>PVKE010000007.1:279070-364220 GCA_004027555.1 Craseonycteris thonglongyai | reverse complement strand
GGGGTGGGGGGAGGAGGGGGAAATAGCTAAATTTAAATGTAACTGCTCACATTGTTTTGCCCTTAGATGGATGGTAGGTCTTTCTCATTATTCACCAAGCACAGACATGCTACCAAGAGTGATTTGGCAACTTGTGAAGATAAATCACAACCAGGATGGCTGCCGTCACTGTCACAGTGAGAGCGTGGCTCTGGGGGCTGACAGTGTGGGAGCAAAAGTACACGGGCCGGCCCCGATGGTGCAAAGGCAGAGAGAAAAAGGAGGGCCCAGAGAAAGGAAAACAGAAGGAAGGCAATAAAAATTCCATGTCTCCCCTCATGTCGTTCCCCAGTGCCATGCTTTTGAGAGAACTAATGTTTTTGTGAGTCCCCAACAGGTCAGCTAGAAGACAGATGGCAGGTACCGAAGCAGGAGGGGAGGGAGGTTATGAATTTAACCATCCAACGAGGAGGAAACAGAGACTTGCTGTGTAGCTTAGGAGAAGAGGGAAGAAAGCATTCAGATCCTCAAAGAATCAGAACGGAGTTGTATCCTCAGGATATTTTTAGATGAAATCTTCTAGACGTGACGCAAAGCTGAGACTCTCCCAAGTTATCTTTGTTTATCTTTTTAACCTATATTTTTGTGCTGATAACAGCAACATCATCTAAATAAAGCAGTTTTAACAAATATAGAAAAAATGTATAAAACTCTATGATCTTTTCCTCCCAGAAGCCACCCATATAAATGTATCCTTCTGGCTTTCCCTTATGTATATGTACACATGACTATTGTAAAAGTAGGTTTGGGGAAAGCCGGGATGGCTCAGCGGGTTAAGCACTCGCTTTGAAGCCCTGAGGACCGAGGATCGAATCCCGGCTCCGGCCCAGGTGGACCCACATGCTGATCTGGGGAGCTCCCACAGTTCAGTTCTCTCTCTGTCCCTGTATCTCTCTCTCTTTCTGTCTAAAATAAAATTAAAAAAATAAAATATTAAAAAAAAAAAAAAGTAGGTTTGCATGACCCCTAATATTTTGTGGCTTACCATTTCTCCTTCATTATCATCAGTATCCTTATGTGTCAATAAGTAGATATTTACATAATCATACTTAACGAATGCAAAATTTTACATTGTGATATTATTTCGTCTATCCCCTGTTGACCTGACATTAGGTGTGAAGTCTTTCCTCCTGTAAATAACAACACAAGAACATCCGTGCACATAGATCTTTTGTGTTGCTTGTTTGCTTTGCATACATTTCTGAAAGGGGATTTTTTTTTAAGAAAAGCAAGGCACTTTTCTAAAGGGTTTTATACATACTGTTAAAACTTGGTGAGTTGTGTAAATAGTCAAAGGTAAATATGCATATTTTTATATGCATTACACATATTTTTTCTTTCTTTCTCTTTCATCCCTCTCTCTACCTCCCATGCCTCCCTTGGCCTCTTTCTTCCTTCAGTTATAAGTGAATCAGTAACTACTGTTGTTGAAGCTTAAAGACCAGCACAGGGATCAGCCCACCATGGGCCATTCTGACTCACCACCTGCTCTTCTTTAGCCCATGAGTTAAGAATAGTGTTTATATTTTAAAATAGGTGATTAAAAATAAAAATAAAGGGAAAGCTGGGATGGCTCAGTGGGTTAAGCGCTCACTTTGAAGCCCCTACTTTGAAGCCCCGGGGACTGAGGATCGAATCCCAGCTCCGGCCCATGCGGACCCACATGCTGAGCTGGGGAGTGCCCCCAGTTCAGTTCTTGCCGGGACCTATGTGGGAGGCTCCCGGCCCAGTTCCTGCCCTGCGCAGTCCCATGCCCACCTGTGGAGTGAAACTATATGGAAAACTAATGCTGTCAACTATGGAGACTGCTCTGGGCCCTTCCCCTTCTCTCTGTCTCTGTTTTTCTCTGTCTGTCAAAAATCAATAAAATAAATCTTAATAAATAAATAAATATAAGAATAATACAGGGTCCAGCAGAAGTACAGTGATACTTTAGAATCCAAACCACCTAAACTCGAACAACTTGGAATCCAAACGAAAAAATAAAGCAAATTTTGCCTGGGAATCCGAACACTGCTTTGGAATCCGAACACCAACACATTGTTGGCATGGGACGTATCGACTGTAAGGCCCATAGCTTTATCTGAATGCCCACTTTTGTCTTGGAACTCAAACATTTTGGAACTTGAACAGGATTCTGGGACGGATTAAATTAGAATTTCACAGCATCACTGCAATGCCCCCTTTTCATGAGCTGGAAATCTGTACCAAATCCTTTATTACAGAATCTTCATGTAACAAATGAGCATTGGAGAGGACAGCTTCCGGGCTCTGGATTGTTGTTCCCTTGTCAGCTGATGGGCCATTTAACTTCAGGGACCCTGGAACACAGAGACTACTAAGACCACACATCCACGTATACTACACTACTTAGCAAAGGGTGCTCCTTCCACCAGAGCCTGTATATTGCGATACATAAAATTCTACACAATTTAAATTTTCATGTCCATAAAGTTTCATTGAAACACATCCCTCCCATTGTATTGTCCATGGAGGTTTTTGCCCTAAAATGACGTAGCTACGTACCTGGAAGAGACCTCACAGCTCACAAAGTAGGAACGAGCGACTGCCTGGCCCCCTACAGAAAATGAGCGTGGGCCCAGGGAGCACTAGGAATACTATTTCTAGCTCTCGGTAGAAGCTGGGCTCTCTGCGGGGAGGCATCATGGTAGTTGACAGTGGGGCAGTCACCAGGCCTCCTGGGCTCACATTCTAGCTCAGCGACTTCACCATCTCAGGGGGCCTTATCCTGGTTGTTAGAACTCTCAGTGCGATGACTCCCTCATCTGCAGAACAGAAATTATGCACGCCATCCACAACCACTCTTGTTAGGATCACATCAAGATGGAATATAAATGAGCTCAGCGTCAACACCTAGTACACAGTAAAAATCAAACAAACAAAAAGATACTATGATTATTTGCATCTTGCTTCAGTCCTGGAGTTCCATTTCTTCTCTTGTGCTTCCTCATCTTTGAGTCATTTTGGGGTCCAGACCGAAGTGGTACCAACATCACCAGGATAAGCTCTGTATAGTTGGAAATTTCCTTGCCGTATTCCATTTCTTTCTCTTCTGTGTTTAAGTACCTCATTGTTTGCTGGTTCATATGTGAGGCATATGTTAGGAGAAATATTTTTCTGCTCTCAAAAGAATGAGGAAGCCACTGGACCCATGCTGGAAGGGAGCTGGCCTCCCTATGATGCTAAGTGTCCTCTGGAGTTCAGGTTGAAAGACCCTCTAGGGTAGAAGGCCTGTGACCTAGACCCAGACCAATGCCTGGGGAAGGCAGCTCCAGTCCTGGGTCAAATCTCACAGTTTCGTTGTTGTTGTTGTTGTTGTTTTCTATTTACATAGTTCTTCCTCACGTGCTGCTCTGTGTATAGCCCTGCCCTGGGCAGCTTGTGGGATAGGAAAACAGAGAAGGTGGTTTCCTCCAGGAACACACACAGCTCTGTTTAGATGATCTTTCACAGACTTGACACAGAGCTTGCTCACGTTTACAAAACATGCTAAGCGGACACTAAGTGTATTTCTTTGTGTTTAGAGGAGGAAAGATTAAAACGAGCCTCTCTCCGGGGGTCCTGAGGGATGCAGAACTGGACACAGGCTTCCCAGCCCTGCCTTGAGCATTCTCGTATCTATCTTCTCATTCCGTCTGAGCAGGGGCGTCACCTCCTCAAGGGCACCTCCCTGAACACCCCTTCGACAGAGACCCTGCTATCACTTTCCAAAACAGCCCTGAGTATTTCTTCCCTAGCACGAAAAAGAGGAATGATCCCTCTGACTATAGCAATTTGTTCACGTGTTTATTATTTCTGCCCCACCCCCACCAAAATGTAAGCTCCGTGAAGGAAGGGACTTTGTCTGTCTTGTTCATTAATGTCCCCAGCACTTGCTCAGCATTTATGTGAGTAAATGTTAGTCCTGACCCTCAAAACATCCACAATTTTGCCCCTCATTAAGGCTAACCCGACTCCGTGTCTGTCACATGGAGCTTTTGTCACTTCCCTGACATTTTTTTCCCTCTCTTTTTACAAGCCATGTCTGGGCCTAAAGCACCCCTCGAGCTCCCCAGTTACCCTTACTTCCTGCCGGACCGTGTTTTGTTCTTCAGGTGTCAGCTCCTTGGAAGCCTTCCATGATACCTCCCCCACTGCCCTCCAAGGGGTGCCCTCCTCATCGGCTCACCCCAAGTAGTCACCCTCATCTGCTTAATTGTCCGTCACCCCCATTAGAACTGGCAGCAACACCATGGCTGGTACATAGTAGGTGCTCAATTGATGTGTTTGCAATCAATGAATGAATAAATGCCCAAGAATTTTTTTCTGTATTCATAAAGATAATCCACATCTTCTCCCACTGAGAACAAAATATGTTACTCACTAAACAGACTACTTTTCCTGTCCTCTTAAAGTCTTTCCATTGGAAAAGACAAATGAAAAAAGCAGCACCAACTATGCATAGACAGTTTACAAAGAATAAATGTCTTTTATAAATAAGTACATTACAAGACACTTTAAACCTGACTCAAGAGAAATGGTGAGTTAAAATTTTGATTAGGATGGGAATGCTGGAATGCTCCTCAGCAGGCTGAATGCTTGCCTCACAACCAGGGATCGAGTCCTGGCCCCGACCCGTGCAAACCCATATACTGAACTGTGGTGTAGTTGGCAACCACCAGGATGGCTCAGTGACAAAGGGTCTTGCCTCCCCTGAGGGAGGCCCCCAGTTCAGTTCCCACCCCATGAGGCCCCACATCCACCTGTGTGAAATAAAACCATGTCCCAACTAATGATGCACAATTATGAAGACTGCTCTGGGCCCTCCCCCCTTCTCTCTGTCTATCTGTCTCTGTCTCTCTTATCTTCTCTCAGAACAATAAAATAAATCTTTTAAATATATATAAGTAAACCTTTAAAAAATTAACTAGGAGACCATTCTTCTTTCTCCAATTTGCATACATCACAGTTTGCTAATACCCTTGATGAGTGAGAGGATGGGAAACAGGACTTCTCGTTTATAAATGATGGCAATATAAATTCTGCAACCTCTATGTAGGACAATTTGGTGACATTTATCAAAATTACAAATGCACTTACCCTTTGCCCCAACTAGTCCACTTCTAGGTATTTATTCTACAGACACCTTCCCACGTGTGTGGAATGACATGCATTCAAGGTTATTTACTGCAGGGTTGTTGGTAAGAGCAAAAGTCTGCAAAGTCCCTAAACACCTTTAGATTCACGGAACTTAATGAATAATTTATGCAATCGCCATGTTTTGGAGTTCATTGCATTGGTTTATTAAAGAAAGACAAAGTTCTTTATTAACTGATATGGAATGATCTTCAGGATAAAATTTTAGGTGAAAAATGATGTGTAGAAAAGGAAGAAAATAGTGTGTGTGTGTGTGTGTGTGTGTGTGTGTGTACATGCACCTGTTTAGATGTACGAGTGTGTGCATTTGTTTGTGTAGGCAAAAAATATCCGATTACTAAGATTGGGAGGCGGGTTGCAGGATGGCTGAGAGGCAACGTGGGAAGAAGGCTTTTTTACTCTGAATAACTGAATAATTTTGAGTTTAGAATAACTGTGTGACTGTATCATCAATTCATACACTGAAAAAAAATTCAGGAGGAAAAAAAAAAGAGAGGGAGGTAGGGAGAGAGAGAAAGAGAGAGAGAGAGAGAGAGAAGTTAGCCTTGGATCCAGTAGAATAAGCTAAGCTGCTCACAGTAAGAAGGCCAAATGTCTTCAAGTTCACATGGCCCTTCGTCCCTGGTGCTTATAACAAAGTAAAAAACTAGAGAGGTGGGCCCGCCCTCTCTCTTCTCCACGTCTCCTGGTTTCTCTGATGATTCTCCTCTCTCTTCTCCACGTCTCCTGGTTTCTCTGATGATTCTGCAACACCTACAGCAGATTCGAGCCTCTATGCCTCCTCTCTGCTGACCCCAGAGACAGATCCCACCAGCAGGCCATGGGGAAAGAGCCCACCCAGTCCCGCTTGCTGGTGGATGGGAAGACGCAGTCCCTCCTCCCAGGGACGGGCCTGTGATGTTGATTGCTGTAGCCGCTCCTGTCATAGCTCACTTCAGCAGAAAGGATTAGACTGTCCTGAATATGTCAATCAGATATCAAAGATAAATGAAGTCTGAAAAAATAAAATGTGGCGATTTATTTTTAAAAAATAGTCTTGGGGAGACACCCAGAATGCACTTTGAAATACCTGAGGGAAATGTGTCATGAAAACAAATCCGAGCTCTGCTGTCCAAGTTTAATTCTTCACTGATAACACTCAAGCCAGCTGCAGCCCAGCCAATAAATAAAGATTTCCCCATCCTCAATGGCCTCCAATTTCCACGTGCTGTGATGGAGGGCCTGCAACCAAAGACGGCTTGCCCCCTCTCTTCAGCTCTGTCCACCCCCCTTTGCAGGTGCCCGGGGTGCTCATGAACTGGCCCAGCTCTGAGCTCTGTACCCCAAGGACATGCGGGCTCTGCAACCCCGGGAACAGCATTCGCCACAGCGGCCGCTGAGCTGTCTTGGCATTGCTTGCTGGTGATGTTTGGGGTTTTAATTCACTTTACTAAGATTGCCTTTCATTCACTTGATGACAGGTAGTTATTTGTTTTCAGGGTTCCATGTGACATTTATTGTTAGCGCAAAAACACTAATAATAATAATTAGCGCCTTTTTAGAGTTGTCTGGGGTTTTCGTGCGGCTGCATTGTTGCTATAAAACATCCATTGCTTGGCTGTATATAAGATAGTATGATGGTATTTAAATGTAACAAAGGGGTTTATTATCCTCAGGCCAGATTGCAGTATCTCTGAGCCCCCCTCCCCCATGAGCAAGCCAAGACTTAATATCCTCTAAACTTGTCTATAATGCTAATCTCTCTCTCTCTCTCTCTTTCTCTCTCTCTCTCTCTCTCTCTCTCTCTCTCTCTCTCTGAAAACCTCAGCCAGCCATGCATGGCTTGGCTTTTTCTTAGAAACGAGCAAACAAACCTAGGACTGGTGCTCTAAAACTGCTGTTCAATAAGGTGACCACTAGCCATGTGTGGCATTTTACATTTAAAATATTTGAACTTAAAGTGTTCAGCTGCTCAGCCATACTCGGCCAGCGGCTGCCATATTGAACACAGCAGAACCTGTCTATCACTGGGAAAAGTTCCTGGGGACAGTGCTCTTCTAGAACCGTCCTGCTCAAAATGGGACACAAGAACCAGCAGCATTGGCTTGACCTAAAACTTTGTCTAGAATATAGTTTCCTAACCCCAGGCCTAGTCACAGGATTCCCAAGTCATTCGTTTGCACATTAAAGGATGAAAAAGCCCTGAAAATCTACAACAGGGGTCAGAAAACTTTTTCTGTAAAAGGCCAGATGGTCAAGTATTGTGGGCTTTGTGGGCCATACGGTATCTATGGCAACAGCTCAACTCTGGCAGTGTAGTGACCAGGCTACCATAGACAACATGTAAACACGTGGGCACTGCTGTGTTCCAGTAAAAACATACTTAAAAACACAGGCGGCAAACTACTATATTTGGCCCCCGACCCGTCATGTGCTGAGCCCTGTTCTAGAACATTCCTTAGATGTCCCTGTGAGTACTATTGTTATTACTTAATTCACTGTGGGATCTCAAAGACTAAGCATCTGTGATCAATTGTCTGGGTCTGTCTACAAGTTCATTATTTCATCCCGAAAAGCCAATGCTTCAGAAAATGGAGAAGCCCAAACTCTTATCTGCTGCTAAAAAGTATGAGACTGAGTGATTGCCTTAGAGGAAGGGCCGAGGACCGAATCATGCACCCCGTTGTGCAGGTGAATATCAGTTCAACTTCGAGCGATACCTTTTGGAAATAATCAGACATGTATATCATTATGTGGACAAGAGCGTCCATGTCAGGGTTTCTAAATCAAAAACAGTCTGAAGTTGCCTCCTTTGGAGACTGGAGAAATGAACTACAGGATGATGATGTACTGAAAACCATATGGCCACGAGGAAGGTCGAGAACATCTCCGAGGCTGGCTTGACCACAGTCAATTGAGTGAAAGCAGTGGTGTTAGAACTGCTTTCTCGTCTGATGTTTTCACCTCACTCTCCACGTCAACGCGTCATCAAATCCTGTTAGCCAGAGATCACCACCGTAATCCCCCAGAGGACTGGCCACCACCCCCCCCCTGTCATCCACGCCACGTGGACCCCTGACGTGGACTGCCGTGCACATTACCTAGTACTTAATCCGCCTGCTTCCTGAGGACTCCGCTATGGGCAGGTGTCCATGCGACAACCAAACTGAGCTTGAAAAGACACAGGTCAGATTAGAATGAAATCCCACCGTGCAAAGCCCCACCTGGACTGGCCTCTGCCTTGTTCAACAAGCTGATGTCATCTCTCTCTCCCCTCTCTCCGCTTCACAGGCTGCCTTGCATTTCCTTGAACACCATTCGCAGCTTCCTGCCTTTGCACTGGGTACTCGCTCTGCCAGGGGACTCTTGTCCTAGCTCTCCACAGGGCCCAAGAGCTTCCTCCCTTCTAGCTTCTGTTCAAGTGTCTCCTCTTCAGAGTCCTTTGTGATTAAAATCACCTCCTACCATTCTTTCATCATTGTCATCCCATGAACCACATTGAGGCACTTACCATGCCCTGTCCTCACTTTATATAGCAGTGAATTTACTTGTTTCCTCTGTCCCTTCCGTCAGAATGTCAAAAAGTCTCTGTCACAGAAAATCAACAAATAAATTAAATACAAATATGTAGAGTCACGCACCTTTTTAAATTGTGGCTATAAACAAGCCAGTGGGATTGTGAATGTTTTCTTCTTTTTTATTGTCTGTGAGAGGGCTGTCTGGAAAGTATCCAGCCATGTAATATGAAAAATAGAGGCGTTTATGGCTGGGGTTTTTTCTGGACAGCCTCGTATTTTTTTTATCTCAAAGGAGTAAAAGTGACTCTTCTGGTTGTGTAATATTGACTATAAGACAAAAAATGATGGGCATTTACAAATATTTTTGTGCATCTCCTTATAGAAAGGAGCTATCCAACCAATAGTCCCTTGTACTTGGCTTGACCTAAAGGAGATTCTTACAATTCCAAAGAAATCCCAAGGGGAAAAGCTGACAAGGATTTCATCCCAGCATTGGGCACCGTGATTTCTTGGAGAACTTTGACCAAAAGTGAGAGGGGTCCCCACGGAAGCCTAGAGCAATTCTTAACTAAGTCTGAGCTAAGTCAGCACCTGTGACATGAAAGAAGAGTCCTCTATACTGTACCCATGTTGCCACATACGTCTTGTTTTTGTTTTTGTTTTTTTCCCAAAAGCATCCAAACTTGTAAGGATTAGTGACAACTATTATACTATATCAGCTTATTTTCAGAACAAGATGTCAATTTAAGGAAATGTTAATTTCCTTATGGATAAGTGACAATGTTGGAATTAAACAATGTGTGACTCAGTTGAATACTTACTCTGTTCTTAGGCAGTTCAGTTGATTTAAGTACTGGACAATGTTTTTGCCATTTGATAGGGCCTAAGACACCCTTTCCCCTCGCTCCTTGTCTCCGTAGGGAGTTTCTGTTCCCTGAGAGAAGCAGTGCTGGAATAATGCTTGTAGAATATTTTTCTATGCCTTCAATTATATCAACATCTAAATTGATCAAAAATAAGGTAAGGGTCTTCAGAAACATGGCTCATAGATATTCCCCAGGTCTGAATATCACACTCATGAAAGATTATGATTCTATGGAATCATTTCATGTGAAAAATGGCCAATTTTATGCAGGCATCTGAAATCATCTTTTACATCCTTTTGAGGATTTTCCAGGAGAATATATATGTAATATTCTAATTGACAGGTTGGTGGAAGCATTGTAGACTTTGTGGGGAACTTGAAAAAAAAATTTTTTTAATGTATCTCAGAAACCTTACCTGCACTCAAGTTAAGGAATGCATTCAAACACTTCAAAAGCCTTCATTTGTTTTCTTCCCAAGTTTCCTGAAACAGAGTGCTCAGATGAAATATTTGACTACATGAAGCCATTTCTTTTGGTAGCATTTCCACCATTAACCTTAGATGATCTTCTAAAGGCAGCCAGGAAAGAAACAAATAAACACAGCTCATTCATCATGAAGGATGATAATAGGACATTTTATAAACAGAATTTTTCCCATCCAGAATGATACCATGTGATTTTAACAAGGCACACAATGGGTATGTCCCAGCCAAGTACAAAGCATATACCTCAAAATATTTATTTGTATTATTGATACTATAATCATTAAGAAGGAGGAGAAAGAAGGAGAAGAAGCCTGAGACTCTTATAACTGACCCTGAACAGAAGGACACTTACCTGACCTTTAAAATGGTTCTCCAGTCCTGAAATCTGCCAAAGTATAAGCGAGAATCTTGGAATTAAATAACCCATGACTTACTTAATTGGATGCTTACTATGTTCCTAGCTATTTTTAGGCAGTTCAGTTGGTTTAAGGACTAGGTGTTGTTTTTGCCATTTGATAAAGACTGAAACACCTTTCCCACTCTTAGTCTCCATGGGGGTTTGGGTTCCCTGGGAGAAATGGAATTAGAATAATGCTTTTCGAATCTTTTTTCTACGCCCTCAGTGATATCAACATCTACATTGATGAAATTCAGAAACATAACTTAGACTCTGTCTTCTTTATTCTAGGCCATCTACCCCCAAGAATTGATACATTTCCTTTCATATAGTTTCTGTCCATGAGTGAGGAACTAGACCTGCCTTCTAGGGCCAGATCTAGAAGCTCATCTCACCTTTCCCTCTATTGGTGCTGAACAGGTGTGAGGGAATCTTTCAGACAGTAGAGTGAGTTCCTCTAAAAACCCATTTTTCTACTGCAGGTGGGCTCTGAGCTGTAAAGTGAGGAGGTGTTGAGAGTATCGATTACATTAAAATGTAAGCTACACGAAGACAGACTTTTGGTCATCATTCATTCCTGTGTTGTCTGGATCTAGAACAAGACCTGGCACATAGTAGGTGCTCAGTGATTTCCAGCTGGACAAATGATCTGTTGTTGCAGTTACAAGCCAACTTCTTCAGTACATTCTGTCAGACATTGATCTCCATGTCTCTGAATCTAGTGTCAGTTTCTTAATTGGTTTTGTGTTTTGTGGGAGACAGATATGATATATTGGCCCCTTAAATGCCACCATTCTCAATGGACCATGAACTGACTAGAAAACAGACCTTAATGTGAAATAAACATGAGACCAGGAAGTACCATTTTACATGATAGTGACCATTAGTACCACAGGAATTCAATCAGAAAAGAACAATATCAGTGAAAACTATAGTGTACCAGAATTTGAGTTAAGTCTTGAGATGAGAAGTTTAGACATTCAGGTGAGCAAACACACCAGAAAACCAGTGTCATTGCCTATGGGAGGGGTTCCCTTGTATCTTACTTCTTGTTGTATCATAATGTCTAGCACATACCAGTCATTCACTAAATAGTAGTTGAATGAATGAGCGAATGAATGAATGGTATTAGATGGTAAGATTAAGCCAGCCAGCTGAATATAAGCCATAGAATGTTATTGGGGCACAACAGATCTGCATTGGAACCAGCTTCACTATTTACTAGCTTTATGGTTAAGGACAAAGTGAGTTTGACATTTTTTAGTCTGTTTTCTGATCTGGAAAATGGGTATAATGAGAGTTCTCTCCCACATAGAACAGCAACAAGGCTCTTGAGGGATGCTATGCTCTCCAGACTTCTGCTGGGAGTGAGGTTGGCTGTCAGCATCCGCTCTCTGCCCGGTCAGGTATTGACCTCAGCCAGTGGGTGTGTTCCAATGGGTTCAGATTGGCCGATGAGGGCGAATTGTGAGCATCACTTTCCAACTCTCAGTTCAATTGGTAGTTTAAAATCAGACATGGTGGAAGTATTTATACCGGGGGTCTGCAGTTTTTTTAAGGGCCAGATAGTAACAATTCCTGGCTTTGCAATACTCTCTGTTGCCTTTACTCAACTCTGCCACTGTAGCCAAAAAAGCAACCATAGACAATATGTAAACAAACGACGTGGCTGTCTTCCAATGAGACACTATTTACAAAATTCAGGTGGTGGGGCAGCAAGCAGGTGGCTGTTTTCCAGCCCCTTATCTACATCATGGGAATCAACAAACACTGCAAATCAGGTTTTTCCCTTTTTTCAAACAGTCAATTGTTAAACATTTACCAGTTCACCTGACCGAAGGTCACACTTCCTTTCTGAGGGCAACTTGAGACCAGCACGTGTTCAATGTTGGCGAATATAAAGCAGGCCCCTGGGCCATCTTAGACAATCGTGAAGGGTCGTCCCACCTTGAGCCCCACTGAATAATACCCACCCGAGAGCATTCGGCACGGGACGGGCATGAAACAACTAGGCAGACACAGCGCCCCGCTATTTGATGTCAGCCAGCCTGCCACTGGCCCCACCACTGATTCACGTGCTTGTGAAGAGAGTGGCTGTGGGAGCAGGGATGGAAGCCATTCATAGTGCCAACGGCTGGACCCTCACTCTCAAGGTGATCTACCTATGACAGCTGTAAAGACCAGTTCTGAGCCCCTAATACGACAGACACCAGCTCCTGTAGAGACCAACCACTCGTTCTGTGGCAGGTCAGTTATATTTGAGCCTTTTTTCCATGCATGACATTTTCCTTTCACTGGAAAGGACAGATACTCTCATCATGGACCTTTTCTACCCACAGGTCCTTAGCCAGGAATAGTGACTGAGGGCTTCTATAGATTTGTAAACAATCCTACCAGAGGACATAGCCAGAGTCCCTTGAAATTTAAGATTTGACTTCGAGCGTCTTGTGTCAAGGCTCAGATAGTCAAGGAGCTGCTATTCTGACTGAGGTCATGCTGACCAGGGGCTTAGAATCCCTCCAACACGAGTCTGGGGCGTGCCACTGCATAAGCCACGTGGGCTGGCAGAGCTGCTAGCTGAGCGTGAGGAAATCTAAGGATAGGCGACGATGAGAATCAGTTGTGACTTTAAAAGCAGCGCCTGTGGCAGCCGGTTCATCCCATTAATCTTCCCCTTCGTTTTTCTAGGGCTAAGAGGCCCATCAGAATGCTGAGCTGCTTCTCCCAGAATTTATATAAAGATATCAAGGGGTGGGCTGAGGTAAACACTGCTGCGCCCCCCAGAACCCCGGCTGCGGACTGAAGGTCCAATTCCACCCGTTCCCAGGAGGGTTGACACCTGATAGCTCTGAGCTCTCCCTGTGAATTGGCCTCAGGCTCAGAGAGAAAACTCTCCCAAGGTGGCGCCCCATTTCCGGCGGTGACATGAGTCTGATAACTGTTTGATGATGGCATCAAAAGCCAGCCCCTCTTGCTCCAACATGCGACAACTCTGAAAGGTCTGCTCAATTCAGAGCTTTCTGTGAGATGAGCTGAGGCCATTGTTGTGACTGCACGAGCTGAGGCCATTGTTGTGACTGCACGCAGTTCGGATTCTCAGTGCAGCCAATCCCACTTCCGTCCCTTCTCCCACAGATGTTAAAGTCAAGAGCTCCCCCCGAATAAACTTCCACACTAATCTCCAAGGAAGGCTCTGCTTCCCGGGAAACCTGACCTGAAACAAGAGGAAATGAAATGATATCCCTAAAGGGCCCGGCATTACGAAGGACGTTTTGGTCTTCTACTCTATCTAAGAAAACATGAATTTCAATCAGCAGTAGTCATCATGGCAATAATAAGAACACCGATTCTAAGTGTTTACCCAACAGTAAACTAAGTGCGTTGCATACATTAACTCGTTTTATCCTTTCAACAAGTCCATTAGAACCCGCATTTTACAGAAAAGTAAAGGAGGCACATGGGAGTTAATTAACTTTCCAAGTTCACACGCTTATCCAGTACGCTTTACCAGCCTCGGTGTGGATACGGCTATCAAAGAGATATCTTTGTAAGAGAAGTTGAAGAGTAATCCCTTTGCTTTTTAAGTCCTGTCAACCTAAAATCTGAACCTTTTAACATGGCAAAGAATTTCCGCTTTTGGACTTGAACTCCCTCATCATCACTGGAAAGTTTCATCTGAGGTTATGCTGGGGCGGGAGGCGGAGCTAGTTGTTACAGAAGCAGATGGCACGCAAGAACCAGCGTCCGTGAGCTTTCCCCTCCTTGGACAGTACATGTATCATAGGCCGAAAGTGCTGCTGAGCAATGAAGTTGCCCAGTGCCTCGGCCTTGAACTGAGACCCCGACTTGCATTGCACTTTCTCCAAATCACAGCTAGCAGAGGTCTGGCCGTCGTGACTATGCTTGGCTGAATTTCAGTCATGATTAGAGGATCGACATTTCTGCGATTTCACCTGACTCCATGTACTGAATTCAGTTGAGGCCTGTGGGTCCTGTGTTGTATGTTGCCAGTAACCAAATCAATGCAAAATGATTCAGTGTTTAGTGAGTGTCTGCTCGGTGCTGGACACCATACTGGACACCCCTTCTAAGAACACAGCGGACATACTATCATCCTCAAGAGCTTAGCGTCTAAGCACATGGGCTTCATACTTGATTTCTATGTCACTTTCAACATTTTTTGATACATTTACATTCTGTATGTACTATAATATTCTTACCATATTTTTAACCAGCTTCTTTTACTCAAGTACGTTTACTTAGGAAGGGAAGGGTCTAACACCTCTGAAAATAAAAACAAACAACAAAAACAGACAAACAGGTGTCTCTTGCCATAAAACGAAGATGCCCCTAAAACAAATATATAATAGAGAACTACTAATAGCTTTTTAAGAGTAAATGTTTAAAACCTAAAATCATTCTGAATTACATCAGTGATACATGTTCCATATTTGAGAATCACTTGTCTCCTAGAAGGAGACAGATATGAGCAGGAATAAGGGAAATGAACTATTTGATGCGGTATAATTAACTGGTAAAGAACATAGATTCTGAAGCTAAATGGATTCAATTCAAGCCTTAGTTCTGGCACTTACCACCCATTAGCTAAGGAAATTAGCTTCAGGAAAGTGACTTAACCTCTCTGATCCTCAATGTCCTCACCTGCAAACAGGGATGATAGAATATTTACCTCTTTGGGTTATTATCTGGATTAACTGAGTTAAAAAGTTTAGAGCTGTGGCAGGTGCATCATAAGCATTGTAAAGAGGTTAATTACTACTGTTACTATTGGAACACGCAAGTGAGGGGAGGCGGGGTCTGTGCAGGGCAGTTCTCAGTGGGGATGAGCGCGGGTGGGACAGATGAGCAGGTGCCGAGCAGGCCTGTGGAGCAGAAGGTGGCGACCACTCAGGCAAGGGGCAGTAAGCGCTTCACAACCGCCTTTTCCCTCCTCTCTGATAAACTCGTCCACAGCGGACATCTCTTATTTCACGGACCTCCCTCCGGTGGTAGCTCTTTGATCTGCACAACACTACCCTTTGCCCACTCTTGCTACACGTATGTAGAGTAGGACGGATTCCAGCCCCCGTTCCAGGAGGGGGAGGGGGAGGGGGAGGCGGGTGTGCCCAACCACTCACCTGGCCACAGAGATCGATGTGGTCCAAATTGGACCCAGGGGAGGACACCGTCTGGAGCCATGGAACAGGAGGGTGTGTGAGTTTCCCAGGGCTTCTGTAAGAACGTACCCCAAGTGGACCGGCTTCAGCAACCGAAAGTTACCACGCCAGCGTTCTGGAGGCTGGATGTCCAAAGTCAAGGTGTCAGCAGGGCCATGCTCTGGGACAGTGGGAGGGAAGGAGATGCCCAGCCCCCCCACCCCCCCAGCTCCTTGGCTTGTGGTAGCAACACTCAGTAGTTACGTGGAATTCTCCCTGTGTGTCTGAATTCCTCCTTTTTACAAAGATACCGGCCATACTGGATTAGGGCTCTGCTTATTCCAATATGACATCACCTTAACTTAAGGCGACCAGATTGTAACATGGGTAAAGCGGGACACCATTGACCGGGGGGGAGGGGGTTCTTGATTAAAAATTGGGTCTATCTCCCGCCGTTCCCTAGCTTGTCGTGCATGCTTTCCAAAAATTGGGACTTTAAAACGCCACGGGACGCGGGACAAATTGTTAAAAATCAGGACTGTCCCACCAAAAGCGGGACGTCTGGTCACCTTACCTTAACTACTTATCTCTGCAACGACTCTGCTTCCAAAGAAGGTGACAATTCTGAGGTACTGAGAGTTAGGATATAATTCAACCCATAGCAGACAGGTTCTCCTGCCACCGGTTTAAAGTTTATAACAAGTAAGCGTGATGCTTCCAGGGGGTTCATCTGGGGAATGGAGCCAAGTCAGAGGAGAGAAGAGCTGCGAATCGAGGTGTCAGGTCCCGTGTCATCCCTTGAGCGCCTGGATTCAGCTACGCTTCCTGAAACTTCACGAGGCAATGGTGCCATCATGTTTTTACGCAAAAACTAGTTGGAGCTGGGTTTCTATCACAGGGAAACAAAATAGTCCTGATTCAAATAAAACCGGAAGCTCTGGCGCTTTTTCTTTTTAATTTTTGGAAATTAATTCTATGTTCCGTAAGCTGGGCTTGCTAAAGAATGAGGGACTTCCAAACAGGTTGAAGCCAGGCTTGAAAAGTTGCTCCCATTCAGAGAGGTGCTTTTATAGCTTGTGTGGTAACTGTTAGTAGTTCGTGACATTTCTAGTCTATCCTGGGTGTTACTAATACCTGACAGGGCAGGCCTGTCCCCTCCATAAAAGCGGCAAGCATCCGTAACAGTGCACTCTGTGGAGGGGAGTCCCTTTGAGAATTACTGATGTCACACTCAATCTCCTCAGCTGTATTTATTCTCTCTTTATCTCTGCCATATGAGGCTCTTAAAAAAAAAAGTCTGATTATTTTTACATGAAGATAGCTTCTCCTTGCTCCTGTGATTTGAGAACTGTAAACCACAGCTTAGTTCCAGGGGAGTTGATTTGTCCTTATGGCAAATATAATTAAGATGTAAATCTCTAGGGAGACTACCTAAAAACTAAGGTTATTGTTGACATTACTTTTAATTAATAATTGTGAAATACTCACTTTTTAAAAAAAGATTAGCCTTTGGAATCTGATGGTCTCCATTATCCCCATTAGGTAATGATGAAATAAAGATGAATGAATCCTCAAGCAGATGAATTAATGATTAAGGCAGTCCTAAGAATTCAACCTAGATTCCGTATCCAGAGGGTTTCCGTGTCAGCCTGCAGCACTCGCTTAGCTGGCTGGATTGTGACTAAGTGTTCAAATGAGATTAACTCTTAGAGCAGTGATTTCATTGGGAGATAACGTCTGATAAATAAAGATGGAAAAAGACAAAGCTGAATTACATCCTTCTAGCAATATCCCGGTGAGGGTTCCAGAAGGTGCTCTCCAAATGCAATCCTCATGGTGTTTCAGGTGCACCCTTTCCTCATTCCTTGACCTGCAAGAAAGTTCTGCAAGGAAACATCTAGTGATACTGTTAAGAGCCATGCACACGAATCATTGAGGAGCCCAGACCTCTTGTGTTAGATTTGGTATGACAGTATTGTGTGTTAAATAAATACCAATAAATTATTAAAACATATTGGTTGTATCGTAACACGGAGCCTTAACAATGTTCTATGTCAGCGTGCACATCTCTCGCTCAGGGAAATTCTCCATCTCTCTAATTCAGCATTGACATCCTGTACCAGCACAAAGCCTTCTTCACATGAGATTGACACATGTCTAAAATTGCTTAGATTCTGTGTTGTGCTGTTAATACTTGAAACCCTGCAAATGAAATTCTATGCCACTGTGCATGAACAATGCCTTGCAAAGAAATCTTAGCCTGGGGGTTCGACTGGAGGATTGGAGAAACAAGAAGTGCTTTCACGACCATTCCTTCAAGTTGGGGGAATAATTATGTTGCTTGAGGAAAAGGGGACCCACCTAGCCCCTTGGAAAAACAGTATGTTTGTCAGCCCCTAAATTAGATCTGTAAATTCAAGAAGGGTGTCGGATGTGGATCCCGGGTCAGAGTGAGGATGCATTAGTCATCATCACTCGGGGAGGGTTTTTGAGCCTGTTTTATTCTGACCTGCCTGAGTAATTGCAGTCACCCGATGAACTCTTCTTTCTATACCTAAGGATACCCTTCCCCAGTTTGCTTTCTAAGAGCTTTATTGTGTCTTCTGCGTGGGCTACCAAGACAGAATGTTGGGATTTTCTCAAATAACATTTCAGTCACCAAACATGGCTTAATGTCCTTGAACGTCACCAAGGTCCTATGGGGATGGGGAGTCTGGCCAAAGCTGGGACCCCCTGGATCGGTGTGGGAATTATATCTCATGTGGTGCTGTGGCATTTCACACCTGCTATCCTCAGGGACATCTATATACTTAGTCAGCTTTTGATAAAACAATTTTGTTTCCGTCTCAACTGTTGGGAAGAAAAGAAAAGAAAAGGAGTTTGCTCAAGATTGGAAATCTTTTTGGACAGTGACCTAGATGCTAGTGTGGGATGAGTTGGGGGGTCATGGGCATCCCGAGCATGTATTTCTTAGGAAGGAATGAGAGCCCTTTCTGCCTCACTTCTCAATGTCCATTATCTCACCCTCCAATGCACAAAACAGCTGTTTGAATGTTTCCGGTTACTCAGCATTTCCCCAATAAGCCATTTTGTTTCAAGCTTCATGCCTTTGTATGTGCCGTTTTTGCTCTCTGGAATGCCTCCCCATCTATCCAGAAAATTCCTACGCATACTTTCAGAAGCAGCTCCAGAATCTCAGTAAGATCTTCTCTGGGGAGGATGGAGGAGGCAGAAATTCGCAGCCCTCACTGTGCTCAGCTGACAGGGAAGCTCCTCAGATTCTTCAGCTGCTGTTTGCACCTCCTCAGATGATGGCTTCTTGAGGGCTGAGGCCGATATGAACTGGCCGTCTGGGCCGGGGCATCCACCCGAGTTCTGGGGTTCTTGCCTCTGGGTGTGATGCCGCTTAATGTCCGACAATCCGATGCCCCGGGAGCTGTTATCATCCTCATTGTCCAGATGTGAATTCTAAGACCCTGAGAAGGTTAAGGAACTGGCTGGTAACACTCAGCTAATACATTCCTGATCCAGGACTCAACTGCCTGACGCTGGTAGGGACCATGAAGTGACTGATCGATCAATCATTACTTTGAAATTGTTTGTTTTCCCCAAGCCTAGTACCACACTTGGTATGTAAGCTGGTGCTGTGATGAATGAGCACGGGTTTGGATCATCAAGCTGTTTGTTATCCTTCTATACTGGAAGGTGAAACGCAAAATACTGTACAGTACCATCTGCTATAACGGAGACTATGAACATAGAGACAGAGAGGTTATTGACAAAATAATAATGATAATAATAGTGACGAGAGTCAACATTTTGCACGATTCCCGGTGCCAGGTACTGGCCTCAGCGCTGCCTGATGGCCTGTGTAATGGCTCTGATAAGCAAGGGGACACAATGAGGATTCAAGGTGATCAAGACTGGAATCAGGTCTTGAACCCCAAATCACCCCAAAGCCGGCACACTGGAAAAGCTGTGCCAACACAGCCGGAAACAAGCTTCCAGAACATACCTCAGCGTTCAACATGGTTCGTTCTGACAACCCAGAAATGGGGTCCTTTGCCAGCAGTTTCAATGGTTTGGGTTTTTCCCGTGGCTCTGCTTTGTTCTCACCCGAGAGCTGGGCCATCAGAGGCAAGCAGATTTTCCCTGCTGGCTTCGGTTGTCTTACAAATTCCATTCTGTTTCTGAAAAATCAATAAGCTCGTAGTAAGTTGCATAACAGCTTGTGTGAGCCACTGGCCTCCTTCCTGTGTCTCCAATACGAGCCCTTTGACAGCTGAAGGATTTGGCAAGCTTGTCATTCTGCCTGGCTTCTCCACTCCTGGCTCGCCCTTCAGGCCTCAAATGTCACCTCCTGGAGCGATCTTGCCTGACCTCCAGTTCACCTCAATGGCACTGTCCCCCTCTCCCCCAATTATTTCCTCTCTAGGATTACTGGAAGTTGAAATTCTCGTCATTATTTATTTGTGTTTTCCTGTTTCCACCACTAGAACATGAGGCTGTGTAGCTGCGGCTCTGGCTGTCTTATTTACCCTTGAAAACTCCTGCCTCTGACAGTATTTGCCATAGAGTCGGCACTCAGTAAACATTTGTATTGTCATTGTCTTCAGTGGCCCTAAAGAAAATCACCCCAAATTCAGTGCTTTGGACCTCTTTATCAGTTTCCAGTTCTCACTTGTATTTCCAAGTACCTCTAATTACCTTTCTACCCCACCCCATTCCCAATCTTTAAAACTTAGTGCTGCTGTTCCTTCTTAGGGAGGACATGCAAATGTCTGATGGATTAAGCAATTAGCCAGGAGAGCAATTCTTTCATGAGCAAGTGAGTCATTGCACATTCAGACCTGGGCATTCAGACGGCAACCCACCCAAGGCAACTTTGTTCTTGACTATCCTTGCCTAATGCGGTTTGGTGCAAACCTTTGCATGGCTTTCATTATAATTCCCTTTTAAAGCTGTGCATACCATTGAAGCAGGGTTCCCTCCCTTCCTGTTGGGAGAGCCACGGGCTGTTCTATAAAACATGAAGATGAGAAAGAACAGTTGACTTAAGACCTTCTGAAGGTTCTGCTTACCCGGCCCTTTCTTGTGGGACCGTGTTGTTTTGTTTCTGTGGTTATATTTAGAGCGGTGCCCAAAGAAGGGAAAGGGAGATAAAAAAAAAAAAAAATGAAGGACTTTACAAACGCGTTGGCGATACAATTAATAGAGCAGAAAAAACCCTGTGAACAAATAGCAATGGAGGAGGGAGTTGGGGGGAGGGAGAGGGGGGACATCTGAGGAAAGACTGAGGGAATTCGGGAAGAGAAGGGACTCACTAGCATGCCACACTGCACCAAGCGTCATTCTGTCACCAAACACTGCCCAGGGTTCCAGGCACGTTTCCTAGACTCGAGGACCCACCTGGAATTTTGTTTCATAACTAAAAGGGAAGAGTGTGTCATGAATGCTCTAGACACATCCTTTTCTCTGATTTTTATTTCAAAGGTGGTAGGTGCTTTGAAAACGTAATAGCTACCACTTATTGAAGGCTTGTACTGGCACAGTTATAAGTACTTTCCATGCTACCCATTGAATTCACATAGCTGCAATCTGAGCTCAGGATTATGAACCCTGGTGTTGAAAAGAAGAAACTGAGGCACAGACATGGGATGCACTTAGCCCAGGGTTAAAAGGAGGAAGCCAAGCTGGCCGGTGGGATCATCCTGCCTGGCTCCACAACCCTTATATTAGTGACCTCACTACCCAGCCTCTCCAAAACTTCAGCCTTTGTAGAATCTACCATTGGGAAATGCCAATCGTGAGTCATTCTCTTCCTACCAAACCAACAGTTTCCCGTGATGCAACCTCATGTGATCTTATGTAAGGTAACATAGGGAATGTCTCTTCCCCAATTCCCTTGTCCGGAAATGTCTACTTCTGAAACTTTCTTAGGCACAACACACCTACATTTACACACATAGATGTGTATGATTTGTTATTGTGCTCTATACCAGACGGGGAAAATACACTCAAATGTGTTTCTGGGGCATCATTGCCCAAGTGTCCTGTGCATTTGTGTGACTATTTGTGCTGCTGGATGTGAAGTGAAATGCTAAATCACAAACTTTCCCTTAGAAAGAGGCAGTTCTTACACGTTGGCTCTCCTTGCGTCGTTTACTCAGATGTCCAGTGTGAGTGACAGGTTAGTTGAGCCAATGAAGCACAGAAGCCAGATGCCATGTGATAAACAGCAGGGCGGCGGACCCCAAAACACTTCTGAAGATGTAACCCCAGGACTGACCTTCAGGACAACCAGAAAGCATACCGGTAGATATCTCAGATTTATGAATATTATTTCCTGCCTCAGAGGCCAGAGATCACTGAGAAGCCCCAGTTTGTTTAAGTCCATGGAGATATATTGAAGGGGTGGAGCCGACGCCAAGGGTCTTTACGCGCAGAGATGAAAGGCCTGTGGAGGTCAGAGGCCTGTGTTAAGTCAATATCCCACTGGGTGCTCTCTTGGGATCTTTGACCCTTCCTGACTCAGCCGCCTGGGGAGGGTCCTGCCCTCTTCAGACTGACATGATGTTGGCTGTTGGCTTTGTCCTGATCTTCTGGTTCTTTGGTACCTGGCTGATTTTGTCTATTGGGGATCGCCGCTGACTGACCCTTTGGGTCTGTGAGGCGTTCATCTCTGAGACTCTCAGTTCTACTGCCTGACCCTGTGGAGCCCCGTGGGGTCCCGGCTCCTAATGGTGACTCTCTTACCTGTATGATGCCCCTACCCCCTCTTCCATGAGAGGCAATTCCAACCCAGTCACAGAGGGACCATTTCTGAAACACACATATTATGTATAGTTAGTCCTCTGCTTATAAATCGCTTCAGTGGTCCCCATAAAGCTTAATAAAATGCTAGTGCCTCCCCATGACCTGTACGGCCCTATGTGACGTCAACCCTGCTTCCTCCCAAGTCCCACCTCATAGCACGTTTTCCTGAGCTCACGAAGCTCTAGCGCTATGTCTTCCACATGCCATGTTTGCGTCTCCTCAAAGACCTTCTTACCCTGTTCTGCTTTCTCTGGGGAAACTCTTCCCCTTCATTTCCCAGGGATGGCTTCACCGTGCCATCACTCACATTCTCTATTTCTTTGTCTACTTGCTATTATTTTTTGTTTCCCCCAATAAAACACTCATGCATCAGAGCCGGGACCTCTTTTGTATATTGTACCACAGTGTTACAAGTGATAGAGGCACTACTTAGGAGCAAGCTCAATGTTTGGTGAAAAAGATAATGAGTAGATGAATGATTCTTGGATTCTTATACCCAAAGAGCAGTGGTAATTACCGAGTGAAGGCTTTTCTTCAGCTGTGACTTGAGCAGGCACATTTCTTTACAGAGGGAAAAAGCGGGGAGGTGTGTTGGGTGAACAAAGCTATACAAAGCCTGTCCAGAGAAAATTCATCCATAAATGCCTCTGTTTTCCACATGACATGGCTGGACACTTCGGGGACAGCGCTCGTAGGTGCTGGAGGCTATGCGTGCTTCATGTTGAAGTGAAGCCCTTGAAACAATGTCACTAGCAGGCTTAGGAAAGGCATCTAATACTGTCTGACATCACATGGGGTAAATACCTGGTCTCTGTTAACCAGAAATATGGATAACCTTATAAGGTTATCTATGTGAACTGACACAAAATGGTGAATAAGATAAAAAGAGTTTATTTGAGAACATGGTGTTTGTTATGATGAGGGTGATGGGGGAGGAATCTATATCTGCACTAACTTTGAGGGATATAGGGGAAAACTGGTTATCTGTGCAAGGTGAATAACCGAAACGCCTTTATTTTCTACTTCATACGGTTACAGTTGTTTGGAACGAACATGTGTTGTCTTCATTAAGCAGATAAAACACAAAAGGGATGTATAAAAAGCCAGCACACGTTCAATCTGGAAAGGAAAAGTAGACAATGACTATTTCGAAAGCAAGAAGAAACAATGATCCATAAACTAGACAAATGATTTTTTTCTAAAGCAAACAAAGTGGGCTTAAAGGTGACAGAGTGATCAGAGAGTCCATATCCCTCAACCCTTAACTCCACACAAATGGCTTAAGTGCCACTAAAGAGATGCTTCCTCAAGCTCGCATTATGGTTCCCTCTCAAAAAGAAAGCTGAGCAAACCAATATTTTAATAACAGCCACAGAAAGCCCCGCCAGCTGTGAGCTGCACTGTGCGGCTCCTGAACGCCCTGGGGTCGGCCTTGGTCTCTTCGCATTGGGGGAGGGTAGCAGGGTCTCACACCAGTTGCCTTTCCCAGCTGCCTGACGCACTATCACTGCTTGTTTCTCCCTTCGCCCGGGGGATGTCCATTCTTTCACTTTCTGCTGCTGAAGTTGGGAGCAGAGAGGAAAAGCATCAGCGAACCCTAAGACAGGAGAGGGCACATCCAACGATAGAAGCACATGCCAGAACTGAAACAGGACCGGAGGAATGGAAAGGTTCCGAATAAAGACAGTGCCAGTACTGGGTTACTCCACTCGAACAATGATAAAGAAGGTTGCGTGGGGAAAAGGGCCCCTATTCGTGTCTCATTGATTCAGTCAAGAAGTACTTATTAAGAGCGTAGATCTTAAAGGTTCTCATCACAAGAAAAAAAGAAAAAACATTGTAACTCTGTGAGGTGGGAGGCGGTAGATGTTAACGAACCTTATTGCGGTGATCATTTTGCAATATATATGTATATCAAACCATCGTGTTGTGCACCCAAACCGATGCAGTCTAACTTCTCAATTACATTTCAGTAGGACCAGAAGAATCCGTCACCTTTTTAAGAACCAAGTATTTATTGAGCACAGGATATGGACGATGATTAAACTCTACTGGGCGGTGCGCTGGGGGTACAACTGTGAGCACACGAATGAGGGCTGAGCCCTCGTTAAGCTTAGAGTCAAATTGGGGGGGGGGCTTCATCCCCACAGTAGAAAGCATCATCGCAGGTAGTGCAGGGCTAGGACAAGAGGGCAGGCTTAAGTCAGGAGGCGAAGGACAGTTTCCTGGGGGAAGTGCCCATGGCTGGAGCTACAAGGGTTAGATGGGAGTAGACAAGGCAAAAGCAGAGCAGACACCAATGTGGGGGTGCTCGGAGCCGGGCACCTGTCACCCTCTGCCGGGAGGAAGGCCACAGCGGCTGCAGCAGAGGACAAGCAGGGCCAGGCTTCCGAAAACCGCAATGGCCTAGCTGTCGGGTGACACTGCAGGGACTCTCTCTGGATGACAAGAGACAGAGTGGCTCCTCTAGGGCTTCCTTCCTGGTCCCTTCACGTGTCTTCTCTCTCTTCTAAAAACCCACCTCCCTTCCTTGGTTTCACGTCCAAGGAGCCTCAGTCTTTCTCAATTGCATCCACTTGTGCCGTCTGAGGATAAGACGGAGGATCCCTTCCACCCACCGAAGGGTAGAACGTGCACACTGGCCACTTCTTCTGTATGCGATAGCCCGTGGGTGTCATTCCTATGCATGAGTAGTTGCCGAATATGTTCCAAGAGTCAGGAATCCAGCGAGAGCCTAGGAATATGGCGAGATACATCTGATCCTTGCCTTCATAAAGTTCCCTTCAGTGGCTTTCAAACTGTTGTCCCTGGAAAGGCGGCAGAGGTATGACTTGGGGCTGTGTTAGGGGTGGAATTGTCAGGCCCCACCGCAGACACGAGAAATTCCAGATGGCACTGAGAAATCCGCGTTCTCACACAGCCTCTCGGTAGCCCACGTGCTGCGAACGTGTGAGACCCACTGGTCTAGTGGATTTTAAGCTAACAAACTGGTTTCAGTCTCCATGTCCTTCAACACTTTGATTTAACAATTTGAATCTTTAAATATGAATATTAGTGTACAGCAAATAAGGCACCAACATGTAGCCTCTTCCCAAATATAATGAATGTTTTCACGTTGTCATATTTTCTTCAGATGTCATTTTAACTTTTGAAAAATGAACATGTTCAGACTCCAACGAAATCCCACTTCCCGGGCCTTTCTCACCCGACACGTCCCAAGGGAGCACCATGATCCTGAAATCTATTTGTACCGGAGCGTGGGTTCCATTTTCGCAAGTCTGTCAGGGACAAGATACAGTCACATGTCAGCATTGTGTTTCCTGCTCCCGTGCCCACCACCCAGCCCTGGGGAGGTTTGACAGCCGGGTTCAAAAATACTGTGTGATTCAGAGCTGAGAAAAGGGTAGACAGAGGAAGCTGTGGGTTGGAGGAAGTGGGGGAGGACTGAGAAAGAGACCCCGAGACAGAGACAAGCGAGAGCCCTGCTGATTACAGACCGGGAAGAAAGAAATCCAGAAGGAAAGACGTACAGCCAGGGATGATGGGCATCTGGGGGCTGGGTTTGAAAGTGGGGTTCACTCTGTGCAGTGCGCTAACGTTTCCTCACTTCGGTTAGTGTTGGCTGCCCTGCTGAGCACTCTCTTTGGTGGTATAACCCACAGCACTTGTTCAATACCGTTCTGGTGTCAGATTGTACCCACAGGCTTCCAGACGGACACCGAGTGTGTGTCATGGGCATGATTCCTGGGAGTTTGTCTTTCATGAAAATAATCGGGCCACCTGCCAATTAGGTTTCCCTGCGTGCCCAGCATCGTGCGAACAATATACGGCGCACTGCTGTTCACTGCCATCCTGTGGGATGGAAACGCTCCTTTTGACTCATGCTAGTGACAAAGAGACTGAGGGCCAGGGAGGACCTGTCACCCCAGGAAGTGGCTGAGCAGGACTGAGTTCGGCTATAACTCCAGGGCTCCCACCGTTCAGCTCACTCTACACCACCTCTTAACTCAGACTCTAAGAAGAATGGGATTTAAACCATCCCGTGCCCCGAATACCCTTGTCTGTAAGTTTTGATCAATTAGCCAAATGTATTGCATACAAAGAACTAACGTGAGTAGACACATTTACTTCACTTTATTAAAACAACATCTACAGGGATGGATATTCCTACACAAATAAGTGCCTATGACTTTCCTAAATACCCAAGAACATTTTATTTAGAGACGAGTGCCCATCCTTCATTTAAGTGTCAATTTATAGATCATTACCTATTTAACAGAAAGGTTAGAGCTGGAAGCCACTGCTAATTGATGATCAATCAGAACAAGATAAAACTGCTTCGATACTATAACGGAACTCAATGGAAAGATGGTGTGATTTGCTAAAATTTGATGGGCTCTGCAGCTTTTCAGGCTGTATTATACATTGCACAGAGTACGGTACACCTGGAATAGATCAGCCTTAACCGAAGGTCGCTTCCATTCAATTTGAGTGAATGAAACAAAACATTATATATAATAGCATTCCTTCTTCCACTCCCTCAGTACGTCTTGCCTTCCATGTTGGGGAAAGATTTTTCCGGGAGTATCTACATTAGTCAAAGAATGCACCGTCTTGGAAGCCTGTCTACCTTCATTAAATGGCTTTCAGAGCACACAATGCAACTGAATAACGTGCATTATTCAAATGGTTTTCCAGGCACCTAAGGAGAAGGAGGTGCACTCAGATAGGAGTGCCTTTAAGTAGCTCATCTGCACCACAGGAAACTCGTTTTCTCTTTGATTCTTGTGCCATTTCACAGGATGTACGTGTCTTCTGGCCTCTGTGTACGTCTGTGAGGCGTTTTCGGCCCCCTCAACCAGAGACTAGTAACTAGTCAACACACTTGCAAAAAACACACACTGAATGCCTGGTGATTTTCCCAGGAATAATATTTTTTATGATTCTCTATTCTGACTCCAAGGTACAGCGAGAGATGTTTTTGCTAAGTGGGATTATTTTCTCCCACATAGAGTTTTAGGCCCTGTGACAAGTGTAATGAAATTTGTCAGCATTTCCAGCTAGACTCAGAAAACCAGGTGCCGTGTTCCTGTGTCTTATTTGCCACTGTCAGGCCAAAGGGGTGGGGTGGGGCGCTTTTAACGTGGCTTGTAACTTTGGAGCTTGGATTGCAGGCACATGCAGACTCTAAAGAGACAGGGGAGATGAAGCCTCCTTGACCAGCATTTTGCATGCGGCAAAGTAGACAAGTGCATTCGGCTGCTGGGATTCTGCAGGGACCATGCTTGATCTAAAGTCACCAGAAAGATTTTTGGGCATTGGTGGAGTGACTCCCTAGGATGCCTCAGAGCTGTGGTTCCTAAACATGCGTGGGCATCAGAGTCCCCTGGAGGGCTGGTTCCAACACGGGCCCCAGGGCCCCTCCCACAGAGTGTCTGACTCAGGAGGTTGGAGCGGGGTCCAGGGGATGCTGAGCCACTGGCCTGGGGAGCACTCCTTAAGAATCCTGGCCTCTGAGTCACCAGAGCGGGTGTGCCCGGCGCTGTGCCCGGCTGGACGCTCTACCTGAGGACGATGGGCTCATGGGGTTACAGTTTGTGCTGCAGCTGCCAGGAACCACGAAGCAACATGGCATCCCCAGCGGCCATGCTCCTGGGGAGAACACTTAGCTTTCTGGACATGCCCAGTTAGCATTGCTCCTTTGCCCCTTCCTGTGCGTGAAAGGACACTCTGGGCCCCTCCCAGCTTGCTTTGCAGCTCTCAAGGAAGGCATGTGGGGAGCTCACGCTGTAGGCTGAGGCATTAGACGTGATTCCAGTCGATGGACGGAGCCTCCACTGACGATACCTATGCACACTCTCCACTGAGACATTCTTGGGGCTGGCAACGATTCACCTTTTCTCAGCATTTCAGGGATTTACATTTGACCCCCAAAGCGAGGCAGCTTGCAGTGCCACGGATCCATAAGGCGCATTGTGTAGCATTGCTAATAAACATTTACAGCGTGGCAGGCCCCAGCCTTGCTCCTTGAGGCCCATTTACAAGAGAGCGCAGCCTCGGATCCCATATTGAGGCCAGCATCACACCACATTAAATAGATTGGTTGGTTCTTATTACATTGCTTTGTCACTTGCGTTTACATCTCCAACAGTTCTCACACCCCAGCACAATAGTCAGGGATGCTGAGGTGACCACGGCTTCCCCTCCTCCGCCCGGACGCCCCATCCCCGCGTCCTCGGGAGCAGTATTTGGAGAGGAGTGTACCTAGGCCCGCTCTCCCAACAAAGTTAAGGCAGCACGAGTTTATTGCTTCTTTCCACCCAGCCACACAGCAAGCCTCCTATTGCTGCCCCAGAAACAGCTACTTAGACACAGAGGCAGGTTCAGTCTTGTCGAAGTCTTGAGTGGGCAGAGAAGTTGCCTCTGAAATCCTGGCCCTTTCCTCTCCGCTCTGCCAAGAACTGGCATGGTGTGGTTTGGATTTTGGCTGTTGTATTTCATGGTACAGAGCCTCCCTACATATGTGGAAAGGGTGTGTTTATGAAGCTACACCCACTGTGCATTTGTCTATTTTTATATATGCATATTGCATAGTAATAGGGATTTTATGCATCGAATAAAACTATTTCCCCAATTTCACTCGGTTTATCGTTCTGCTGAATAATTCAGCTACTGTGTGGACTTCATGGACTTTTGCTTGATAAATTCACTACTCTCAGCTTTCCCTTTCATTGGAATTTTTAATCAGATTGAAACCCATCACATTGAGATCAAAGCTGGGAATAATGATGTTACCCATCTCTGTTTTAGCCAAAGGATGTTCCTTAGAGTGCGCGTCCTCAGATCGCTTACTCGCTGCTTGCTAAAGTGTAAGAGAATTTATGATGCTAAATAAAACCAGGAGAAAAAAAAAAAAAAAGATGTTTTAATAAGATGAAAATCCAAATGTTAAAATAATGAGCCATCTGCATGGGTGGCCCTCTCTTGAGAGAGATGCCAAGAGCTTTGCCATCTGTGAAACATTTACCAGCTGTTTCCTTCCCTTTTTGTGTGAGAACATAAGAAATCCTTGCACTTGGTGTTTCTGAGTGATACATCCCAGGGAAGAAAACAGGTTCGCCTGGCTTCAGGAAGGCTGGACGGAGCAGAATTAACCAAATCATACTCTTGGCAGCTGTCTGAGCTGTACCCCAGTGTGCCACCCTTCTTCCGACACCCCCTCTTTTCTGAACCTCAACAGAGGGCACAGGCGGATGAGGAGGAAACAGGAAGTGAATAACATCCCATGAGGTCATTTGAAACTGAATGTTTTCTGCGAAAGGTCTGTGCCTGCTCATTGGCCCGCCGGCAAGCTGGTTGTACCTCCTGGGTATTCCGGCAGAGCTTTGGGCTGAATTGCCATGTAATGTGCCTGAAACGGGGACAGGGGTCAGGCTCAGTCCCCATATTTTGAACATGTCTTTCCTTTTCCTCTCTGTCCTCTGATCACTGTTTGGCACATCTGCCAGCCAGCCCCGTGACCCCACGGTGTTTGCCCTGACGAGCTCCTCACCCCGGTTCCCGATTTGGGCATGGCCTCAGATCTGAGCAGGTCGCAGCCACGGATTGGACTTCGCAGCCGACTCCGACCCGAGCTGATACACCCCACAATACACACCGTGTGGGGTGTGGGGTGCTGGCCTCGGGCCACCCCCCCAGGTAGCTGCTTCTGTGCCTCCCCTGTTCCCTCGCCAGACTCTGACAGAATTGTTTTTTTTCTCCGACTGCCATCTTTTTCTCCGTCATTAACTGCCAACTGCATTTCAGGGAACATAACCTAACAGGAAGGTTTCGTTCATGAACGTGAAGTTGCTCAGATGCTCCTCTCAGGTGTCTGTCCTTCCTGGGGATTTTAGGAATGCTTTAGGTCGTTTTTCAAAAAATAAGTTTTCTAAGGCCATCTATGATGAAATGGGGGTGGAGGGGATGAATCTGTGGGTGATGCCCCTCTCGCTCCAGTGCCTCGGTGCTAAACCAGACCTTGGGGGGCGGTGGGGACAGGAGAGAGGGCATCAAGCCTCCTGGCTTCTTTCTGGAAAGCCAGCAGTGGCCCCGGTGGTGTTGACTGCACCCTCTACCGGGTGACTTCCCATCTCTGGCTGCAGGGGTGTGCTCTGTGCAAGCCACTCTACACAAAGGCAGGCCCTAAAGGAATGCTTCTAGGTCACGCAGTGAAGCAGTTACCCTCCCTTTCTGAGCCAGAAGTTTCTGAGGGCTTCATCCTTGGTCACCCAGCCACTTCCTGAGGGCCTGAGACCCCAGGTCCCAAGGCCACGCCCCAGACAGAGTTCTGAGCACAGGATCCCAGGGTGAGAGGATGGAGCATCAAGACCCCAGGAGACAAGCCCTCCCATGACGGGTGTGTGCTCCTGGCCAGGCGTTTGCGGCCAGGGGGCACTCACCAATGTCCGCAGGCGTTTGTGGTGGTGACAACAGGGAGGAAAAGCTGTACAGACGTCTAGCAGGTAGAGGCTGAGAAATGCTGCGAAACATCCGACCCAGCACAGACAGCAAAGAGTTGGTGGCCCCACCAGCGAAGGGAGGGGCAGGTGAGGAACCCGCGGCAAAGGTGAGGTCTGAAGGAGGAATAGAGGTGAGGCAGGCATGGGGCCAGGGAGGTAGGGGTGGTGAGTGGCAGTCCCTGCTGAGGGCTCGTCTTTCAGACCCCTGTCTGCAGGTGTAGTTTGCTGAGCCCTGATCTGTAAACCAACACAGGATAGAGCTAAATCAATGACTATTTCTGAGTTGTTCTTTAACTTGAGCAGTCATAAAAACAATATAAAGAATTAATTAAAACAATATAAAGAATTAATTGAGAATAAAATCAAAATGAAATCAAAATGTCTACACTCTTCACTTAAATCAACTGGCCCAACCCAGGGCCCGTGGGCCGCATGCGGCTCAGGACAGCTTTGAAAGCAGCCCAACACAAATGCGGAAACTTCCTTAAAACTGTGAGGTTGTTTTTTGGGTTTGTTTGTTTTTTGCGATTTTTTTATTTTAGCTCATCAGCTGTCGGCGTTAGTGTATCTTACGTGTGGCCCAAGACAATTCTTCTTCCAATGCAGCCCAGGGAAGCCAAAAGGTTGGACACCCCTGACTTAAATGTTACTATATTTAGTACATACAAATGCTTTTATATCAAACTAGAAAAAGTATTAAATGAGCTTTGGTAGGAACTTTGAGTTCCTCATAAGGAAACAGTAAAATCCTCGGGGAGACATCGTGCCACAAATAAGTCGGGTATTGCCTAAGCTGCTGTGACAAAGAAACCCAAAGGCATAAACATAACATGTTTAGGCATGTTAGGCATAAAGGTGAACATCCTACATTATCATATGCCACTAAGGTGGCTTTACAAGATATGAGCATGTTTTTCTCACACACCGTGCTCAGCATGTGGCAGTTATGCCTGGTTTGCCCATCAGCCTCTCCATCTGCAGCCGTTAGGAAAGGAGAAAGAGACAAAAGGGAGTGACACCCAATTCTTTTGGGGGTTTAGGCTGACAGCAGTTCACATCACTTCTGTTTTCATACCAATGACCAGCATCCACTCACATGGCCACAGCCAAGCTACTAGGAAATTTGGGCATTCTACTGTCTCTCTCTCTCTCTCTCTCTCTCTCACACACACACAGAATGGGGAGGAAGTGTATTGGTAAACAGCTGGTAGCCCTCTGTATACACTGTGATAGAAAAGACCTTGGGCTGTGGAGTCAGACTGACAGGGTCTGGAATCCTGGCTCCACTGCTTCCAAGCTGTGTATTGTTGAGGATTCGCTTTTTTGAGCCTTAGTTTCCTCATTTGCAAAATGAAGTTAATGATGATATCCACTGCTGACTCCCCACTTCCTAAGTTCTGCCAACACCCCAATTATCCTTTTAGGGAGAGAAAGCTCAACCATGAGTTACATATTTTCCTCCAAATCCAGGCTAACATACCCAAGAACACCAAGGGAGTGAGTGTTAACACTGCCCATTCCTGAATTCCAGTCAGTGACGACAGCAGGAAGAACAGGCCACACAACGTGATTTTATGACCGGCCCTAACTTAGAGTCAGCAGGGAAAGCAAACCTTCTGTTATCGAGAAGCCTTCTTCATCACACAGCCTCCAAGTTTTCAGGAGTCAAATTATTTTCTTTGTGACGTCATCCCTCTTTCTTTTGCACAGAACTTTGCCAAACACCTGTGGATCTTTGCCCAATGCGGAAATAACTAGATCATGGGGGGGCTCTGTCTCTTGTTACTGCTTTCCTCATTTGTATATGGGTTTTTTTTTCCTTCTTGCAATGTCATTAACATGGGGATGTGGCAATGATGTTGGAAGTGAGACAAGAAAGCACAACCTTAGTTGAACTCTGGGCTCCATTCTATCACACTTTTTCCTTGGCTCAAACCCTTTTGCAATCACTGGAATGTAAGTTATGTCGAGTTTCTCCTCCTTATTTTGTCTTTCTCTCCATAAGTTCTTGGTGACTTCAGATATTCCACTTTTCCTAATAAGATCTCATACCTTTTCCCAGACAATAGATCTCCTCCCCTGATCAATACCTCCTGCTCAACACCCACCTTTACAAGTTGTTGCAAGCATTTAATGAGGTGACGCATGTCAAGTTCTTAGAACAAAGCCTCAGACACATTAATTGATGCAATAAAAATTGGCTACACCACAAACAACACAGAGTGGGTTCTGATAGTAACTTCCAACCCCTCCCCACTAAGAAACAGGTCAAACAACTATCCAAGTGTATCTAATGGTCTTCCCTCTGTTCTTTGGCTTAAATTCTCCATTATCCAGTCATCCTGCCTCCATGCCAGAGCGATCTGCCCTGAAATATCAGAAGACCAGTTACTAATATCAGGGAATCCCCTGACTGCAATCACTCAAAGGACACACCTTAAATTGAACTCCAGGACAACTGTGCAAATGAGAAAGAAGGAGTCCCATGACACCCTCTGCAAAATGCCCAAGACCGACTCCTTCTAACACACAAATAGCGTCGCCGTTTGCCAGCCAGAGAAATCATCATCCCTCAGACTCCCTGAGCATTCTCTCTCTCTCTCTCTCTCTGCTCAATTGCCTTTCCTAAGGTAGTCAAAGGGAACTTTATAGGCAGCTCCTCTTGGTGTAAAGAAACTTCCAGATTGAGACTTATCTCCTGTTGGGCATGACCGCACGCCTCATGACTCATCCACTGACATGTGGGGTGTGCTTCCTATCTTTGCAGATCTCGGCAGTGCTCTGATGTAACATTTTAGGCATAAAGATGAACATCCTACATTATCATATGCCAAAAACTGACATCAAAATTAGAAAGAGTGGCTGTTACTTCTTAGAGTCTTTACGATGATTCCCCGAAACGGTGTGAGGGACTCCTTTCTTACCAGCCTACTCGGAGGGAGTCTCCAGCTTAGCCAAATTCATTCAGACAGTCTTTTCCTTTCCAGGCCTTTCATTGGTTCATTCGTTCAGCACATGTATTAAATTCTATTGTTTCCTAGTCACCGTGTTACTTTTTTGAAGGTAAACAGAGCCCACCCCCCCTTTTAAAATCAATTTAACATTTGTTTCTGGTATAGACTCTCTGCTTCTCTGTCTCAGTGGTTGAATGTAGAACAGCTGCTCCCTTTGAAAGCCCCTCTTCTCCATGGAGGCATCTTAAATTCTACAGTCCAGAGTGAGCAGAGAGCCCCTCTTATCTCATGCTCACGTTGACTAAAAAATGTCGGGTTATAGGTTACACACAACAGAAACTCATTCTCAGTGTCTTAAAATAAAAAGCTGTTTGGGGTTTATCAAGGAGACCCAGAATCACAAAGTGGGTGGAGGACCTGTTAGAACCAGGACAACTGAGACGTTGCCAAGAGGCAAGAATCCTAACAGTCTTCTAGCAAGAACAATCCGCCCAGAATCACCCCACCAGTGCCACCTGGCAAGACACCAACCTCGGCCCAGGACACCAGAGTCGCTATGGCAAAAGTGCTCACAGCTCTAGGTTCCAAACTTCAGGACAGGCACATCCAATTGGCCAGACTTTGACCTTGTGGCTTCCAAGAGTGGATGGAAGTGAGGCTCCATCTCTTCAGGCTCCATACTGGGCGGTGAGGGCAGGACCTCTGACATGGTCTCTGTGCCCTGAGGATTCCTCCAGGACTGGGAAGGGGAGTTAGAAGCCGAGCTGCCGAAGAAATGGGGTCCTCCACACCAGTTGTGACTGTATGGTGACGTCCTTTTAAAATCATTAGGATTATTGCCGCTATTGTTCTCTCCAAATTGCACTGTTTATTCTCTTTATATGGATTCGGAATGTGTTGCCAATTAATTCCCTCCCCCAATGAAGTGCCGTCAGGATGGGCCCTCACGTTTCTTCGTTCTGAACAGAACTTCGTGGTGATTGGCTCACAGCACTGCCTGTGAACTAATTTACAAGCTAATAAACGCTGGGTGTTTATCTTATTGATCCCTTTTCCAATACTGAGTGCTACCAATAAGGGAGAATTTGAGGCTTTGGAACAAAACTCCAAGACACTTTATAGTTATTTAAAATTATGTCTATTTGACAACATGTCCTATGTTTACTTTTAAACAGTAGGACAGTGCTTATAATTAGAAATAATAGGACAATTTGGTATTAAATCTTACATCTGCTGTTTAGCCACTTGAGGGGAAACAATTTTCTAACAAGTGGCAATGGTCAAGAAAGCTATGAAGTTTAGGCCAGTTGTCGCAGAAAATAACTTCTTAGTTGCTAAGCTACCAGTCCTAAAAGGAACTCAATTGGGAGAGACCAAATAGCGTAACCAGACCCACTCTGTTTGAGAGCAGAAAGTTGAAGCTGCCACGTGATTCAGGTGGATGTGTGGCAGGCAACGTGATTGACAAACTGGTCTTCGCTTGCCATGAAATACGGCTTTGATTTAGAGAGTGACTGACAGGCCGGTGTCATGGGAAGATGTAGATGGTGTGGGGGAGGGGCTATTTTGCAGCCAAGTGATTGACACGTTACAGAAATTGTCCCATAGGTGGAAGAAACCACGTAGAGATTTGTTTTGACATGCATTTTCTTCTTACCTGCTCATTTTGTCTACGGAGAAGACGGAGAGAGGAGTAGCCCTCACAGGTGCTAATTGATTTATCCAGTCCATACCAGATGGACAACGGCCACAGGGGGGTGGGGTAAGAGCCCCGAATGGTGAGACGAGCCGGCCACTGTTCCCGGCCAGCTTTGAAAGAAGCTTTCCACCTCCACTTCTGCTCATCGAGCAGCTCGAACTAAGATGATTTCTCCATTCCCTTCCAACCATTTGTAGATCTGGGCACTTTTTCTTTCGTGGACAAATGCTATTTCACCACATCTCGATTGTCATGCCATAGGCCACGCCTGGCCCATCAGATCACTCCTTTTCCTAAGCCCCAGTGATCGGTTCATGCATGTGCACGTGGCCCACACAGTTCCCGGGGTCACCGCCCTGCGGCTGACATATACCAGGGCTGTCCAGAAAACCCCAGCCATCAATGCCTCTGTTTTCATATCACATGGCCGGGTCCTTTCCGGACTGCCCCTGTGGGTTAGAACTTTAGAAAATCCCCCCCCCCCTTTCAGGACTGCAGTAGTAAAGCAGAGGTCTGCAAGTGCCAGCAGGCGTCTTTGTCCCACGTGTGAGTAGGGTGGCCAGAGAAGATACAGGTTGCCCCATTAAATTTGAATTTCAAATAAACAGCGAATAGCTTTTTAGTGTTAGTGTCTTCCAAACAGTGCATGGGATAGACTTAAACTCAAAGAATTTGTTCCTTGTTTCTCTGAAGTTCAAACTTCTCTGGGCATCCTATACGTTTATTTGCTATAGCTGGCAACCCTACGGGACACAAATCTGCTTGGCAGTGAACCCAGCACCGATGGAAGTAGGACCAAGAGGTGCAAAGAGACAGACTCCAGGTGTCGTTGTTCAAGTACCTGGAGCCAGACAGGCCCAAAGCTTGCTCTGGCCAAACTGTTCTCACATTCAATCGAAGCTCCTCTCTACGTGTTTATTAAGCTCTTTTGATTTTGATTTCTCTCCTTCTCTCTCAGGCAACCAGACAACTCCTTCTCCCACTCCATACTTCCGCTATCGGGGTAGGTTCTCGTCAGAGGTAGCGTTATTATTATGTCCTGTACAGAGGAAGTCATTCCCTGGAAGTATGTCTTTCTCCCATTTGTCTTCTTGAATTACAGTTAGTTTTTCTGGTGATTTCTAACTTTCTTCCTCCTCTAACTCCATTGATCGCTACCACTATTTTTCCTAAAATAAATAATTCCAAGTTGTAAGGAAATCTTTTGAGGGAATTAGAAGTTGAGAAACAATTTAGAAATGTTATTGTCACTTGTCACTAAAAACATTGAACAAATAGTTCTGCCCATGTCCTGCCTTTTTTTCAAGGAACCTGGCCAACCGTCTTTCTTACCAATAAAAGTGTTTATGTGTTATTTTTGCTAAAAAGGATTTGAATCTGCTCTGAGCAGTAAAAAGATGTGATTGTCCTATTAATCTGTGCTTTTGAGCTGTAAGCAGCAGAAATCAGTTTATTTAGCTGCCAAAAAGGCCAGTTATTTACGTATTTATTTATTTTACAAAGGTAGAAGTAGCTCAGAGAACACAACAGACTGAAATACAGCCAGGCCTCAGAAAGAGACTGGATTCAGCAACTAGAAAGCCATCTGGGTGTTCTCTCTCCTTGCCGTTCGTTCCGTGTCGACGTCACTATGGTCATTAAAGAGGTTTCCTCTCTTCTTCATCCGTTTCATGAACTATGGCTTCTGCAGATGTTATACCAGCCGCGTTCAGTATAAACGAACTCACTGTTTCTCGGTGCCAGTTCCTGGGAGACAGAATCTTATTGGCTGACTTGAGTCTGTTCCAGTCAGGGACAAATACATGTAATACAACGTAGCTGCTGAAGACCTATTCCCGTGGAATAGTAGCCATTGTCAACTTCTGGGACTTGTGGGTGTGCTAGTTGTTAAGCTGTTGTCTGTGGGCTTCAGATCTCTCTTTTATACTCTGCTTTTTGAAGGGGAGACGATGTGTCCGGGACCCTGGAAATCGCATAGCTCTTTGGCCAGCTTGACACGAAAGGGGGTCTAAAACAGAATTTCAGCCAAAGCCAGTCTGGCTGCACTTGGCTTGCAAACCAGATTGGCAGTTCGGATGCCTAGCACCAAGAATGCTACATGGTCCCTTGAAGTTCTCATCCAAACAAGAGTTCAAATGTCTGCCAACTGGCTCATATGAATCCGTGAAATAAGACAAGGAAAATTTTTTAAAAATATTTTTCAAAGAAACCTATAAATATGAGTTCTTAAAAAAATCATCTCTAAGTGTCTGTAATGAGTCCACATTTGAAGAGCTCATTAAAAAACAACTCACTTCCATCGACTTCATTTCCATGGACTCTCATGAACAGAGGGACGACTGTCTGTCGCTTCAGGTGCTGCAGGGGTGGACCTGAGGCCGAGCGTAGTGGCGTTGAAAGCCCTCTGGAGCAGAGGTTCCAGATATGGGGCAAGATCCTATCAGTGCCAATCCCTAGCCCTGTGGCTCTGAACACATCATGTAACCAGGACCTATTTCTGTTTTCTCATCAGTAAAGTTGAGCTCATGCATGTAGCTGCCATATGCAGTGGTGATGGCTGGATGAGGTGGCCTGTTCAGAACGGGGAGCTGTCTCACCCTCCAAGTCTGAAGGTCTGGACTCAAGTAATCACTCCGTAAACATGCACATTGCTCTATGGATTCTTAGTGGCCTTTTGGATCTTGTGGGGGGAGGGGGTCTCTTAAATTTTATCTCAGAGGCTTTGAGGATCCATAAGAAGGGAAAAGCCACCACTGTGAAATTCCTTCTGTGTACTGAGTGACGAGAACCCAGAGAAAAGAGAGAAAATGGTGAGCTGAGCCCAGAGCTAAGCCAAGGATGACGACTTTGGCTGTAAGTGCTGTTTTATGGCTGTCTGTAAAGCTGCCCATCAAAACCTCCCAGCAGATGACCTGCAGTAATGAGAGTACGAAGGGAGCAGCATTGCAGAACGTTACCCCTGACGAGGACGCAGATCATGGCAAGGGCATTGCCATAAAGCACGAAGTGTCTTTCTAGTCTTCCTACCTCCTTCTTATCCCCTGGCCCAGGCCCCTTGACTTGTAGCCTTGCCTCTCAGTTTCTAGCTCCCATTCACTCATTCGTTCATCCATTGTTTTCATTGAATCATACTTTAATTGGCTCACATATTCATTCAACCATCTATTTATCAAATGTGTAATTACTCATATAGGAACTATTGGGCTCATCACTGCAGATTTGATTTATTGGCCTTTCTATATGGTAGAGTCTTTCATAAGTATGAGAATGCTAACAACAGCATCAACATTTATTGAGCATTTCTTCTGTCAAGCTCCATAATAAGTGTTGAATTATCCCTCTTTATCTTCACAAAAGTTGTCTGAGACAAGCAGCTATCATTAACAGTATTTTTACAGTTTGGGAAAAGCATCTTAGAGAGTTTAGGTGAATTGTACGAAGTCCTATAGGTAGTAAATTACAGAACTAGGGTTCAAAATCATGTCCATCTCCTGTACACACATGATCTTAACCACTACTTGGGCCAGGCTCAACAGATCCCGAACTCCAGCATTTATAATTCTTGCTCAGTAACAAATTCATAAAGAAGGTGCTACTTGAACTGTGTTGTAAAGCGTGGACAAGGAGACTATGCAGAAAATGATTTAAGAAAGTATTCATTCCAACCAAAAACAACATACTAAACAAAACAGTGAAGTAAAAACCCACAGTATGGCCTCATTTCCCCCCCGTAACGCAGTGAAAGGGTATTAATACGTCATCATCCATTTGACAAAACCAAATGATGAGTTAGGAATCTTTCCATTGAAAGTGACAGGAAATCCAGCTCAAACTGTCTTGAAGATAATGGAATGCAAAGGCCAGGGGCAGGATGAGCTTCAGGTACAGTTTGATCCGGCGTCACCAGGGACACGCTTTGCTCGTTTCTGTGTTTCCTCTCTGCCGGCCACAGCACCGGGCACTTCTCCAGGCCTCAAGTGCATTCCCGTTGGCAATTATAGTCTCTGTTTTCATAGTAAAGAAGCATTTCAAGTCCTCCTGCCTTCACAGTGCGCAGGCCTCAGCAGTGTGGTTCTCAGAGACAGAGCCCTTCCCCCCCAGAAGTCTTGGAAATTTTCTCCACAGGTTTTATTGGTTCTGAATGGATTTTTGCCATCATGAATCAAATCATGGAAGTCAGTGGGATGGGATGGGATAGGATGGGGTGGGGTGAGGTGGGATGGGATGGGACTGCCAGTCAGAGCCCACCTCCTAAAGCTAGGACAAAAGTCAATACCACACAACTGGCACGGCTGATCACGGGAGAGAATTGAACACCAGGAGATGTTACCTGAAAGGGAAAGAGGAGTAGAAGTTAGACAGCAAGAAAAACTGGGGTCCACGACAGCAAACAATTCAGTTTGTTAGACTATTCAGTGCCCTAATGTGTCTTCCTGGAACATATAGCAGCTCAATTTAGCACTGCATTACATTGGAAATCTTACTTTATTCATTGTCATCTTGGAAGTATTTTCTACACTAAGTGCAATAGTATTCTTTAACATGAGTAAGTGTAGTAAACTTTTCTTCCCAAAGTGCCTCAGAAGTCTCAACTTTCAAAGTGTCTTAAGGTGGATTTTTGTCATTACCCTCCTTTAAATAAGCTTTGTCTCCTGCCTAACCAAAATGTATTCACTTGCAACATTTTGATTTAAATGAGATCGAATACTGTGCTTCTTTACAGGGGTGGTGATTTCTATGGCAGTTCTTTCTGTGTTGCTTATTGGACAAATGCTGTTTGGCATGTATATGGACTGTTGTGATCACTTTTCCTTTTGTGACATTTCGGGAAGGGAAAGAAACTGCATAGCTCCGTGGATGACACAGTTTGCTACAAGTGGCAATATAAAAATTTGAAATTCTTAAACGGTTTAGCATTTTGCCTTCCAGCCACATTATCTATCACAGAGAAGTGATATTCTGGGGAACTCAAGCCAATCAGAGGGTAGGAGTGGAATTTTTCCAAAACAAATGCATGTATAAATTATCACTCTCTTTTCTCCTCTCCGTAAATAGAGAAACTAATAGATCCATAGCATGAGATACAGGAAGGGGTGTCATGCTCTACAGCAATTCATCTTGTCTGGGGACGGCAGGGCAGGGGAACTTGATCAGTGAAGATGTGTAGCCATACTTCAGCGTGGTCCGGCATCTTCCAACCAGTGGTCCAAGGAATGTGTGTTTCTTGTCTAGAACAGGGGGCCTCCATGTGTATGTGTGTGTGTGTCAGAAAGAGAGAGAGCACTACCATCTCAGGTGTGACTGAACTACAGATATGTTTTACTTGGTTTGCACAAAATTTATATAAAACTGGGAACTTTTTTACATAAAAGTTTAGATTAACATGTCCTTCTAAAGGTCTAGAGCTCATTCCTAAGAGGACATACAATAGACGGGAGTCATAAAGCAGTTCTGTATGGAGGTTGTCTCCTTCAGCCTAGGCATAAGCTCTCTCTTCAGCACCACTCTGCTGCCTCAGACCCAAGGCGTTTCCTTTTCTTGCCTTCCTGGACACAACAGGCAGTTGAGTGTGTGGGCCTTGACATAAGGAGAGCCACGTGGACTAATGATCCAGTGACCTCTTAGTCCAATGTCCTTTCAAAATTCATCCAAGCTACAGTTAGTGAGGGTGAAGAGAATCTGATTTCCCTTGATGACTTTATTTTCAGAATCAGAACTACTCTATAATTTATTTCCATTGGTGGAAACAGAGTAAGGCAGAATCTTTCCAACTTCTCTGCAGTTTTAGTTTTCCTTTGGCATTCTTTTATGACTTTTCTGAACCAAGCAACTTCTTGGGAGGTATATTAAAAGGTTTAATATTCACAATATAAATCACATCCCTTGTAAATCACAGCACACTACACATTATGCGGTGGTGGAATGTCTGCTAACCGCAACTGCCATCGCTGAGCCTGCTGCACAAGCTGTGTGTGTTAGTCACCAAAATCCTCAGCAAGAATATGGCAGGGCTAATACGTCTAATGTTGTGTATCTTTGCCTGTTACACTTTACAGCGGTATGTTAGGATATTAGAGAAAGGCAAATGTGGATTTTCCCAAATGCTTCTAACAGTGTTTCTGAGCTTATTAGAGATCGGTATCCAAGGCAGCTGCCCATCTGACCCACCCAACTCACTTCTGTGGGAGATGGGAAGGGCCTGACAAGGGAGTCACTGAGTCACAGAATGTGGGAGTTTAGAGACTTGGCATTGAGAAATCCGTAAAGCAGAATTCTGAGAAGTTTGCCAAGTATTAATAAGTGTATTACAAACTTTTTAATTGCCTGTTCTTATTGCGTACTGCTCTGTGTATCTAATTCAGGCGTCAGTGAACTGTGGCCCCATGGGCCACGCTAGCCAAACGCCTATTTTTGTAAATATAATTTTATTGGAACGCAGCCACACCCACTCATTAACATATTGCTTATGGCTTCTTTTGCATGACAGCAGCAGAGTTGGGTTTTTGCAAAGCCAGACTATGAGGGCTGTCCAGAAAGTATCCGGTTATGTAACCATTCTCGTTATATTGACAATGGCTGGATTTTTTTCTGGACAGCCCTCGAATTTATTGTGTTGTCCTTTAAGAAGAATTTTGCCAACCTCTGATCTAATTTTCCAACATGCTAGAAAAATGTTATTGTTTGTTAAATGTTTTTTCTTTAAATGATTAGTCCACCTGGTAGAAGCACCTGCATTTCCTCTTCAGGACAATTGTGACAGTTGTATTTCTCTATTCACTGGACCTTTTTGTACTATAAGCGACTTGAGGAGCCTCTATTGGATCTAATTGTATCAGTTAGGAACGCTTTTAACTCTAAGTAACAGAAACATTAAACTGTTGCTTAACCAATGCAGGGTTGAATTATCTCACCACTAGAAGCCTGGGTCCCGTGAGTCTAGGTTTGATAGAGTGACCCCAGGACTGTGCAAACCATCATGGCCCCAGGCTGTGACATCTTCCTGCATCACTGTGACCAGCTTGCTGACTCTTACGTATATGTGTCACCCCACAGCTGCAAATTTTTTGCTTCAGCTCCAGGCTTCACATCCTTGTATCAATCAGCATTCCAAGCACAACAGGAGGGAACATATGCATAAAGGATACTTCTACAAAGTCTCTGGCTTTTTAATCCAGAAACAAAACCACTAGCAGACTCCTCCCCAGCCCCATTACATTTCATTGAACAGAGTGGGTCACATGCCTTTCAAACGGTTTCATTGCTGTAATTTCAGTGCTAGAACAAGATGGGAAGCTAGTGGATAGTCAATGAAAGTGTGTCAAATGGTGGCTAAGTGGATGAATTATAGACAAAAGCTTTTGAGTGTAGCTTCATTTGGTCTCCATGGTGGGCAACAGAACAGAACAAGTAAGGAGATCCTTGGCAGTAAAAATATATCCATATAGTTACAGACTATCACTTTATCTCAACCTCTTCATTGTACAGATAGGAAAAGTGAGGCCCACAAATAGAAGTTTAGATATTATAGTGAATTTCCTATGGTTTCTGACCATCCAGCATCCACAATGCACCTTTCTGGTAATAACTAGGCCTTCATTTTTCTTTGAAGAACCAGGCTCCCCAGGGAAAACGGGCACCGTAAAGAGAGAGCTCGGTGGGATCATGGATGAGTCTCTGGGCATCAGTCGCTATTCCTAAACTAGACATTTTATCTCAAGGACTCTCTCTGTTTAAAATAACAGAAAACCCAACTCAAGTGGTTCTAAGGCATAGAGGCGGTTGTGTTCAGCTCTTAACTGTAAGTCTAGAAGTAGGGGCAATTCACTCAAGAGTGTTACCCACGGGATGGGTGGCATCATCAAGGACCTAGTTTTTTTTTGGGTGGGGGTTTCCATCTCTCATCTGTACATCATTCTAAGACAGGCTTCCTCATGGTTACGAAAGGGCTGCCAGCAACAGTTCTCCCCTCCTGGATCAGTCCATAAAAGATCGCAAGCTGGATTTCTGAGATTCAGCTTCATTGGATCCTTTGGCCACCCAAGAACCAATCATCATGATCAGGGAGGAATGGCATGTCCTGATTGACTTTTACTCTGGTGCTGCTGGGGAAGGGGGAGGTCTGCTTACCACGAAGTACACAAGTAAATAGGGGAGAGTTAGGTACCTGGGTGGACATCTGAGTTATGTCAGAAAGGATGAATGCTGGGATAAGAAACAACAGTGCCCATTAGCAACTATTAACTGCTGGACTTCTGAGTTAGGCATAGCTGAAATTTTTCTCTGTCCTTAGGCCAGTTTGACTTAATTTTATAGCCTTTGCAACTAACAGGTACTTGTTGATGGTGATACATGTTACAATCGGGAAGGGAAACAGACCATCTCTCAACCTCACCACGTGGCAACACGTGGCCACGCCCCTTCTTCACTTTAATGCACGCCCCTTCTCGTGTCCTAATATACCGGATAATTATTTACTCTCTGTTTTGTCTCGCTCTGCTCCTTAAAGAGTAAGCTCCATGAGAGCATGGGTCTGGGTCTGTGCTTCCCCCTCAGTGTCTCTAACAGTCCCTGGTCCATAATATGCGCTCAGCAAATCCTGCTCAGTGAACGAGTGAGTGGAGATACGAATAAGTAGTATCTCCCTACATCAGAAGAGGAAGTCTTCAAGGACAGTTGGTCCACTCTCTGCAGAGAGCACGGAGGTCCCAGGCTCCTGATAGCAACCCCAGCATGGTCTCTGATCCCCCATTCTGCATCATGGCAGGAGAAATCCCCAAACTTCACCCGCCAGCTCTGGCCACTGTCAGTGGTCCATGAGTTCATGTCATTTCTTCACGTCCTTGAGTGTTTACATTTCTTGATATGAATCTTGCCTGTGTAGCTGCATCCCAGTTCTTTTCATTTGCAACTAGATGAGCGAGAGATCATCGACTCTTTGCCAGATTCCTTTACCCGCTGAGGGGCTTTGGGCTTTATCTTGTCTCTGTGCATACGTGAACTCTCTCCACTCATCCTCACCAGGTCTTCTGGAAGCCTCTGTCCTGCATGCCCAACCCCTACAATGTGAGCAACAGAACATCCTCTTCTTGCTCCACCCTGGAGCTTGGACCAATGGTTCCGCTTGTCCCAAGAGGCTCACCTGAGCAGTGGATCTTAGATAGTCCATGGGGTCGTCTCCAGGGCCCTCAAGTGTCCCCATGGGCTGGCTTTTGACAGTCCTCCTGGGCTGGAGATGGAGGAGATACTGGGCCTCTCAGACACAGATGGGATCCAGGTGTGGCCTGCTCAGCTGGGCTCCAACTTGGGACATGTAATGATTTCTCCAGCTGGGGCTGCTCACAGCCTAGTGCACTCCTACAGCCCAGCAGGGCTGCTGAGGATGTCAGCAGTGGTGGAGTGGGGCCCATAGAAGCACTTGGTTCTCCTTCTGAAATGCTTCTGAAACCCTTACCTTCTAGGGCGGCAGTATCCAACCTGGTGGCTTCCCTGGACCACACTGGAAGAAGAAGAACTGTCTTGGGCCACACGTAAAATATACTCACACTAACAATAGTGATGAGCTGTTAAAAAGTTGCAAAGAAATCTCATCCTGTTTTAAGAACGCTAACGCATTTGTGTTGGCATTTGATGGCATTCAAAGCCATCAAGGGCCGTGGGTTGGACAAACTCTTTTGTACCTTGGAGACCATCACGAGACAGAATATTTATTTCCAACAAGCAGCTCTCCAACCTGTCATCCTCTGTGAATTCAACTATTGACTGTTAATCCAAAAGTTTGAGGATGGGAAATTTGAAGGAACGTAAGTATTTGTTAAAAGTACATTTTTTAAAATGTATTCAAAATTTTCAGTTTGATAACTCACTCTGCTACTTATGACTGAAATGAGTGCTTCTCCAATGTGGTCTCCAGATCAGCAGCAGCAGCATCACCTGGGAACTTGTTAAAATAAAAATCTCGGGCAGGTCCCCACCCCAGGCCGACTGAATCAGAGGTTCCGGGGCAGGGACGCAGCCATCTGCGTGGTCACAATCCCACCAGGTGACTGATGCCACCACAGTCTGAGAACCACTGGCTGAACCTGTCCAGTCTGAGTTTTCTCACATGGAACATGGGAGTTAGAAGACCTGGCCTATTGAAGTTGCTGTAAGGATGCAAGTCAGTGGATTTTGCATAGACAGCACTGAGTCCAGGTCGGCACTCAGGGTGCACTGGATACATGACAGCTGCCATTATGTTATTAGTATTATCGGCTGTCTCTTCTGGGTGGCCTGTGAATCAGTCCATGTCTCTGCATGTCTACCTGTGAGAATTGCAGAGGGAAGTGATTCTAACATTAATCATGAGAACAAGAGCTAATCTGCTGAGCTCTGTGCCAGGCACTAGGTTAGTCACTTCAGGAACATGGCACTAGGTCCTCATCAAAAACAAACAAACAAAGGTGAAGTGAATGATGCTATTATTGTTCACCTTTTACAGGTGAGAAAACAGCTTACGTAACTTGCTCGGAAGAACATAGACAGTGAGTGGAAGAGCTAGGGAAAGAATTCAGAGTGAGCCCCAAACTAAGGTGACCAGACGTCCCGCTTTTGGTGGGACAGTTCCGATTTTTAACAATTTGTCCCGCGTCCCGCGGCGTTTTAAAAAAGTCCCGATTTTTGGAAAGAATGCACGACAAGCTAGGGAACGGCGGGAGATAGACCAAGTTTTTAATCAAGAACCCCCTCCCCCCGGGTCAATGGTGTCCCGCTTTACCAAAGTTAAAATCTGGTCACCTTACCCAAAGCGTTTTGCAAAAGGGACTGTAGGCCGTGTTCATACCAACAGTGTTATTTGAAAATGCAGACATTCCCTACCACACATGCGTAACATCTGAGCTATTGATTAATTAAAGAAGGCTCTCAATCACGTTTTTGCTGGAAATGAGTTTTGTTTGTTTTATTAATGTGTTTATTTTGAAGATGCTAGAGATTCTGGGGCTGTCCTCCATGAAGTCCTCCGTGATTCTTAATCTTTGCCAAGGCACACTGGCCACGAGGGGGGTGATTTGCCCATGACAGGACTAAAGCGTCTGTCACCAGGTGCTCCACTGGGCTGCGGTTTGGGCATGAATGACCTGAGCCCCCCAAATACATCCAAGTGTTCATTAGTTAAGAGAATCAACTTAAAAAAAAAAATGCTTCCTTTACCTACAGAACGTAAATCTTCAGGCGAGGATTAGAAAGAGGAAACACGGGCCTGTAATTACCGTTAAGTACGTGTTAGCAGTTGTTCTTATTAGCATGGGTTTGGGGCCCAATGATGAATGCCAAATTTACATCATTTTTTCAATACAACCACAAATTCTGGCCCAGAAAAATACCAGTGACATCCTCTAAGACAGTTTTAAAATGGGTAAAATTATATGTATATCCCAGGAATTTCAGAATAGGCTGCTGAATTTATAAAATAAACACTATATTTAAATACCCATCAAAAAGATGTTCCAGGGTAAAATATATGTTTATTCGGCTCAGTGTTCCCTGTATCCGGGAGAGCTTCTCTGGGTACAAACAGGCCAGGAACAAAGCCCTGCAGGTTTTCTTATTCGAATGAAACTAATAAGTTTGTCCATTTGAGAATTTCTGCCTCCATCTTCGAAGCTGGACCTCAGAGATTTTACAAGACATTCAGCATAATGTGAAATTTCCCTGTGTCCCCTAAAATGACAGAGTCAACAATAGCACCACTGAGCAAACACTCGTTTTGGCTTCTGCCTTTTATTTTATTCTTTTTTTCCCCCCTCTTCTTAGCTCCACCCCAGCCAGCTCTTGAAAGGCCTTCTGTTCTGTCAGCCATAATGACATCTGCTGGCGGAGACAGGAAGTCATAAATCTGTAGGTCCCCTCTCAACCAAACCTTGTTAATGCTGCCATTTATCACAGGGGCTGGGGTGCCATCTCTGGAGGGCTGGACGCAGGGAGTCCATTCTCTCCCGCACCCCTCTCCCAGGAGAGCAACCATTTTAAAAACAGCCACTTTTCATCTCGCGTTTGCAGACCCGAAAGTCAGGCAGATGCAAAGCCCATCGTGAGCGGGCGGCTCTTGGACAGAAGCCACGGTTCTGGGCAACAATAGCCGCACCGTGATGTTCCGGGACTGGAGCGCGGCAGCTCGGCCCCAGCCCCGTCCTTCCTCGCATTCACGGCCCCCCACTGCTCCCAGGAGGCGAGTGGGGGTGGCCCTCCCGAGCCCCCCATGCCTGCGTGCGCGGCGTGGAGGGCAGAGCTGGCTGCGGGGAGTGGAAGGGGGCTGTTTACACTAGAGTTACGTTTCTCCTGAACGAATTCAGGGGGATGTTTGCGTTTGATTTCCTAGGAGTTCCTTGTGTCCTAAGCCTTGATTGAAGACCTGTGTCTATGGGGGATCTGGCCTGGATTTGGGGGGCTCAGGGGAGTGCTCTCCTGTTTGCACTTGTCAGAAATGCAGCATCCCAGGTACCACTGCAGACCTTCCACGTCTGAGACAAGATGCCCAGAGGGTTCCTCTGGAGAGTGAAGTCCCCAAGGCCGCACTCCACACTGACATGGGGGCTGGGTCACTCTGTTTGCAGGGGCCTGTGCTATGCAGTTGGGAGTGGAGCACCCACTAGGTGCCAGTAGCACGCCCCCCTCCCAAGTTGTGACAACCCAAAACCGTCTCCTGACACACTGTCAAGTGTCCCCTGGGAGGAAAAAAGTCACCCATGTGGGAACCTGAACAATTCAAAGCGTGGCCTATGGACTCATAGCATCTGTGTCGTCTGAGGGCTCGTTAGAAATACACATGCCCAGACCCCATCCTGGGCCTACGTCACCAGGACCTCCGGAGAGCGGGCCCAGGAATCGGTTTAACTCTGGGAGGTAGCCCACCGGCTAAAATTTAAGAACGGCCAAGCTGCGGAGTATGAGCAGAGACAAGCAGTGTGACAACCAGACAATGGATGGTGGCAGAGTGGCTGTGGCTGCGGCATTACTGAGAGGCAGTGATGCTTGATGCTGAGGACAGGAGCCACGGCTGTGACGGAGCCTTCCCCACCTGCTGTCTCCAGGACCTTGGGTGACTTATCTCACCTCTCCGTGCCTCAGTTTCCTCATATGTGAAATGGGAACAACCAAGCACGTTAGCTCATTGGATCACGTTAAGGATTAATAAGTTCCTATTTTAAAGTATTTGGCACCAAGTGCTTCACAAATATTAGCTCCTGTTGTTCTCATTACTACAACTTGCTTGTCTTTTCTTAGATTTTTAAGTTCCCTAAGAGCCAGCCAGGTGAGTTATTCTCTGGCATGGAGCAGGTGCTTAATGAGCATTAGGGGGGGGAAGAGGGGTGCCTATGGAGAGAAAAGGGGTGACAAGAGCTCCCCCACCAATGACGTGGCTTTGTGCTCTGTGGCCTTCGGACTTCCTGTAGGAGGCCTCAGTGGGCTCCTTTGCAAACGTAAGGAATGAGCTAAGGTAGGTTTTACCCCACGGTATGGGTCATATTGGAGCTCAGACATGGCTGAAAGCAGTCGGTAGACAGCAGTCGATCCACACATGCTTGTAACATAATGACAAAGCTGAACATGTGGGAGTGATTTCTATGCGTCAGGTGTTGTGCTAAATATTTCACATGAGCTCATACAATCCTCTCTGTGTCCCCAATTGAATCAGCGATGTTGTTATCCCTATTTCACAGATGGAGAAACAGAGGCCCAGAGAGCCTTAAACTTGCCCAAGATCATAGTCATGAAAGTAGTTGTTATTAACACATTCAGGTCTGTCAGCTTACCTCGCCTCCCTGGTCAGCTCACTGTGATCCTACATCCTAGGTTTTCTGGGACAATCCTAATTTCAAGCATTAGGTCCCCACCTGATGCTGAAGGACACACTCCGAAGTGTCAGACTGCATGTCTTCGTTTTGTTTAACAGCTTGAACGATGGCAATCATGAGAACCCTGCTGCATCCTCCTTTCAGAGAGATGACAGGGAAGAGCAGGGACCCCGGCCCCCAAGTGAGCACACATGTGGGGAGAGAGTAGCCGGACAAAGTCAGCGAATAAAACACCTTGTAAGTTAGTGCTGAAGAGTGACCATAAGCAAGAGGACTGGAGGAGAGCGAGACCCAGAAGAGGCAGAGCGTGAAGCATTCCAGGGCACCGGTGCCCCCAGCCCAGTGCCATCCAAGGTCTGATGGGCGCCCAGCACTAGGCTCGAAGTGGACACGCTGCCGAGGAGGAAACAGCCTTGCTCTGTGCCCTGGTGAAGCTCACAGTTTGGAGGGTTTCAATCCAGCACGCTTTGCCTGGGTCCCTACCCATGCCCTTGCACCCACTACAACTGCCAACACCCTGACCCTTGGCCAGCAGGGCAGGGCAGGAGCAGGAGGGGCCTGGCAGGCAGGAGGTAGTCCAGCTCGCTCAGCCCGCAGAAGGAATGTCCCAGAAGTGGGTACCCTCCACGCACATCAGTTCTCCCCCGCAGGACTGCGATCCGGTGACCCGAATGAGAACCTGCTTAATGACACACTGGTCCTGGCTGAACCCCTCTTCCCTTATGCACTTCCACGCATCCCCATGGGACTTGTCTAGGACATCTTCCAAAGGAACTGCTCGCTCTCAGATCTTTGTCTTGGGGGAGCCAAAAGCAAAACGCACAAGAGAGGGTTTGCAAGTCTCGGACCGGTGGACCATCTTCAGCCCTCGGTTCCTTGGCCGTTCCCGGCAGCGGTAACGGAGAAACGGCGGGCTGGATTGACGGGCGAGGACAGCATGCAGGACAAGCCACTTTGACATAAGCCTAGCGAGCAGGGATAGGATCTCATGAAATTTTCAGGACAATAGGTCGCTTAATGCCTAATCATAGTAGATAAGACATGCTCCGGATAAGACAGGAAGGTGTTCTCAGAGCGAATGATATCATTTTCTATTTGCTTCTGAAAGTTGAGGGGCACCTTGGGGCTCACAGTTCTAATGAGTCCGGGAAGGTGAGCTTGATGCACAGCTGAGGTGGCACGAAGCACACCGGAGTCCAGAGCTGAAAGGCTGCTTGTCGCATGGTTTCCAGGCGGTTCCGGTCCTTACACTCACTTAGTGTCTTCCTGTGGTTAATGAAGTTGAGCGATGGATTACTGGGCCAGCGTGTGGATCTGGGTGCTTCACGGCAGCAAAAACACTGTCACTGACAAGTAGCCAAGCCCACGGGAGAGACGAGATCTATGTTCAACGGAACCGCTCCCACCGTCCCAGCCGACCCCCCGCCAGCTGTCCCTCTAAAATGTGCACAGTGCCTCATTGCTGTTGTAGAATTCTACACCTAGCCAAGCTGAAATAATTTTCAAAAAGAGAGTCCCACAACTTCTGGAGGATTCATTCTCAGAAGCGAGCTGGCCCATGCCCAAGTGTCCCCAAACTTTGTTGTCATTCACCTTAAGTGTTTTCAGAGAGCAAATCCCCCCCCAAGTAGAACAGGACATATTCTCTTTTTTGTTGGTTGAGCAAAACACCTCGAATGGACGGGTGTTTGGGGGAGTTAAATAAATAAATCAGCGTCATCAACGGCGGGAAGAATTTCAGTATTGCGACTGATGATGTCATCATGATCCAGCCCCAACTCTCCTTTCAGTATTGCGACTGATGACATCATCATGATCCAGCCCCAACTCCCCTGTCCTGCGTCTTTCTGCTCCCCTCGCCCTGGTTGGCTCCCTGACCCTGCATGCTCGATGCGCAGGAAACACAGAACTCTTGCAGTTCAGGCCGTGACTCCTGGTTGGCGCGGCTGCTTCATGTCTTCCAGGGCTCAGTTTAAATGTAGGCTGACCAGACAGACGTCCCATTTTAAATGAGTCAGAAAACAAGGGTACTGTCCGTTTCAAATGGTCCGTATGGTCAGTCTAGTCTCACTGGACTAGATGCAAGGTGTCAGTAGGCTGACCACATGCACTGTCTGAAAGGAGACAGTACTGTTATTTTATGTCCCGTTTAAAATGGGACATCTGGTCAGCCTATTTAAACCTTCTCAGAAAGGCTTTCAATGACCACCCTCTACCCTAAAACCAGCCCTGCCCCTGCCCCCAACAGCCACCTGAGTTTCTTCCTACCCCTCTCCAGGATTGATCTGGGACTCTGTCTTGTCTTGTTCTCTCCACCACCATGAAGCTATACCAGGGGTGTGGGAGGGCAGAAAACAGCCAGAGATTGCCACCTGCAAGTTCTCATCAGATACCAGGAAGGGAGATACGCTGACTGAGTTCAGTGGCATACAGGGAAGGCAATGAAGTACCTCCTCAGGGGCAGCGCTGTTTGGTACACTGGCTCTCAAACTTGGCTGCGTATTGGAATCACCTAGGGGCTTGACAATACTACTGACGCTGGGCCCCACACCCACAGACTGACACAGTGATTCTGGAGTGAGACGTGGGCCTTGGGATCTTTTAAGTCACCCCAGCTGGTTAGGATACGCAGCAATGTTGGAGAACACTGCGTGTTTTAATTGAAGCATTATGTACGTGTACAGACGTGCACATGTCAGAAGCACGCCGCCGAATTAACTTTTGCAGACAACACACTGGAGTAGCCAGCACCCAGTGAAGGACAATACCAAGCCCCAAAGCTTCCTCATGGCCACTTTCAAAGGTAAGCCCACCACCCCATTATCCAAGCATAGATCAGTTCTGCCGGCTTGTACACTCGCATAGTTGGAATCATACTCTACAATGAGTTTCTTTGTTTTGAGAAGGTATGGATTAAAGACCTTTAAATCACATGAAATCCAGCCAGGAAGGCTTTCTGAAAGAGGCAGTATTTAAGGAGCCATCTGAAGGAAGCAAGAGACAAGAGAGGAAGCAGAGACAAGGAAGGAATGTTGGGAAGGGGGCAGGGGAACAGCATCATCGGAGAAGACGCACAGAGGCTGAAATGCTACGTACCCATAATGAAGCTCTCTGGCGGATCTAAGACATTTTTAAAGTACATCTTTGTCAGTACCCTCAGCTTGGTATTCAATCATTCCACAAATTTTCACTGAGCACCAATACCGTGAGTCCTCAGTTAATGTGGTGGATAAGTTCTTAGAAGCTGTGACTAAGAAAACCGTTGTATAACAAAACCAATTTCCCCAGAGATTAATTGATAGAAACAAGAGTTAACTTCCTGTGACATATTCCTGGTCACAAAATTATCACCAAACTTCTAAATAAAGACCCAAACACTGGGGATGAGAGGAGGGGCGGGGGTGATTGTGAGCTATACATACATTCTAAAAAGATTAGTAAAACCAAATACAATTATTATTTTCCAACCACTGCTTCCAATCCCGGGTCCTGGGAGTGTCTTTTGGTGGCTCAGGGCACTGGGCAGGCACTCCCCTCCGACCCAGAGCACCCTCACACCCTGCACACTCATTCAGACTGCGACAAGGCGGGCATGCCATTCGTGTCCCGTGCACATCTCTGGGACGTGGGAGGAAACCAGAGGACCCAGAGAAAACCCACGCAGACATAGGGAGAAAACGCAGATGCCACACGGACGGTGGCCCTGGTGGGAATCCATTTTTTTTATTTTCTCATCTAAGTCATAACAAGATAAATTGAACAAAACGCCGTTATTCTAGGACCTGCTATATTGTGGTAAACTTGGGGGCTGGAGAGGTAAGTAGAAGTTACATTTTAATCAGGGGGTGCAGATAATCAACAGGCAAATACCTGAAAAAGATACTTACAGGTGGTTGTAACCACCATGAAGGACAGGGCAAAAGAGATGACATCTGAATTGAGCATGAGGAAGAGACACATGGAGGGGGAGTAATCTAATTGGAGGGGAGAGAAAATACAAACACCCCAAAACCTCTACAGAAGGCATTTTGGTGGCTGAGACATTCTCCCTGTGCTCCGAAATCTCACAGAATGTCCACTACTGAGGGTAGCGCCCAGCACAGGGTAGACACTTGGCAAATAATGGTTTTAATTGCACTGGGTTGGAAACCAGGGGTAAGTTAGGCAAACGAATAGCAACAACAACAAATTCACAGTAGGTACGTGCTTTCATGGACCATTCATGGGCTTCTGCGGATGCAGGGAGAAGGCTTCTTAGCTTCTCCACCAACCACACTTTGGAGTGAGTTCAACAGCAGATGCCCTGGCCACTCCCTGTATGCACCAATTTCCACTAACTTGATTCACTCACGACAAGATCCAGAGTTGGCACGGGACAGTTCCTGATGCCCAGCACCTTATCAGAATCACCTGGGAACTTTTAAACTTTCAGGTTTTCTGGCCCCACCCTCGGATCTAATTTAGTAATTCCAGGGTGGGGCCTGTGCCTCTTTATTATTAAAGAAGAAAAGAAAAGAAATCCCCAGGTGATTCTGATGTTGAGCCATCCTTTTTGGGAACAAGTGTTCTGGAAGACACAGTTGAGTCATTCCAAACCATTCGTGCCTTTACACATCCCAAGGTTTGAGGGTTGGATCGTAGGATGCTAAGTTCCCTGGAGACCCAAACACAGTATTATTCCAAGCCACCAACTCTGGGAAGAAGTTCCCAGAAGTGCCTGAGTCTGTGATATTTTGCAAATTCTAGTCATGCCTGTTGTACCTTTCTCACACTTTGCCATCTCCACATTCCACCAGAAACATTATTTATTCTCTATCATCTTCTTACCTCTATGTGCATTTAAAACCCATAAGTTATATCACACTTTAAATTGCCATCATAAATGGAGAGCAGGTAGCCTTAAAGTGAGTTCAGTCCAAACAAACTGGGTTTTGAAGGTGTAGACAGCTACTCTTGTCTCTTCCAAGCGTCTAGCCCTCAGGTCTATGGTTTCTTGCCTGAAACCTAAAAATTAGCGATTATTAGGCATCAAAGACACACGAGCACCAAACTGAGACTTTCTCAGATTGAAGGAGAATTGGATCACCTTTTCACTTAGGCGGTTCAACGTCTTTCAGTGTTGTGTCTACAGGGATGAACGAGATCTGGGTGTCAGTGTGTCAGGCATCCTACTGGCATAGCCAAAATCTTCTCTGTTGATAACCAGGCTAAATATACTGCAATAGTAGCAGTAGGAAAAAAAGAAACACAAATTAATAATAGAGCACTCCAGAGGTCTGGGTCCAAGAATCTGTTGATAGCCAACTAAAAGGTAAGTTTAGGAGAGCTATAATAAGCCCCCCACCTCATGATATGACCAGCTGCTGCAAAAGAGGAGAGATTCGAGCTAAGATTGGGAGGAGAATCCTAGGAAGAGGCTGGGAGAGATTCTGTCGCCCAGAGCCAGCTATTCCTGCTGATTTCCTTCCCGATTCTGTCCAAGGCTGGGCCCAGCTCCCAAACGCCCTCCTTCCTAGTTCCCAGTCTTCTGAGTGTCATTTTAACAGAAGCTTCCTGAAGACAGGGAGTCCTGTCTTAGGCATTTCAGCATCTCCTGGGCGTGGGGCAGTGCCTGGCCCCTCCCACAGTAGATGTGTTTTTAGAAGACTAAATGCAGTGTGTGCGCGCAGTGAACAGGCATGGGACTGACGTCTACAGAGCAGGCAGGACGCGGGTGGGCTGCCTACAGGCCCTGTCTGCTTTCTGTTCAGGCCTCAAGTCTATCCCTCCCGATTTTATCACTGCGGCTGCTAGACTGGGGACGGTGGGTTTTAGCCAATAAGCTGTGGTTCTTAGCACAGGGCTCCCTCCAGGCGTATTGGGTAATTAGGATGAATTAGGATGAATTTGGATGACTAACCTTTTGCTGACATTATGAACTAGGAAGTAGTTTTCTCTTTTCAGTTGCCTACAGACGAGGCTGGGGTTGGGTGGGTTAGTCATGGGTGGAGGCCAGTGGGTGGTTTAGAGTGGGTGCACTAACAACTTATACCACACACATGAGAAGAAGAAATGAGCCTTTGCCTCCTGTGTGGGGGTGTTAAAATGATTAAATGGCGAACAGAGACAAGAACATGTGGCTGACTGGTAGGATGGGAATGTTATCTTTCTGGTAGCCCCAAAGAACTGTTAAAAAAATATTTGTGCAACTAGTCACCCTTGGTAATTCCCCTCGAGTGAGGGCACAGGTGCCAGGTTGTGGCGGGAAGCTGTCCCAGGTCACACTGGTCAGGACTCAGTTCTGGTGGGTCAGGGTGCTGGTGCGCAGTGAGCCGTGGGCACAGGGGAAGCCCTTCATAATGTCCCAGGTAACAATGCCACCCCTTGAACTCCTTCTATATTATATTACCTACCTAAGCCTGAGTTGGCTTTATGGTTATAATGTTGGGTGTGTCTGATTTCAAAAGAACAAAGGCTTTTTTAGCAGAACTTCTCAAACTGGAGTGAGCAGGAGATTCACTTGTGTGTGTGCATGGGGGGAGGGGGACGGGGGAGGGGGGGTTGCTTGTTCAAAATGCAGATTCCTAAGTCCCCACCTGGAAGTTTCTGGTTTAAAAGGTCTAGGGCGGTGGTGTTCACCCCGGGTGATTTGCCCCCAAGGGGACACTGGGCAATGTCTAGAGACAGGTTTTGTGAACACATCTAGGGTGGAGGGGTCTGGCGTCTCGTGGGGAGAGCCCAGAGATGCTGCTAAACATCCTACAGTGCACAGGCCGGCCGCCACCACAATTGTGCCCCCAAATGTCAATAGTGGGAGGGTTAGAACACCTTCTAGGGTGCAGCCTGGGAATGTGCATCTTAACAAGGGCCTCAGGGGATTTTAGTGCAGGAAGTGGAAGCCCTGACTTAGAAAGATTGTCCTTTTACCCTCAGGACATCATTATTAGACTTCTCCTTTTGCCTAATATCTCCCTACTTAGGACTCAGTTTTCACTTGATTCTCCCCAGGAAACCCTGCCTGGTAACCATCCTCTTCTCTTTCAAGTCCAGGCTCACCGCCCCTTCTAAGTGCACCTCCTGTCCCAGCATGCGTCACCTGCCTCTGTCTCTCCCACTGGAAGGAGAGTTTCTTGAGGGCAGGGTCTAAGTTCAGACCTGTCCAGGCACCTTGAAAGTTCATGGCCCCGAGCAGGGCTCAATAATCACAAGGTGGCTCAAATCTGTCTCAGCTGGAACGACATCTTCTACATTGAGTCTACAGCAGGGGTGTCCAATCTTGTGGCTTCCCTGGGCCACATTGGAAGAAGAATTGTCTTGGTCCACACATACAATACACTAACACTAATGATAGCTGATGAGCTAAAAAAATATATATATATCATAAAGTTTTAAGGAAGTTTATGAATTTTTGTTGGGCCATATGTGGCCGAGGGGCCATGGGGTGGATAGCTTGGTAGGGCAATGGTCCCCAACCTTTTTGGCACCAGGTACCTGTTTCATGGAAGACAGTTTTTCTATGAACTAGCCCTGGGGGCGTGGTTTTGGGATAATTCAAGGGCATTACATTTGTTATACACTTTATTTCTATTACTATTACATTGTAATATGTAATTAAATAATTATACAACTTATCATAATGCAGAATCAGTGTCCGATTCTGACTTAAAGCCTCCCACCAGATGCAGCTTAATTGTCAGTTGCCACTCACCAATAGGGTTTTGATAGGAGTCTGCAAGCAACTGTTTTATGATGGTCTCTGTGCAGTCAAACCTCTCTGCTCATGTGAATCTGTATTTGTAGCTGCTCCCCAGTGCAAGCATCACCGCCTCAGCTCCACCTCAGATCATCAGACATTAGATTCTCATAAGGAGCACGCAACCTAGATCCCTCACACGCAGTTCACAGTAGGGTTCACGCTTCTGTGAGAATCTAATGCCACCGCTGATCCGACAGGAGGCGGAGCCCAGGCAGTCATGTGAGTGATGGGAAGCGGCTGTAAATATAGATGAAGCTTTGCTCCCTTGCTGCTCATCTCTGGCTGTGCGTCCCAGTTTCTAACAGGCCACGGACTGGTATAGGTTGGGGACCCCCGTGGTAGAGCATCCCCTGCTTTCAGACACTGTCACAGAACTCTGTTTCATGCATCTTCATGAAACTTACCATGCTGAAATGATCTTGTTTACTTGTTTGCTTCTTATTCCTTCAACAAATATTTTATTGGGCACTTACTGCACATCTTGCCCTTTGACCTTGTTTGGGGATCTCAGTGAACAGAGGAGGAGCACCTCCCTCTTCCCTAGAGTTTGTGTTCTGGAGGGGGAACTGGGACAGTAAACAAAACAGACAACTGTACGTAATATGTGTGGTATTGATAAGCCCCATGGAGAAAAGTAGACACATGCGGTGGGGAGTGTGTGTGTGTGTGTATGAAATTTCAAGTAAGGTGGGCCTCTAGGAAAAGCTGACATTTAAGCAAAGACTGATATCTAAGGGTGACAAGTCTTCCCCTGCATTCGAATATAAACACTAAGATTGCCAGGACCTACCTTTCCTCAATGGCTGCTGTGTGTCCAGAACAGGCACATAGTAGGTGCTCAATAAACACTATTGAAGCACAAGAAAGAGAAGAATACGTGATTGAGCTCTCAAGAAGGCAGATGGGAGACTTTTGATTTTATGACTATCCGCTGATTAGCAAGAAGGAGGGAGGGATGGGGGCATTGTTAGATGTAAGGGGGTGGGGAGGACATCCCCATGGTCAGATTAAGTGACTTAAAGGACTGAGACCATCACTGGATGAGGTGCCCCCCCCTACATTCCCCCAAAGCAGAGCTAAGTTCTCACTTCCCAGAGTTCTGAAGGCCCCTGCTGGTTAGCCAGGGGGCCCCTGCAGCTCCTCCCCAGCTGCCTAGTTTCTCCATCACCCTGCCCCCCTTTGCTCCCACATCTTCTCCTTTCTCACCTCCTCCCCCCCAGGGGTGTCCTTGTGCCTGGTGGGCACAACCTGGCACCAGCAAAGAGGGCACACAGAGGAGTGGGAGCAGAGGTGGCTCGCTGGTGCCACCCCCAGCCCCTCTCCCTGGCGGGACACTGTCCCTTTAATAGACTCCCTCTGCCTGGCGCTCTGCGGCTGGGGAGTAAATTTCTCCCTGTCATCAGGTCGTGGGGAGAGGAGGAGGAGGAGGAGTTTGTTAATGTTCAGTTTGTTCAGCGGGATCGATGTTTGCTGGCATCGCCTCGCCCTGTCTTGTGTGTGTGTGAGAGTGTGTGTGTGTGCGCGTGTGTATGTGTGTGCATATGTGGGGGGTGTGAGTGTGTGTGAGAGGAAGCGAGAGTGCGTGCGTGTGAGTGTGTGTCTGTGTGTGAGTGTGTGTGTGTGTGTGTGTGTGTGTGTGTGAGTGAATTCCAGATTTTCTGTCTTTCCCAAACCCGCTCCTGTCCTCTCGCATATCACTCACAGACGGGGATCTGACAGCAGCCACAAACCTACAGTGAGTGATCTCTCTCTCCCCCAGCACGAATCCGCCATAGAGATCGGCCAGGAGGAGGAGGAAGAGGAGGTGGAGGAGGAGGGAAAGAGGAGAAGGAGGAAGAAGAAAAAGAAGAAGAAACCACTACCTTCGCAGGATTGCCTTTTTTTTTTCCCCTTATCTTTACGCGCGCGTGTGCGTGTGGCGCGCGTGTGCGCCCCTCGTCCCTTCCAGCTGAACCCGGTCTTGGATGTTTAATAAAGAAATCAAGTGTCTCAACAGTCACCAAAAAAATAAACCAAACAAACAAAAAATTCCACCAAGCAAAAACAAAAAGAGAGAGAGAGGAAAAAAATCCAAAACAAACAAACAAACAAACAAGGCACAGCCAACCTCTACTTCAAACCAGCCGGCACCAGCCGCCCGTGTCTGCCAGCCAGAGAGGGGGGTCTCTGGCCCCTGGTGGAGGAGTTGCAGGGGGGCATCGTCAGGGGCACAGAGGCCGAGAGACGCCCTAGGAGCCACCGGGCAGCAGGCGAAGGCGACCCCGAGAGGCGAGCGAGACCGCGGGCCCCCGCGCGCGGCTCGGGGCTGGGGCATCAGAAGTGGGACTGGAGCGAAGGAGAGCGATGCCAAGGAGGAAACAGCAGGCACCCAAGCGGGCGGCAGGTAAGAGAACCAGCTCCGCTCCGGGGCTGCCCCGCCGAGCTGCCCTGCGCGCCGAGCCCCTTGCCCGCCCACCGCGCCCCGGTTGCCCCAGAACGCGCCCCCCCCACCAAGCTTTCGGGGGTCGCTGCGGGTGGGGTGGGGGCTCGCCCTCCTGCTGATCGCCCCATCCTCTCTCGCCTTCTCCGATCTCCCAAATCCTTCCCTTTCCGGGCTCCGGTTGGGTGGGGGTAGCTATCCCACCGAGCCTTCCCCTCCTTAAACTTTTTTCCCCTCTACCCCACCCCTAACTTTCTCCCAGTCTGTTTCTTGCCTCTCGGGCCAAAGTTGGGTTGAGGATTTGGGGTGCGGAATGGGGAGACATTCCTTCCACCCCCTCATCTCTCCGCGTGGTCGGGGCCAGTGGCTTCTGGCCTGGAGGGACAGCGTTTCCTCTCGCTGGGGTTTGGGGCGCTGAAGTGTGAGCCATGCCCAAGCCCTGGCGGCAGGCTGGCTTTTGGGGGGAGCAGTGGGAGTTCAGCTTTGATCGCCAAGGTGGAAAAAACCACTCCAGGAAACGCATGAGCCTTTGAATATATTTGCTAAAAGAATCCACGTTTGGAAATCTAATCAACACTCTCTCTTCTCTTAAAAAAAAAAAAAAAAATATATATATAAATAAATAAATAAATAAATAAATAAATAAATAAAAGGAGGGGTGCCCCCATAGAACACTGAAGCACCTCTAGTTTCTCTTTGCCCAGAGTTGCAAACTTTGTAAATTGATTTGCGTGGCAGGAACTATCCCATCGGAATTCTCACTTAGCACCCCACCCCACCCCACCCCCCAAAAAAGAGAGGAACAGGTTAATGGATCAGTACAATAGACCTTCTCAAGGATTTCCTTTTTCCTTTTGGGTTGCTTAATTGCTTTTTTAATAGTATGCTGGGATTCTGTTTCTCGGAAGTGTAATATGAAAGTTCATTTTTCTCCTGCCAGACCCACCCACTGAAAAATCAGCTTTCCACTTGATTGCTAGTTTTGATTTGACATTTGATTGATCACCTGTCATCTCACTGCCTTTGATCTATTCATTCTTGATATATATCAATAAATCACTCACCATGGTAACTCAGAGTGCTAGTGACGCACGCCTTGCCCTCTAGACTCAGAGCCAGGCATGCACAATTATTATCTTGTTTGGCTTTTAATGTGGGCGTTTTTATTTCTTTGTGTCCTTTAGTTGAATCAGGGCTTTAGCGAAAAAGCGTAAGCTGTTTTTCTTCCCCACCCTGTCTCTCCCCTCCTGCTTTATTTAAGCAGTATCAATGAAGCCTGGGCTTCTGCAGACCCACCATCCCATTTCCTTCTGTTCCAACTCGCGGGAAACATTAGGGAGAAGTTTGGTGGAGCACTTTCATAAACTTTGCAAAGCCACCCTCAGAACACATCCAAAGTTAGTTACAAATCTGGGAAAAGTGGGTGTTGTGTGTCTGAAGAGGCTGGACCCCCAAGTTCATCCTCCACCGTGGCCTGATTCCAGCCCGATGGGCAGGCCATGTGCTTGGAAAGATCCACAATTATCTTCCCTTCTGAGCATAGAATTGCCTCCGTAACCGTGTGTAGATGGGTTCAAGGCGCCTGCAGAAATATTTATAAAGCTCTGATTCCTGTAGTTTCCCATTGTTTTCCCTTAGAGCAAAATAATTAAAATGTTTCTAGGGCTGTCTATGTTTAGAACTTGCCGAGTCAGTAAGGTGTTTGTGTTTCAGCTCCGGCTACTTCTTTTGAAAGCAATTTCTCCCTCCTACCCCTGTCCCTTTCTACATTTCACTCACTTCTTTTTTAAAAACTTAGGCTGCTTTGCAACGTCATAGTGCTGGGATGCATCCTGGCCTTCTGAACTCAGCAGGAGGAAGCCTGCTCCTTCTAGCTCTGGCCACATAAGTTTAAGTGTAGCTAGATTATTAGAGATAACATCCTTATTGTTGTCCCCAAAGAGAACCCTGGGCAACAGTCCAGCCAGAAGTGATACAGCCCTGAAAATCACTCTTTTTTTTCCTTGTTGTTCCGGTAAAGGCCATCAACAACTAGGCAGTAATTTAAATTACCAGAATGACTGGACATATCTCCTTTGGTAAGCTCATTACAAAGAGTGCATTGCTCAGAATTGCACCACTTTGAGTGGAACTGTTTTCTGATCAGTGAGGAGCCAGGTGTATGGAACCTCATGCTGTATCACATTATTTAAACCCGATCCTTTTCATTAAGCTGGTATCTGTTGGTGCTCACTTATTTGTTTATTGTAGTGTGTGTGTGTGTTTGTGTGTGTGTGTACTAGAAAGTTGCGACTATAGTTTCAGTTTTTTGGCCTATTGTGTTCAGACTGTCTTTTCATGTTTGTCTTCATGGCTTTTATTATTTTCCCTGAACGTGGAAACCCTTGCCAAGCTGAAAGGGAATAATTCATTTCGTACACAGTGAGGCCCCCCTCTTACTATCTTTATTTGCTCACATGTTAATAAAGTGGCTGTTTTTTCGTGCACTGTCTCTTTCCTCCGAAGTCACCGATGCTGTGCTCTGTATTCGCTGAGCCGGTTGCTCACAAGGAAAGTTAGCTACTTTGGGATTCTTTAGGCAGTTAACATCCACGGAAGTGAAGAAGGTGGGTTCTAAGGTTGTGGCCATCCTAACTTTTATCACTGCTTAAAAATGAAACACAATGCGCAACTGTAAGTAATTACCCCCATGGACTGATGTTGAAAGCTTGATTTCTAGCTTGATTAATGAATAATGTAAGATAGAAAAAGGCTGTGAGTGAATCAGAGCTGAGACTATCTTTCCCAAGAACTGTTCGAGGCAATTTGATTCCTTTGCATTATTAGTTTTAAGTTCCATGTTTTCAGGAATCAATTACAGAACTTTCTAATAAAGCAGGCATCCAGATACAGTGAATGAGATGATAGGCTACGTGATGGGGAATTTTCGTCCTTATTTGTCACATTCCACCCCCTTTAGGCAGTTCTCTTTAAGGAAACCGCTAAGTCAGAGCATTTCCCTCCCAAATGTCATTCTTCCTGGCTTTCTAAAGCTATGCTATTCCACCATACTATTATTTCGGGCAAGAAAAAAAGTTTAGCGAGCAGCCTACGGTACCCCAGGGGTTTGTGAATGTGTGAATGTGCGTGCTTGCTTCCTTGGATGTATATTTCAATCACCACTAAAATGTATCCACTTATACCTAAAAATACTGTAGAGTCCTGTACTAGCATCTAGACCCCCTATTTATTTTAGGGAAGATAGAGAAGACGGTAGAAAGGTAAAACAAAACAGTGTTTTGATTTGTTTGTATTTTGCGGGATACAGAGTAATTAAAAATTTAAAATTGTAGACTTACACTCTAAAGCTTCTGTTTTCTACAATCTATCGCAATCTCTGTACACACATGTGTAATACATATTTTATTTCACCGTCCTGAACTATCGTTTTTATATCATGTCAGCCAATTGCAATAGATTGCACAATCTTTGGGGATCATATACACACGAACATCTAATGTATATATAAATTATAGGATTCGGCTCCTGCCCACCCAAAGAGATTAAATGTTTTCTTCTTGCTGACTCTCAAAAGCTATCTGATAATGCAGATCTGAGGGGAGTCTTGCAGGAAAGAACAGCTCTCTCCGTTTATTTTGTTTATTTAATATGGAGATGAATAATGCAGATTTTGTTTTCGTGAATGTCCTTGTGTGGCAGTAAACATGAGACTATTAGCAATCATTATTTAAAAGTTGCAATTTGCACCGTAATAGCACAGGTTACTGACACGGGGAACATATTCAGCAGGGACAAGTCTGAATACTGCAGAGGAGTGTAGGGATGACCCACGCTGTCTCCCTTTCAACCTCCTGGCAGTGGTGGTGAGGTCTCAGCCATCTCAACCAGCAGGGTGGGGAGGGAGCCGGCGGTGAAGGGTGAAGTTGACCCGTAATTTACTTGGCAAGTGGGGTGAGATGTAAGAGAAGAGAAATTGGGGTGGGGTGGCGTAGGGACTCTGGTCCTCTTACTTTGTTTAAACACACTTCCAAAAGACAAGTTCACCTCTTGAAGGTTTAGATACTGCATGATAGACCCCTTGGCTTACCCGAACAGGATGATTTTAATAGCCGATGGGGAAAAATAAATACACACCCCCGAAGGGGCTCAGCCGCATGAACTGTTGTGGTTAATTCTTGTTATTGAAGGCTGATCCCTGAAAAAAAAAAAAAGAAGGACAGATACCTTAAAAACATCTCCGCCACACCGAGTTTTGGATGAAAATGGATTACTTAAGTGGTCCTTTCCCCAATCCCCACCTGATTTCCTTCTCCCGCCTCTCACCTCACCCTCAAAGACTCAGATTGAATGGGACATTTCAAAAGCCCATTTGTTTTAGGCATTTATTGATTTCATTTTTAATCTGCCATATCAGGACACAATACATTAACCCTAATCAGCAGATTGCAAGTGACAGGAAGTTCTCGTGGAAGCGAGGTAAGGGAGGGGGGCTCTGAGAAACTTCTCCACTGGAGGCTTGGGGCTTGGACACAGGAGGCACGTTCAGAAAGGCAGGAGCACTCCTCAGGAACGCTACGCATTTCTTTTTCTACCCCCTTACACTTGTTTTTCTTCCGGTCATCTCCGTTCTGTCACTACTGTTTGGGAAATCTTCGCGGGCAACAAATACCTCCTAGGCATCTTGAGCAGACCTGTCCCTGGAAACACTTTGGCTTTTGTCACTCCCCAACAAGGGCTTAGGCTTTCATTTCATCCCAGCTGACTTCTCACTCAGCTGATGGAATTTCTCCAACTGGATAATCCTTGGGATGATCTATTTGTCTTCCCCATGGCTTGGGAATTGTCCTCTCAATTGAGCAGGTTTTAGAGGGACACTGAGCCTGGCATTCTCTAAGGCCATGGCTGTGAGGCATTTCTGCTCATCACTGCAGCTGAGCGCAGGAGGAAAACCAGGGCCTGTTCATGTTGGAGCTGGCTCTGCAATCAGCTGACACGACCCAGCTTAACTACCGTGCGCTCTCCCTTCCGTCACTAGACTTGTTCTCTCAGTTTTATTTAGGTATGTCATGGTCTGGGAAGACCCAGCCACTATGTCAAAGGCAAAGCCTGCATCACCCACATTCTTTTTAAAAAGCACAGACTTGCCTAACAGACGCCAGAGTAAGACCAGGCATGCACACAGTATCATTTCCGTGTGATGCAAAGTCGGTTGGAAATACATTACACTAACAGTTAGAGAGTGTCTTGCACCGTTTCCCCGAAGCACTGCTTTTTCATTACATATTTAATTACAATCAAATTGAGTGACTTTTATAAAGAAAAAAAAAATCACAGTGGTATTAAAAGAAGCTTGGCACACCAATAATTTTATTGCTTTGCAAGTTGAGCACGCTGTTACAGCCTTACTTCTTAGGGAGACATTTATTTTCATTTTCTAAGGTTGTGATAAGTACAGAATGGCTTTCCTGTAGTCTGTATCAGGAGTTCTCATCCTTTTACCTTCATGGAGACTGCTCACCCTGGAAGAGGTTTTTACATCCATTGTTTAGTGATATGCAACCATTATTATTATTATTATTATTTAAAGTTTTGTAAGTTCCATTTAAAGTTAGAAATTCTCCTGTTCCTTAGGGTGACCTTTAGCAAGCAGCATTTTGATGATGAAGAAGCTTAGTCATTCTAATCACATAAGAAATAACCCCATTGAGAGTGTTTGCTTGATTACCTGGATATTGCAGTAAGATAAACGTCATCTCTTTGCAGGCCTCTGTATATGACATTGTTTTCACTGGGTTTACAATGTCTTTCTTTTTTTCCCCCTACTACTGACCTTTCAGGTACTTGTTTTAGGAAACTTTTTGCAGAAGAAAAGATAGGGATAGCATTTAAAGTGAGTTTCAAGGCACCCGGGTCCTCAGGAGGTGGTCATAAAAATTAGAGGCAATAGAGCCCAAATACCCACTTCTGGACCGTGTCTGAAAACTCATAGGCAAGCGACCCACAAGTGTGTGGTTCCGACTCTAACCTGATGGCTCGTCTGAGTGTCTCCGGCAGGGTGGCCGTGTCGTGTTGCTGATTTTGTCATAGGCGCCATCACAAGGGTATAGACTTAGATCCTTTCTGAAGACACCGTGCACAGACACACACAGACACACAGGAAAGAAATCTGAGATGCAAGTAGGAATTGCTGATGTATTTGTTTTCAGAGCAAATTCCATGGGTGAAATGATTAAATAATTCGGAGGGAATTTGAAAGTCATTAAAATAGCCATGTGAAATTTCCAATTGCTGTCTCTCAATCTTTTGCATTCCACCCTACAGGAAAAATATAAAAATAAAAGATGTCTTTTGGCCATTCTCAAATATGTTGTGATGACAAAGCCATGCCTAAAATTGCCTAAAGTTTTAGAAATTAAAATTCAGGAGGCACAGCTAGATAATCCTATCATTCATATATCAGTATTATTTGGCTGTGGATAACAACAGAGAAATGCACAATGCAAAAGTTTTAGAGATAATAAGCTTAGCGAAATTACAAGGGAACAAAAAATACCTGGGTCACATTTGAAAGCATTTATTTTGAATTCTGCTCAGCTAAATGAGAGTTAGCTTTCCATCTGTGTTATTTAAAAAAAAAAAAAAAAAAATTTTTTTTTTAATCTCCTTGTACCTACTACCCAACCTCTCTGGATGTACAAAGATATAGGACATTATATGTACATCTTTTCAAAACAAAACAAAACAAAACAAAACAAAAAAAACAGCTTTATAAAACCAAATGTGGACATGCAAATGAAAAGTAAAACCTCCGCAAGCTCTGTAATATAGCTAGCTCAGGGTTCAAGATCGAAAACTTTGTTTCGGCAGGTTCAGAAGAATATAGCATTACATTTTAACTACGCATCTATCTCCCTTTGGCAAATGAGACGCAGTGAAGCAGGGAAGGTTTTTAAGGAGCTTTTTAGCTCCTTTGCTTCTCTCTCCTAAGACTACTTTAATTGAAAAGCTGTGGTGTCCATTAATGCCAAAGGGAAAGCCTCATGTTTTCATGAAGCTGCTAGACACTAAGGTGGGTTAAGGAAAAAAGACAGCGTTCCTCAGTTTCTGTTAGTACAAAAATTAAGATCACTGGTCTTAATTAGTTGAGTGCTTTCGGAACTGAATGAATACTCTGAAATCAGAATGAATACTCTGAAATCACCCCCGAGCTTTCTTCCTAAAGCAGCATTTTCTATGGAAATTATACAGTTTAGATATTAAGGTGGGCTGAACAGTTATTGTTTTTAATGAAAGTAGTTACGAAGGGAGGAATGAAATAAAAACAGAGTTGGCAGCGGCCATTCTGTTTGTAATGAATTTGGAAGAAACTTCCCTAATACTTTATTGTGTCCTGAAAAATTCATGATATCTGGTAACATGAACGATACAAAAAGAAAACAGAAGGTCAAGGTCTTCTGTAGGGAGAAATGTGTAAGTGAGCGCAGAGGCGTATACATATTTCTATATAAACTGCAAGCGACTTGCTTTAAATCACTTCAATTTATCAGCTCCTTAGAATTTTCTATGTATGTAGAAGCCTCTCATACCCCAGGGAGATATGAATAGCTTCTGGGCCAAGATGATGCTACAGAGAAGAGTTAAATCTCTCCTATGCATTCGATACCATTTGGTACAGAAGAAATGCCAAAATGAAAAGCTATAAGCGTGTTTCATATCTGAATTGCCTTTGGCTATTTTCCTTTATTAGAAAGTTGGGCACGTGGCTTTATGCGTCTTGTTTTCCCCCTTGAGATTAGGTTTTAGACGGTGGATGGAGCCGTGGAGGCCCTCCGCTGGGGGGGACGTGGCTTAAGTTCTGGTCATGGCTTTGCCCACGTTCGCTTTGTGACCCTGGGCAAGCGCGCGAGAGAAACCTTGCTCAAAGGACGAGAACGTGAGCTCAGGAGTCAGGCTGGCCCACGTTCAAATCCCAGTGTTCTGGCTGCTTACACTTGGGGAAGTGGCTCAGAGCTCTGCCCGCTTTCCCACCTACGAGACGGGGGAATCGCAGTTCTTAGGGCCCTTTTTAAAAGGGGTTCTATGAGCCTGGGGCCCAGACACGGCCCTGCCTCTGTGAAGGGCCACACCCAACTGTTCATGCGTCTTGACCCTGAACCGCCAGACCGTGAAAATATTCTACTCAGAGGGACTTGAGCAACCCAGCAGTTATCACAGGCCTAGCGGTTCAGGGCTTGGAAGAAATCAGATGTGGGTGCATTTTGATTTTTAAAACTGGAAGTACAATCACTAAGTTGTGTTTTAGCCTGGTCTTCTGAGAATGACTTAAGCAGAGCTGGTTGAAGCCCTGGACCAGCTAAAAAGCATTTCTTTCCCCCAAACAACAGTGATGAAGTAATAATGATATCTGCCACTACATAGTGCTTATTATATACCAGGCACCTTACGAAGACTTAGTTCTTGAGTGCCTACTATGCACCAGGTCTTGTTCGGGTCACCCAGGTTAATACAGTGGGTATGATCCCTGGGGAATCTCACCCTCCAGTTGGGAAAAGCTACAGAACATACAAGTCAATGAATAAAGAAAAAAAGATAGTTTTCATATAGTAAAAGGCCCTTGACGGCAATAGCTTTATAAAAGCAAAATGATGAGAGTAGGAGTTGGGTCTGCAGAGGTGTGGATGGGCAGAGGAGCGGGCATTTCAGCGAGCCTTATCCTTATAACATTCCTATGTGTGAGACGCCCGTGTAATTCCTGTTTCACTGATGGGATCTGAGGGACTTGCAGAGTGACTCATTCAAGGTCATTCAGTGACCAAGCTGGGTTTGAAACGCCCTGCTTGCAAAGACCCATGCACTTAACCGGGTGTGATCTCGAATAGCCGTGTGATTTGTCAAGGAAGGACCCGCAGTTCCTGTGACTCTCCCCCTGCATCTGTTGCGATGGCTAAACCCTGTGGGAGGGTCCTGAGAGCAGTCACAGCGGGTGCGCCATCTCTGCACAGAATCTTGGGGCCATCTGTCATCTACGAAGTCAGTTCCTTCGAGAGCGTTCCTTCATGTGTACGTATGTGCTTTCATGTGCTCATCTACCCAACGAGTGTTTGCTGTCCACCTACTATGTGCCAGGCCTTGGCCTGGGTGTGGGGATCTCACAGTAGGAAAGGAACAGTCCCTGCTCACACAGCTAGTGTCCTTGTGCGCGAGACCAAGAAGCTAGTGGAGAAGTAAAGATACAATGTAATGTCGAATAGTTCCAATTGCGTTGTATAAAAATACATGAGGATGGATGGGGTAAAGTGTGATGGGAGGGGTGCCCTTTTATACAGAGTGGTCAGGGGCCGTATAGAGTAGTCACGTGGTACCATCTCATCAGACCTGAACAAAAAGTGAGGGGCGAGCCAAGCACAGACCTGGGGGAAGCCTTCCAGGTGCAGGAAGTAAGGCACGCCCGGGGCCAGAATGCGCTTGCCCAGTTGAGGACTGCAAGGAGGCCGCGGTGGCCCGGCGATAAGAAATGAAGTAGGACAGGGGGCAGGAGCAGAGCAGGTGTGGCCTTCCAGATTTGATCCTAAGTGTGACGGGAGGCCGCTGGCAGGGTGCAAGCAGGGAAGCGATGTCATCAGCACTTTTTCATATTTCAAAGGTGGCATGGACCGGGTCATGGTGGCACACCCAGTCCACTTACCTGGCCCCTCAGTGACAGGGAGTAGGGTCCTCAGAATGATAGCGGTGACCCCTGGAGATAAGAACACCAGGCCAGCCTTAACGGGGGAATCGACAGGGGCTGTGATGGATGATGTTGGCAAGGCTGTGGAAGGGCAAATGTTAATACGAGCCAAGCAAATCTGGGATCCAGTTGCATCTCCTCCCTGCGTAAGTAGCCAGCCAGGTGCCTTCAGTGGAGTTCCTTGACCTGGCTGCACCTTGGTCTCCTCGTCTGTCACGTGGGGACATGACATTGCTCACCCCATCTCATGGTTGTGACCATTGGCTAATGTGACGTAGACGAGACGCTTGGTATCGTCCCTGGCATTTACGTTGCATCTTTTTCATGAATAAATGGTTTTATACCCCTTCCGGGTTTTTTGTTTTGTTTGGTTTGTGTGTGTGTGTGTTTCTTTCTTCCTTTGTTTTTTGGGGTTTTTTTCTGATGGAATTCCAGGAGAAATCTAGGCACTTGAATCAGTCGTTGGTATCTATTAGTCACGAAATAAATATTTCCTGATGAGTGAATAAATGAGGCTGTAAATAAATGAATGAATGGATACTTTAATTACTGCGTTACTTTCTATACTAATTAATTACTTTCGAGTATAAGGATCTCTTTTGCATCTCTAACATTTTTTGGCAGACCTCCGTACCAACAATGATCATAGCAGCACTTTGCATATTTATCCATTTAGATTAATGACAAAGCCTCTGGTTTTAGTAATAAATTGTACTTTTTTCATCATGACATCATCTGCCTTCAGCTGAAGAGCAGGGATGCACCTTTTTGCAGTAAATAGTGTTCATTGTGCTTATAGACAACACTCGCTGATCATGTGCATTTGCAGACTTTCTTGTTCAGCTGCGCTGATGGGGGTGCCGGGGCTGAACCCTCATTTCTGACCCCCGAGGGGCCCCTTTCCCTCACCTCTCCCAGGTGCTTCCAGCCTCCCAGGGCTTGGCAGCTCTCACCCTCCCAGCAGACCTGCGCTCATCCCCTCAGGCCCCGGGCGGCAGAGCTTAGGGGTTGTTAAGCTAATGGGAGAAGGCTACAGGCTGTTTCCTGGTAACGCCTTCTTCACTTTTTAATTGTCACCTTCAGATACGTGCCTGGGAGAGGGAAGGAGAGAGGCTGGCTGGCCTGATAAAAAAGTGTATCTCAGGACCGAGAGCTGGAAGGTCTCAGAGAGCATTTGGGGATTTTTGCTCCCTGCCTAAGAACCTGTATTTAACCAGTGTTCTTGCAGGTCGGCTGTGTGTCAGGTCCTGCAGGGGGTGCTGGACCTAGAGGCCTGCCTTCTCGAAGCTTCCATTTAGTGTGGCAGACAGGTCACAGACACAGCACACAGATATGAATAGGTTGTGTGTGTGTGTGTGTGTGTGTGTGTGTAGCAGAGACAAGTGAAGAAAGGTAAGGGGCCGGGGTTGAGAAGAGGGAGAGCTGTCTTAGCTAAGGGGGTCCCGAAAGGCCTGTCTGCCCAGTGATGTCGAACCCCTTGGAGGGAAAGCAGTTCCAGGCTCTTTGGAAGTGAGGGGCTGCAGCATGCTGGGTGGGGTAGGGGTGGGGCGTAAGGAACAGCCAGGAGGCCAGGGTGGCTGGAGGCAAGGGAGGGAGGGCCACCAGGTAGGATAGGAGCTCCAGTGAGGAGCTGGGGTCCCGCCCGAACTGGGGAGCCTTGGAGGACAAGGGAGACAGGCTCTGACTTGGGTTTGAACAGGATCTTTCTGGCTGCCATATGATTTACCAGGGACCAAGTAGGTAGACCCGTTAGGAGGCTCCGGCATCAATCCAGTCTGAAGCCAGGATGACTCGGGCCAGGTTGATGGTGGAGCAGGTGGGAGACTTGGCCCAAAGATAGATAAGAGGGGCAGGTAGTTGCAGGTGGTGTGGGTGAAAGGGAAGAGGTTACTAACAGCTGTACATGGGAAGCCTGACAATGCTTCTGCTCTTCCTAGTTTCTCTAATTCTCTTACTTCTCTCCCCAAGTTATCTATAAGGTGGTTACTGCAAAGGGGAAAGTCAGGAGGGTGTTTGGAGCGGCGATTGACTGCCTAGGGAGAGAGGCCTCTCTTCCAAAGTACATTTCCCAGAGCTCTGGAATCACCTGTCCACACGTGTTGCCGTCTCCATCGGACGGCACAGTGTCAGGGCCAGAGGGTGGGCCCTGGAGTCAGGCCAGGGCTCCATGTCTCTCCCCAGCATCATTTTTTGCTGCGTGACCTTAGGCACCTTTACCTCTGAGACTTTGAAATTCTTCATTAGCAAAACAGACCTACTAAAAAGGACTTCTCCTTGGGCTTTTACAAGGATTCATTGCGATAAATCAGATAACGTACTTATTTAGCACGGTGCCTGGTACATGGTAAGTACTCAATAAATTGTAGTCAATGTATTAACAAGTTAATAATCCTCTCCGTGCCTTGATCTCCTTATCAATAAAATAGGGAGAGTAAAATCTCCCTCTTGGGTTGTTGAGAGGAGCAGATTATTAATACCTGCAAAGCACTTAGAATAGTGCCGCCTCTACAGTGAGTGCTCAGTAAATGTTAAAGTACTAGAATCATCAACGTGACTCAGAGCGTGTGACCTTGAAGGGATCTTATGCCTTATCTGCTTTATGTCCACAAGGCCTGGCACATAGTTGCTGCTCAGTAAACATTGTTTGAAAGAATGAATGCTGTGACCAGATTATTAGGAGTCCAAGTGAGATCGCTAACTTGAGCCGTCAGCTCCTCCGTGGAGACTCCTCTACCTCCTGTGTCTGAGCCGCTGTCTCCACGAGGAAGGCAAGCCCATCTCTGAACACTTTTCAAGGCAGAGTGGCCCCATTTTGGTGGTAGATAGTTGTAAGTAGCACCGAGTCACGCGCAAGGTGAAAACGATGTCCCCTTTCCAATCCCTCTGATTTCATCACGAAGAATGTCTCGTTTGGTGCTAGTCTGTCTTAAACACCTCTCTCGAACTTGTTTATCAGAAAGAGCAGAACTGGAGTTCGGAGACTTGAGCAGTCAACAGTATCTGGTGAAAAACAAAACGGTAACGCTTGGAGTTTCATTGTCTTGATTACCGTCGTTTATGACAAACGACACCGGTTTTCCACAGACGGCGGTGACCTAAATTTTCATTTTAAAATAAAATTGTGTAAGTGAATAAAAGAGGGAGTCATGCCAAGGAAATAGAGAGAGAAAGCAAGAGCTGGGGGTGGGGCGGTGTGTGTCCCCAACCACAGGATGCAGGAGGGGACAGGGTGACTAGCCGTGAAGACATGCTCGCTGCCAGGGCGGAGGCAGGGCGCGGGATTGGTGAGCCGGCTGTGAGGCTGCCAAGTCACACTCAGGTCAAAGAAACGCCCGGAAAGCAGAGGCTTTCATTAAAACTTCAAAAACTTTGAAAATGAGAAGGAACTTCCTCTCCCAGGAATCAGAGAGGCACTCTGGGAAGTCTTTGGCTGACCCAGGAAATTTAGCAAATGAGGAAGGCCTGGAAACAGTGTTCTGGTTTTGCCTCTGGAATAAACCAGTGCTGCTCTAGTACTGGGGCACCTTCATCCCTCGGAGAACTTGTTAAAATGCAAATCTGCAGATGCCCAGGCCCCAGCCTAGCAGTTCTGATCCCTCAGGATGGGAGTGAGGCCGGTGCCTCTGCCTTTTCAGAACCCACACGATAGAGGGGCGCAGCATTCTAAGTTCTCTTCTTTTTCTCTTCCTTTCCTGCCGCCCCCACCCCGCCCCCGCTCCCGCGTCCCAAATACCAAAGTACTTAAACATTTAAAAGAATAGGCGAGAAGTCCATTTTCACTTTTAGTCCACAGAAAAATATATAAGTAGTCTCTCTTTTCATGCTGACTGTCTCCCGGCAGTCACCTACGTTTTTAAAAACGGTGGGGACCATTTTCCCTAATGCGTTACAACCGAGAAATGCACCCACTTAGGCACTTACCTACCTGGTCCCAGCACCAAGCACCAGAACCCTGAGAACCCCTCCATTAGGAGGGGGGGGCGACAAGCAATCCAGCAAATGCATATTTCACGGGGGCTTGGGCTGCTTAGGCGCTGGCTGGCGCCCTGCATACCAGAGAGACACGAAATAAGCCAAAGGAACCTTCTAGACCTGGTGCTTTATTTCTTCCATGCTCTCAAACTCTAGAGACTGTTGGCTGAGAGAGAGGGCAGAAACCTGGCTTAGCTCTGAACCACCTGCACTTGGCTGGTACCCTTTTCCTGTTTCCTCAGGCTTCTTTCTGTGATGCCTCGTCTGTGTTTTCTTCCTCCGTTCCCTCTCTCTTTCCTGACTCTGTCCAGTGAGAAGACTTCCCAGCCCTTCCTGACTAGCACCTGTGCCTCCATGGGACAATGCAATAAACAAGATGGTCATCGTGGTCATGCCTCCTCTGTAGTGTTACCTGGACAGCACTCACCAAAAAGTGTACACTTGGTTACCACTTACCAAGCAGTGACTGCATGCACGTCTTCTACATGAAGTCCCCGCACCACCCCCAAAGCCGCACAGTCATATGAATATAGATCAAGGAAGTTCCATTTTGGAAATCTCAAGTACCTTGAGGATCACACAAGCTTTTAATATTGAAACATGGTTCTGCCTACCAGAGTCCAGCAACTCAGACGTGCTCTGTTGCTACTCACGATATTTAACACTAAATAGCCAAGGGTTACATGAATGCACATTCCCAGGCTAGTACAGGTCGGTGCAGGCCAAGGGCAGGAACTAACTCTAGCGTTTCCTCCAGGTGGGAGTAAGTCAATCGTGCCAAAGGGGAGGAAAAGAGAGGATCATCCTGCTTATCTAACATTCCTAAAGGTCATCTTTAAACGCTGAAGTTACGAAGATAAAACAATAGGAGGTTTGAAACTCTCTTGAACTTTGTAAAATGGTGTGTCCCTAAGTCCATTCCTGTTTGATTCAGCAAACGTAGAAAAAAACATAACCCCCAACACAGTCCATCTGGGATGTCTCAGTAAGTAATCGTGCTCCCCCACTTCCTACAGCATCTTTGAGGATGGGTCCTATAGTCAGGCCCAGCTCATCTGTTCCCCATAAATCTAGTGGCGGCTCCAGGACTCTTCTGGCCATCAGAACTGCGGAACACATGCCATGCGCCGCCCCGCTATTTCTTCCAGCAAATGCAAAGAAGCGACCCGGGCAGATTTCCCCTGTGGAGTTCTTCATAATATTTATGACCAGGGTCTCTAAAGGTGTTTCTTACTTGCAAGTATTTAATTATAGGTGACATTTAAAAGAGTACTCCAAATAATATGGAAAAAAAAAAAATAACCTTGAAATTCAAAGGTTGTATCTCAGGGGGGAAAATGTTTCTTACAGTAGAAATCATGATAGAATCTTTCATGAAAGAAAAAAAAAAAGTGTTTAGTTGGTGGTGAGGAGAGTGTTATTTATTTATTTTTGTATTGTTTTTAAATGTGTGTGGCACTTCGTTTTGTTTTTTAATTGACGTATAATATGCTGCTAGTTTCAGGTGTACATCACAGTGATTTGCTATTGATACACATAATGAAATGATCCTCATGATAAGTCTAGTTATCATCTGTCACCATACAATATTATTAAAATAGTATTGATTATATCCCCTAGCCTATACATTATATCCCCATGACTTATTCTATAATTGAAAATTTGTACTGAATTTCTTCACCTATTTTGTTCATCTCTTAAGCCCTCTCCTCCCTGGCAACCACCAGCTTGTTTCCTATATCTATGAACCTGTTCCCGATTTAGTTGGTTGGTTTATTTGTTTTATCTTACAGGTTCCATTTATAAGTTAAATTGTATTATATTTGTCTTTGTTTGACTTATTTCACTTAGCATAATGCCCTCTAGGTCCATCCATGTCACAAATGGCAAGACTCTGTTCTTTTTTATGGCATAGTAATATTCCACTCTGTATATGTACCATATCTTCTTTATCCAATCATCTGTTAATGGATACTTAGGTTGCTTTCATTGCTTGGTTATTACAAATAATGCTTGGAAGGACATGGGGGTGTATGTATCTCTTTAAATTAGTGTTTTCATTTTCTTTGGATGTATACGCAGAAGTACAATTGCTGGATTATAGTTCTATTTATAATTTTTTGAGGAAGTTCTACACTGTTTTCTATAGTGACTGCACTATTTTACATTCCCGTAATGTAAGTGGCATTTTGAAACAAACATTTATAATTATACAAAGTTTGGCAAATTGCCTAGTTATCTGATTTGATCTTATTTTAATGAGAACTGGAATGAAATTATCATCCTATTTTATTGTCTCTAACATAAATCTTTTTTATTAATATTGGATGGAAATAGACAGTCAGATGGACTAGAAAAAAGAACTGTCAATAATAAAATGAGTTTATTTCACTTGATCGGTAACTTTCAGACATAAAGGTATTAAACTTTGCCAATAAAATAAAGTCCTCTTTAAACACCAAACTTGAAATCTCCGAGCCTCAGTTCTATAAAACAGGCATGAGGAGGGTGCTTACTTTCAAGCACCATTATGAGGATTAAAAACATTGATTCTTATTAAGTACTTAGAAGAGTACTTAGCGCATAATAAGCATTCAGCAAATATTATTATTTTCCCCCTCCCTCTTTCCCTGGAGATAAGCACTATTACAAATTTGGTGTGCATATCTTCCATTATTTATAGTTTGACCTGCATGTGTATGTAGCTAGGAACATTACTGTTCTTTTGTGTATGTTTTACTTTTTTATTTAAGTCATTGCACATTATATTTTACAAATAGTTTTTTTTCACTGTTTGGGACTTTATCCAACTATATAGATATGTGTATAGGTAGGTAGGTAGGCAGGTAGGTAGGCAGGTAGGTAGAGAAAGAAAAAGAAGATAGATTTTTAAAAAGTAGATGTAGCTAATTCACGTTTATGTGCTTTATAATTTTTACCATGAGCATGTATATTTTTACCCATTTATCAATTTCTCTGTTAATAAGCATTTAGCAGATTTTAAAGCTTTCACTGTTACACATAATCCTGTACTGCATATTCTTGGGAATTTTTACAATTGTCACATAAGTAATTTACGTAGAAAAAAGCACTTGTGAGATTTTACTGCATTTAGCAAGAGAATCAGTTGAGAAAAATAAATAATGTTTAAACAGCTAATATCTCATCCTTTGAACATTCTTTATATATTTACTGAGATGTACATGTCCCTAACCAAAAATTTAACTGGCTAATTTGCACCTAGTAGGCACTTGCTAAATGTCTGCTGGAAGTAAGTAAACTGCACATAAATAAAATGCGTCAATAATCCCAATAACGAGCAAGACCCAGCCAGCCATAAACATGGCTTGAATCCAAGTATGTCAAGAAACTATTACTGGTGCCTTGGGGATGGGGTGGGGAACAGAGAGAAGGGAAGAGAAAGGCATGGATCACAGAAAAGAAATTGGGTTTGTCCTCAGAGCTGTAATGGATCGAACTTTTTAGAGGGAAAGCTATTATTGCCTTATGGATGCTGGAGTTCTGTGGCATGTTCAGCGTGAGTGGGTGGGGCCCGGAAAGGACGTTGTTTGTCAGTGTTACAAGGGGAATCATGAACAAGAGTCGGCCCTGCAGGTTAGTAAATATATATGAAGGCATACGCCTAGTCCTGGGAGTGGGAACACTGGTAAGATAGGACCACAGGGTTAGAGTTCATGTGGTACCAGAAGCTTTTCACAACCAAGACCAGCATCATACTGTGTGTGTGTGTGTGTGTGTGTGTGTGCTCATGCCTGCACATGCGCCCCCATGCATGCATATGCATGTGTGTTGGTCTGCTATCCATGTGCATGCATATCCATGTGTATTGGGTACGCTGTATGTATCGTCTGAGTGTACACGTGTGTATGCGCGTACATGCTTATGTGCTGTGGGTCCGGATTTTTTGTGGGTATGAATTCTGAACATGTTCTTATTATATCTGTGTGTGTTTCATGTGTGGCTGGGTTAGGTATGGTGTGGGTGTTAGTGTGTGTGTCTTGGGCAGACCCTGTGAAAAGCTCTTATTCATGAATTTTGTGTTTGTGGTGGACATGGCAGTTGTGTGTGTTCACACCACGGCTGAGCTGCCCATGAAATCCTCACCAAACTCTTCAGGATTTTCCCCATAAACATGAAGCCACCACTGTCACAGTGTATTTCCCCAGGGTGCCTCTGTGGCACTCCCCCATCCTCCCGGTCAGGGCCCTGGGTGACAGGGAAACAGACCGTAGTTATGCCATTGTCCCCCATACAGGAACGTTACCCTAGATGGGAAAGGAATCAGCCACAGAGACCAAGAAGCAGGCTCTGGGCCCTGCTGTACTTTCTGTTTCCGTGCCTATGTTGTGTCTTGTCAGTGACTGAGCTTTCAAATTGTGGGGGCCATTTCATTCACTGTGCCTGGGACAGGTGTTTTGGTTGAATACAGGCATGAATGAATGAACAAATGAATGAACAAACAAACAAATAGTCATGCAGGGTTTCTGGAGCCTTTGGAATATTTAGGTGCCCAGGTCATTTATGCCTTCAGGGCCATGTGTGGTAGGTTCTTAGTAAGTGTTGTTGAATGACTACATGAATGCACGCACATTCACGTGTGAATGTTTGCTTATCTGAGAAGCAGGCTCTCGATCCTAAGAAAACAGTTCCCTGGTGGGGTTTTTATTATTCCTCTGTAAGCCCCACAGGAGCACCTTGTCTGCTGTCCCTTTGGTTTAATTATTGTTTTCTGAGATCAGCAGGGCAGCCCTTCTGTTTACTGTCAAACTGCAGCCGCAAATGGAGAAATAAAGAATGGGGTGGGGGCAGGGGGAGTTTTTATTATCCAGGTATGGGAACTTTCCCAAACTTACATTTTTTTCAGAGAGGTGAAAGAAAGGTGGAAAAGTTGGGGATATGAGTTTTCAAACTTGCCAAAGACATAAACCAACAAAATTGTATTGCTGCTTCCATAAATGTTTAATAAGTTTTATCATCTTGTGACTAAGGTTAAACAAATGTGAGGCCTTTGAGGAATTATTTACTGGAAGCAAAGTTATAGCATCAACATCTGTGTTTCCAGTCATTTAGATGAGGAATAGATCAGATAAATCATGAGTACATTCCACAAAATAACTTCTGTATTATCATCTTCGGAGAAGAATAACAGAAGTAACTCTTTTAGGTACTTCCCCCACTGGAATTTAGACGTTTTTTTTGTGTGTTGGTTTTTTTTTGTTAAGACTTCTCTTTTGTTATTTTGTTTCATTATCTTCAAAGAATACATCTTCACTTTTTAATTATTTTATTTTATTTTATTTTTTTGTGGAAAGTTACGGTAAAAGGATCTACAATAGAAGGACTTAGAAATTTCTCTCAGGGAATCTGGCTATTTCAGCCAGCATTCTCATTTGGGAATGGGCTAACAGTTCCAATATATAACATCCATATAATTTAACCTCATAAATTTCTTTTTTTCACAGTGATGTAATGGGGAGACTGACCTGGAGTTTGTAAATGTTCCCTGCTCAGTGCATTCCCCCGGGCAACATAACATTCTAGACAGTGTTTTATGTGCCCTGATTAAAATATAACATATTCTTGCATTTCCTGTGGACTGACCCTGTAGTGCTCTTAGATGAACATTTAATAAGGAACACGGATGTGCAGCAATGCACTGTGTGAGGTTGTTGTTCGCCCCCCCCCCACACACACACACTCTTTTTTAAACAATGATCTGATTTTCATTTTAGACCACAATCCCCTGAGCATCCACTCCACAAGAAAAGTTTTGTACTTTGGTTTAACTTTTGAAATCTGCCATTGCACTCTGATAAATAAATAGGAATGCTTGTTTGTAACTCCAATTTGAATTCTCAGGCACGTACTCCGAGCAGCTCTCCTGCAGGGGAGGGAAGGAATTGGCCGTGTTAATGGGGAGTCACCCGAGGTAAAACAGTAGCAATGGAAACTTACCACCTTCTTTACTAAATGAAAATAAAATTAATTAGAATGAAAGGAGGGGCTTCCAATAGTTCTCGCATCATGAAAACAACAGCCGAGACAAGTAATACACCCGACAAACCCATTTGTGGGCTGAGGTGTTTTCACTTTCTATGAAAGAAACACAGAATAAAAATAAAGCACAGCCCTTGCTTCCAGAGGAGAAAGGAAGCATTGTGAGGGGAAGGGTTTGAGTGTGAAGCTTTGCTTACCCAATAATGATGCTTCGGGATAGAGCAGGGGTGTCAAGCCGGCGGCCTGCGGGCCACATGTGGCCCCCAAGGTAATTTTTTGTGGCCCACAATGCTCTGAAATAAAATGAAAATAGAAAAAACTGTTATGAAGAAAATAGCGCCTAGGGGAGATCGAGGAAATACTGTACACACAATTCCCTCGTGAACCCTTTAACTACTGAAGACGAGTGTACACGTGGCCCAGTGCCTTTCCTGGGGGCCTGTGGGCGTGTATAAACGCGCTGACTCGGTTCCGGCGACATTTGTAAATGTGATGTGGCCCGTGTGAATCTTGCCTGTTGCACCAAATGGCCTGTGTTTTCATTGAGTTTGACACCCCTGGGATAGAGCTTCCAGAGTCCAGTGCTCGTCCCAGGGAAGCACGAAAGAGGCCTGGATCTGCTGAGGGCAGGAGACTGGATGGATCAAAGGGATTTGTGGGAGATAAGGTCCTTGAAAGGGGTGTATGTGTTTGAGAGTCACTCTTTCATTCATCCAACAGGTACTTGTTAGTTTCTATTATTTTTAAGACCCTACACTGTGTGCCAGGGCTACAAGGACAAAGAAGGCACAACCCTGTCTCCAGAGGTTAGTGATGGAGTGCCTAGAATAAAGCCAGAGATGGGGGAGAACATGAGGGAGGGAGGGACCACTGGTGTTTGGACAAATGGATAGGTGGGCAGGTAGATGGATAGATGGACTGACGGATGGATGGATGGATGGAGGAGGAAGACCTGTGATTCACTAAGAACTCAAACTCATATCTGTTTGTATGTTTGTTTGTCTCTGGATCTAATTATTGATCTGCCCCGATTATATCCCCGGTCACCCTGACCTTTGCATTAGTGATCGTTCCCTGATTTCTCTTTTAGCGAATCCTCCCTGAACCACATTCTCGGGCCCCTTCCTTCCTGCATGCGTGAGCCCCCGCTCAGCTCTTATGACCAGGAACTTGCTGTGAAGGTTTGCCGGTTTGCCCAGGTGGGCCCCCCTGAGTCCTTTTCCCAGCTCACCACAACCCTTAGCAGCCTCACCCTTTCCTCTGTCTTGTTCCCTGAAATAAGGGTAAATGCGGTAACCTTTTCTGGGACTCCACTCCATGGCAGGCACCTGCCTTCCTGTAGCCTTCCTCTCCTCTGAAGAGGTAGACACACTGTGTGCTCACAGCCTATTTTCCAGATGAGAAGACAGAGGTGCACATCTGTCAATTTGCGAACAGCAAACAGAATGGAACCAGCATTTAAACACAAGTGTGTCTGACTCCAAAGATGCACTCGGTGCATAACTCTAGAGGCCGCATTTTTTATTTGGATCACTCCTGCTAAAGCCTGTGATGAATTAGGTCATATCTGTGTAACTAAAGGCAGCCCCAGTGTTAGTACCTATGGGTGCAGAGATCTGAGAGTTGGGCTCAGGACAGGCCTCTGAGTCAGATGGTGGTCACGTGGTGGTCGCGTGGTGTTCACCTAGGAGCATCTGGTTTAGCGATTCTGGCAGAAGAGACCACCTCCTTCCGCGGACCCCCAGCGGATGCCCGGGGTTTACATTGGCCCACGTGGGTTGGTCTGACCCTCCCTGAACCAGTCACTGGCCTGCCTTCCCCGTGTGGGCTCCCAGTGCTAGGAGTGGCTAGTGGCAAGTTTGCCAAAGCAAAATCAAGGTGATCTTACCAAAATAAGTGAGAATGAACGTTAGGCCGGCAAAGTCAACAGCTGTATACTGTGTCCTCTGAAGGGTTACAACCAATGGCTTCAAAGTCAGACAGACTGGGGTTCAAGTCCAGGGTGTCATTTACTGTCTGTCTGACCTTAGACATGTTATTTAACCTTCTAAGTACCAGTTTCTTAATCCTGAAACAAAATTCCCCTGATGCCACCTGATTATACAGGTTGCATATATCATGTGCTTAATGCGTGCTTGGCACATAACAAGTGCTCAATAAACGTAGCTAATGTGGTGGGGGTGAAAGTGATGGCCAGATGTTTGAGGGATACTGGAACAGCAATGGTTAATGTCTCTGGAGAAAGAGGTGCATTCTTTGGAGGTCTCTGTTCATGCTTCTGAGCGTATAACTTAATAAACGGGCTTGTCTAAAGCGGAAGTGTGATGGACAGAACGAGCCTGCAGAGTGAAAACCACATTCTACGTCTAGCTCCTCGAAGCCTCTCTTTGGTTACAGCCGGAAGTTCTTCGCAACTTTCGTTTTCTTTCAGGTTTTGATTTATTTATTAATTAGGCAAAATGGGAATTGACGAGCCTGAAATGATAAAGATGCTCATGATTTAAAAAAATGTTTTTGTATGTCAGGGATGAAAGATGTGGCGGGGTTGCACGGGAGAAAAATGACTGTGTCCGCCTGCGGGGGGAGTGTCACTTCTCTGCTCTCCGGGTTACAGGGTGTAACACACGAGCAGTCACGGTGGCGGAGGAAGTTGGGCATTTGTCTGATTTCTTGTACGTGGGACTTGTTCAGGATGGCAATGTGCTTCCTTGCCGAAAAACCGGCATAGCAACACATGTCGGGCGCTCGAGGTTTAGCGAAGCCTTTTCCCTTCTAGTTGATTCTGCGTCCGGGCTGTTTGCAGGCTGCTGGCCTATGCAAAGGAAGCGCTCTGTTTACATGTGTGTGCGACACTCTACCTGCAGCCTACCTTTGTGGTGGCTGAATTATGTGTGTATCTCTCGGTGTGTGCGGGCCCTGGCGTTCCTTGATTTGGTCCAGGCTATAGATAATTCTTTGTAGAAACCATTCCAGAAACCATAGCCCCTCACTTACGGTGTTATACGTGCTGCTGGCAAAGGTAATTCTACTTAATAGGGGCCACCTTGGATTTAAAGCCACAGAGGTGAGTAATTAAATTGAACTACAAGCAAGGGTGTTGGCGTGTAACCTTTGTGTGGGGACACTTGTCTGGAGCAGCCGGGATTGCTTGCAAGGGCAGTGTTTCTTGGGCCCATATTTGTCACCCAGACGATCTTAGAAAGACAGTCAGGAGACCTGGGAGGGACACACTGAAGGTGTTGTGCAGGCGGCTGCTTCCCTTATCCTGTCACTGAAGGGAACGTCACTTGGCCAGCTTCATGTTCCCAGGTGGGGTCAGCATGGCTCTGCTCACCAGCTCCTTACTGATCACATCCACGGGCGATCACAGCCTCGCCAGGATCAGCCCTGCCCAGTGGGCCGGCCGCCCTGAGATGGCTGATCCCGCCGGACACAGCAACCCGGGTCCACTCAGGCGAGGTAGCCTCTCAATCCTTTAATGATGGAATCCGAGGCAACTGAGTGTGTGTAGGATTTCATGTCAAGCCCATGCCTGGCTGTTACTGCCTCTGAAAGATTATATACATATGTGTCTATATAAATGCAAAACTATAAATATATATGTCTTTTTAGCAAGCCTGGCTTGATTTTTTGAAAAGGTGCACATGGGCTGGCCTTCCCCCAGAGCTCCTGAATTGCAGCACCCAAGCGAGAGCGCTTCTGTTGGGCAGAAGCAGCCCGTTTCGTGACGCTGACATCTAGAATCGGGACGGACACAGGTGTCAGCAGGCTCTCTCGCTAGGACAGAACACCAACTCCCCCTGAACCTCACCGGCTTCTAAAGGACTCGCCAGCTCCAGGCAGAGGGTTTTGCTCCAGGACAGCTGCGAGGTGGGCTTGTACGTTCCAGAGGACTCAGGAAACCCCCCTCACCTGAGCCCCCTGCTCTTAGGGATGAAGTCCTGGCCCACGACCTTCAGTCTGTGGCTGGCAGCCCGGTTTCTCCTGGGAGCTTGTTGGAAATGCAGACTCTCAGGCCTGCGTCAGACCCACCAAATGAGTGCCAGTGTCTTAATGAGTGTCTGGGTCTCCTGAGCACGTGGTTGGAGAAGAATTAGCCCGCAGGCCCCTAGAAGGTCGGCCCCCCTTACCTTTCTGTCACGACGACATCTTCCCATCTCTCCTCTGCACTCCAGCCTTGTTCCATCCTCATTGCCCCCGGCTGTTCCTTCCTCTCGGTCCAGCCAGTGCCTTCATGCCCCAGGTCTTGTTCCCAGGCGCACTGGCTCTTTAGACCACGTCATATCCACCGCCACCCCCAGTGCTGGTCCGAAAGCACCAGGCATCTCACCGCGTTCGTGTTTTCAGGGTTGACATGTGAGGAGTTGTGGTGTGTGTGATTGCCATCATCCGTCCCTGCCCACTCTCCCCACAGACAGTAAACTCCATGAGGGCTGGGGCCTCCACTGGTTTCATCAGTGCCATTGTGCCCATACATGGTACCCTGTTTCCCCGAAAATAAGACAGTGTCTTATACCATTTCCCCGAAAATAAGACAGTGTCTTATATTAATTTTTGCTCCCAAAGATGCGCTAGGTCTTATTTTCGGGGGGATGCCTTATACGTATTTCAGTGAGAGGCAAAACTGTAAGTAGGTCTTATTTTCGGGGGATGTCTTACTTTTGGGGAAACACGGTAGAAGCTTCAGAGATAGGCGCCTGATAAATGGACACACAGGATCGGGCGATACCATGAGGACTCCTACAGGCAAGTGTCAGACAAGTTCTAGAACTTTTTTCTCTTCGTTCAATTCCAAGTGATGAGAAAACCAACACAGCAGAGCTACTGTGGATCCAACATTGTCTACACATTGAGCGTTATCCTATTTAATACTCACAGTGTGGTATATATTTTATAATAAACGAAGGAATGCATAAATGAAGGCTTCACGCGATACTTCCAGATTAAACCGCATAGAGGGGGTAGGACTAGAAGTCACCTGCCATTCTAAAAACCTCCAGCACCGAAGATGCATGCGGCGTCCCCTAGTCACCCTGTTAGAACCAATCTTTGTTCTAACACCAATGGTGTGCTAAGTTGTGTCGGTATGGGAAGTACCGTGTGCAAAATACAGCAGGTCGCTGCAGTCATGGATCAGGACCAACGTACATTCAGAACACAAGGTGGGGGGAAGGGCTAAGGAGAGAAATCAGGCATGGTGAAGGGATGGCCGGTGAGGAGGAGGGACTGTCACATAGCAAGGACCTTGCCTTCTTCACTGCTGTATCCCTGGCACTTTGCTCAAGGTCTGGCGCATAATCGGTGCTCATTTAACATTGGTTGTCAACTGACTGACAGATGGAAGTCACTATTTACAAAGGGGGCTGAACACTAGCTGTGTTGAATGTGACCCTCAAACAGAGCAGAGAAAATGGGCCCCTCTAGCAACTGGAATTTCTGACCCTGTTGTCCAGATTATGTTCTCTCAAAGCCCTAGGTGAGCGGTTAGAGCCATTAGAATCACCTCTAGAACGCTCCAACACACACACACACGTTTAGCTTATTCCTTGGGCAAATTTCAGAATTAGGATTCCCAGAGGTGGGGCTCAGCCACGAGTTTTTAAAAATAACCCCACAGTTGAGTGTGATCTGCGTGGATGGTTAAGAAGCATGGCTCCAACCACTTGAAATAACACCATTGGTCACCTGCCGAGAGCCTACTGTGTGCCAGGCAAAGTGCCCAGTGGGTAACCAACCTCATCAACGAGAAGATGTGATGCAGACAAAAGCAATGCTGCGTATGTCCAGAGCGATGGCTTTGTGGCAACCGTCTCACTGTCACAGCCATCCTATGAGGGAAGTTTTTTTCCATCTCACGGTTACGGAAATTGCAGCGAACGT
>PVKE010000007.1:164070-274070 GCA_004027555.1 Craseonycteris thonglongyai | reverse complement strand
CCTAGAGAGGGACATGGTGTTCGCATTTCTGGGTTGCCTGGCAAAGTTCGAAGTCTAGACTAGAACAAACCTATGTACTGTGCTCCCCTCCCTCCAAACGCTGGCGGTCTGATCTCTTTCTGGCCATTTCTGGCTCGGTTTTCCTTTCCCTAGTGTTAGGCTTGCTGATCCCCCGGGTTTCTCTGCTGTGGGAACACCATGAAATTCAAGATTGGATAAGCCCATTGGATAAATGGCATTTTACCTGCCTTCCTTGTGTGCCCAAGATAGTCTCAAGAGGAACCTTGGCTGGGAGGTATCAAGTTTAACACAGGACAAGGTGAGCTGGAAAGTATTTAATAGTTAGATGATCCTTGATTCTTTTCTTTCCACACACACACACACACACACACATACACACACACACACACACACACACACACACACACACACACACACACACACACTGCTTACAGCCAGTTCAGTTGCCATTTTATTCACATTAAGTCTAATGGGAAGTTTGCTTCTAAAAAAAAAGTTGTAAAATCTTGTTCAAAGTTATAAAAAGTATATCAGTTGATCTGTTCCAAGACTAACCCACAGATTCTACTTAACATTTATCATTGCAAAAAAAAAAAAAAGTTTGCATTCATACTAAAAAATAACTAGATCACCATTATAACGGTACATTAAACATTTAAAAAATGTAAATAAGCCCCACCCCCAACTACAAGTATTTATTCTGAAAAGGGGTAGAGAAATAAATAAAAATGTTTGCAGCCACTCTGAAAGAAGTCTGCATGTACTTGTGTGGAATTTGCAGCAGGAGTACAAGGTCACGTAACCATAGGAACCAGGCGTGGAGGTGAATGACCGAGATAGACTGAGCCTGTGCAGTAGGCGGTGGGGCAGCCTGTGGCGTGCTGCCAGCCCCTTGTCACATGGGCTGTGGCTGCTCAGCCCACTGTCACCGGGTAGGAGCACATGACCGGGGTTTTGCCAGACCATCTAGGTTTCCAGGAGATCGAGAAATCTAAATTTCAGTGTAAAAAACGGTTCAAGCCGTGCAAGTTAAATAAAACACACGTGGCACCTGGATTCCAATCGTGAGCTGCCATTTTGTGACCTCAAATTAGAAATCTCTGTAGTTCATGCTTTCTTATCGTTTTCTTTGGTGCCGATCTGTATAAACAGCAGTCATCCTGGGCAGTAGAGGAGGAGTGCTGTGTTTTATTGGGCTTTGGCTCCAACTAAACCAGAAAGAAAAATACAGTTCTTCTGAGCAAATTGAGAAGGACTTAGAAGAGTGAGAGGAGAAAACAAAAGAAATAGCAACTATGTAGTCCGTTCCTTATACACAGAGTTTCCATGTGGTTCATTCACTCATTCAATAAATATTTGAGCGTGTGCTATATGCCAGGCACTGAAAATACATTAGAAGAGAAAGCTGATCCTCAGTGCCTGCATGACACTCACAAACACATAATTATTCAGTAATTCTCTGCCGGTCACTCTGATCGCTGCTGTAAGAGTAAATGCTACTGTGTGAGCATCTACCAGCCCTAGTCTGGGGAATTGAAACAGGCTTCCCTGAGACAGTGACACTTAACCTGACACTTGAAGGAAGAGTTGACAAGACTGAAGAGACCTGGCAGGAAGGAGCAAGGAACTCTTGGCTGAGAGGACCTCAGGTGCAAATGTCCTGGGGTCAGCTAGAGCAGGTGCTCGTAGGGACTGGAGGAAGGTTAGCATGATTGGATCACGTAAGAAAGGGACACAATGGCAGGGGAGGAGGTTGGGAAAACCCCACTGGGTCTCAAGAACACATAAAGGCGTTTGATGTTTTGTTAAAGATTACTTGTAGTATCGTAACTGAGCTATGAAGAATTTTAAGAAGAGGAAGAGTATGGCATGAGTGTAAGCCAACCAAAGTGAAAGGCAGAAAGTCATGGAAAATATGTGCTGGATAAAATAATTTTGGGGTGACAACATTGGTGTAGAATATTACTTACCATCCAAGGGAATGTGCTAGAAATTAGAGGGAAATGATGGGGTTATCCAAGAGAGTGAAAGGAAATGTGTTTGCACCCGCATGTGTGTTCTGTGTGTATATGTGTGTAGGTATTTATATTGTCCCTTTCTATATGTGTGTGTGTAATGCACACCAATGGCACATCCAGGTATCTAGTAAGTATTTGCAGAATGATTGTGAGCATGACATGGTTATTGTCAAAAATCCAAATAAGGTTTGGAAGGGAAAATTAAAATAATTAAAAAATAATAAAAATAACACAACACAGCAAATTCACTGGCTGCGTTTCTATCTTCTATTCACAAAACGAATTTACATCGTTATAAATTATGCGTACGTGTGTCTATTTTATCAAGCCTATTTGTAGAGAAAAAGGCATTTTGTAGCTCACCCCAAGGAACCAATCCCATTGAATTGTGTGGAGGTAATTACTGATATTCAAGGCTAAAAAGATTAACTTAAATCAATACAGAGCTGGCCTTGAATGTAGAATTGAGAATGAAAGTACAGTTTATAGTTTTGAACATGGTTTTCTTAATGATGTGAACGATGTTTTTAGTCTTTATGAAGGTGTGGGGGGGGGGAGAAAAAGAAAGGGGGAGGGGCAGGGAGAGAAGCAATGGGAAGGGAAGGCATTTCAGGGATATAGTTAATTGGGTAATTGGGGATTGGGTGTCACTTGAACTTAAGGCGGTGGTTAATTCATGGCTTATTCTTCGGGAATGACACGGGCAGGGCCGTTATTGGAATAATGAGTTGCTCATTTGTCCTGGGCAGAGAGAAAATTCCCCTGGTTGAATAAAATTGTGGGAGGAGGCGTTTGATAGGTTTATAATAGCTTGAGAGTCCGGGTAAGCAATGCTCCACTGGCAGTCAGAAATTTGGGGACTGGATATTTTCAGCAAAAAAAAAAAATGGGGGGGGGGGGAGATTAAAAATGATTTTAATGAACTAGTCATTTTTAAAAGAGAATTGACACTTGCTACTTAAAGCATTTTCAAAACAAATGTCAAAAAAAAAAAAAAGAGTTGAATGCCACAATTTTAACTCAAAGTAGGGGCTGAAAACGCGAATAAGGAATTTGAGACGTTTTTGAGAAAAAGTAGTCAATGTAAGAACCAAGTTAGGCAAGTGTGACAGAAATCAACCATTTGCGTTTTCAAAATAAGGAGAGAGAAATTGTGACATAAACTTTCAATGTCCTCTTTCAACTCAAAAGCATAGGAGACTCTCAGGAGAGAGACTTTTCCAGCCAACACTTCTGTCTAAATTCAGACCTCGACGGTATCTTGTGGGAGGCAAATTTCTGCATTATTTCAGTGGCAAACGTCAGGCCCTTGGGCCCGTCACCGAAAGCCCCACATTATTTTTATCCAAGGGGGGATTCTTCTGCACGGATTTCCCCCAAACGATCTGAATCAGCACTCTGGGGACGGTTTGGGGCTTGTTTTGGTTTTGTTTGTGGAACCGTGGGCCTTTGGGAGGAAGTGGACTCTGCCATCCTTTCTGCTGGGCTTTTAGCGTGGACAAGGGAGCCCTTGCCCCCACATCTGCACTCCCACCTCTCATTCTTGCCTCATGCCTCTCAGCAGATGTGGACCGTCCCATTCATCACCCAAACAAGTCATTCAGCAGCTCATGCCCTGGGCGCGACCCTGCTGTCCTTTGGGTGGAGCCGGAGAATTTGAATTCCTAGCCATCCACCGCATCGCATCCCAGGGCAGAATGAGCAAAGATGGATCTCAGAACATGTTTCCCCTTTGCTGAGACCATCACCCCGCCACCACCACCACCCCCCCCCCCACACACACCCTCCTCACCTGCACACACACTTCTGGAGGAAGCCCCGCGAAGGCAAGTCTGCCCACCCACAGCACGAGCAACGTGGAGAGGAAGGCGTGGCGTTGCTGTCCTTTGGCTGCAGGTTCTCTTGGTCGGGTTCCACGCGCAGCCGCCTCCAGCCTCTGTGGGGAGGTCAGAGGGCCTCTTTGGCTTGGCCCACAGGGTTGGAAACAAAACCAAACAAAAAATGCTGATGTGCTGAGTTATGACAAACTGAGACACATGTCACCGGTGGTGGGGGGGTGGATGACAGGTTTACGTCTGCAGTGATTATAGAAACAAAGCCAATTAACCACCCATATGGTTCTGTATGTAGCACGACACAACTTCATTGCATTGTACATGGAAACCTCGAACATATTTTAGGAGTGTCAAACCTGAAAAGCTAAAGCTCTCCCCCAAATTGCCACTAATTGATATCCTTCCAGTTTTATTAGTCTTATTTTTCAACCAGCTGAAAGCTTAAACTAGAATTATGTTCCCCTCTAGAAAACTTTTATGTTGTGGAGTTGGACATTTTTCCCTATTACATATGCTCTGTAAGATTTACTAAGCCGCAATAAAACAGCCACATTGATAACTTAATCAAATCTGGCCACTTACACAGAAAAACACAAACAATAATACAAACAAAATAAAAAAGTGAGTATCATATTTGATAAGTTTTGCTCATATCGCTGTCTATACTTAGTGTGTCCTGTAGATCTCAGGCAATACATGGACCCACTTCAGCGTGCATTTTGCGGTGTAAAACCCTCTGTTTGCCGTGTTTGAAGTTACACGCAGGGCTGTTGTGAATGGGCGTGCCCTGTGCACGAGGCTGCAGTTTAAATCCCAGCATCTCTGTTGATTCCAACTTCAAATATTGTAGCTGTAGCTGAGACTCTCACTGTGAACACCCAGGACAAATCTGAATCCTCTTATTTTCAGTGAAACAAGGGTCAGATCGATAAAGCCAAAGTGTCAAACAACAGAACCAACACTGCTCATTCCGCCAGTCCAACATGATTATATTTTTTATTTAAAAAATACAAAAACTAGGACCTTATAGCATTCCAGTAGTCCAGGATTAGCAAAATAATTCAGTTTGGCACCAGGAAAAAGTAGATGAACAAAACGCACATGTGAAAATGAATTTTATGAATACCAAATGGCACTGAGGAATCTGTGGGAAATTAGCCTAGGAACATAGTAGGATATCAAGAAATGTTTGTTTTCGTGGTTGATTGGAGAATCGCGTGGCTAAAGGACCACGTATTGTATCTGTATGAGGAGGAAATTAAAAGGGACTGGGAAGCTCCCGCTGGTCAGTGTGAAGAGCTGTTCCCTTGAAGCTGGGGAAACCAGACGAGCTCGCAGCTACCCCTAGACGCTGTATCTTTTGGCCACAGAGCAGATGGCTCACCCTCCTGAGTCACTCTCCCATCAGTTTCCCGTCTCCTCTCCCAATAGGATTGTAACACTCTGTGCCTGGCAATGTTCCGTGCACTTTAGAAAACAAAGTCACGAGGTGGGTGGAATGACCCCCACGTCACAGATGAGAAATGCTGAAAAACAGAGGGCTGGGGAGGTGGACTGTCCCCGCTCGGGCGTGGCTCCGCGGGAAGGCAGCGCAGAGGGTCTGGTTCTGAAGCCAGTGTTCTGACCACTCTACTGTGCTCTGTGACTCTTCAGAGGCCTGCGGGGCAGAGCTTTACACGTGAGTGTGAAATACTGAGCTGAACAGCCCTAGAGTGAATCAGTGACCCAGGATTGACAAGTAGACTTGCATCCTAATGACCAGTGGGCCACTCGGTAGCCAGTAAACGCACTTTCCATCCTTATCTCCCCACTTTCTCCCTCATTCATTCTCTCTCCTCCTTTCTCCCCACTCCCTCTCTCTCCCTTTTCCTCTCCTCTCTGTCTCTGTCTCTTTCTCTGTCCCTGTCTCTCCCCTGCCCCCAGTCGGCCAATGGGTCACCTTCTCTGGCGCTTTACTCATAGATGCCTCCTAAGGCCTCGCTACTCACAACGTGGTCTGCACACCACCAGTGTCAGCATCACCTGGCTTTGTAAGAAACGGAGAATCTCGGGGCATTCCAGATCTAATGAATCAGAGTCTTCTTTTTAACAAGATCCCTATGTGATTCAAATGCACATTCAATTTTGACAAGGTGGGCCTGGTGCCTGTCTCTCAGGCCCTCCAACAGCTGAGCCAGTTTAGAACATTCCCTTGATTTGGGAGGGTTCACGTCTCATTTTCACTCTAGGACTTTCTTGTCTTCTTAAATGAGCCCTTTTTATGCCCCCCCTCCGCGCCCCCCCCCCCACATTTTGGGGGAATCTTTGGGATTTCAAAGAATAGCAAAATGTCGGGGAAATTAACTCCAGGTGGCTCTCTTCTTTATTTTGCCAAGTAAAAACATTAAAATAAAATAAGTAAATAAGCCACAATTAACTGTATCTGTCCTTTTCATAATCTCAGATAAAAGAATAGGGTTTTTAATGGAATGCTTAATGAAAATTCACGATATTTTTTCTTGTTTCACGTTAGCCCTGATTAGAAAAAAAAAAAAAAGATCTACTAGCCTCACAGATGAATATTTAAGGATCATTCCAGATCTGTACCTCTTGTACTAAAAATCTTGCGGGCAGGAGGGTCCAGGCCTGTCTTTCTGTCCTCCGGTACCTATTCCCAGGAAGGTTTTATTATCCAAAATTGAGACAAGAGAAGTGAAGACTTCCTAACAATTACTTCCCAACCGGCTATACTCATTAATGAAAGTTGGCTATTTCCTGTATGAAAATGTCATGTTCATCTTTGCCCTTAATAGTTTTTGAGATCAAGCATTTTTATCATACAAATGAAAAGGTAGCCAGCCGGCTTTATGAAGAGGAAATACGTGGAGAAATGGTATTAAAGTATGTAAAATGGCAGGAGCCTAGAAGTTCAGCTCTTTTCTGTCTGAACAGGAAAGAGTTCTTAATTCCATCAACTTAACAAATATTTATAGGGCTAATCATGACCTCCAGACTAGCTGAATGTCCCCACCATCCATTTATTAATATTTCCCCTCACTTCTAGTCCAGTAGGACTACATCTGTTTCATTCAACTTGAGATCTCCCCCAAATCTAACCCCAAAATAGTGAGGAATAAATTCAATAATCCACAGTAAGTAGTGCAAAGCACAGAATAAACATTAAAAATAGTGAAAATGATCAGTGATAGCTTCCCATTGTCCATGTGATTAAGCAACTCCTTTGCTGTGCATTCAAGCTTATGTGTTCATTCATTCATTCATTCATTCATTTAAGCAATATTTATGATATCCTACTGTGTGCCAGGTAATCCGGAATTCTCTGGAGATAAAGAAATGGAAACAAAAAGAAAAGGCAACTGTTCCTGCTGTCCTGAGCTTACCCTCCACCCCCTGCCTCGCAGGCTTGGGTGAGGGGAAAGGCGTGATGTGCGGGTGTTGTCGGCGTGGCTGCTATAACGCCGTAGCACAGACCGGGGGGTCCAGACAGCCGGCATCTACTGCTTGCAGTTCCGGAGGCTGCAGGTTCAAGGTCAAGGCACCAGCACGGTTGGGGACTGGGGAGGGCTGTCTTTCTGATTTCCTGACATGATGGAGGCCCAGCACGCTCACACGTGACTCTTCTTACAAGGGCACCGATCCCATTCAGGAGGGCCCCACCCTCATGACCTCATCACCTCGCAATGCCCTCCTCTTGGGGCTGAGGGCTTCCAGATACAAATTTGGGGGATGCTGTCAGGCCATAGAAGCCTGTGATGTGGTGAGGGGTGCGCTGCACAGGGCGACCCTACAGAAAAACCACTCACTTGTCTTCCATTATCGTGTTAACCACGAACCAGGAGCTCTGCTAGGTTTGGGGGGAAACAGTAGTGACCGGATGCACCCAGATTCCTGCCATTTATGGCTCTTCTAGGCAGGGATCCCTGTCCTGTCTCAAGTTCCATCCTTCCTCCTCCTCCTGACTAAAGCTCCATCCTCCTCCCGCCCCCAGGAAATGTGCCCACAGATTTTTGTATCTCTCTGTATTAACATTTATGACTTTCATTTTATTGCCTACAAGTTGGCGTCTTCCAATAGACTGGGCACCCCTCAAGGTCAGAGACAGGGACTTAATTGTTTCTCTCGCCAAATTCTGCACCCCTCCCCTGCCCCGCAAGCCCCACTCCCCAGAACACTGCCTTGCACAGAATGGATCCTCTGTTAATATGTGTGGAATGAATGGATACATTTTTTAATGTCACTCCTGTGTTTAAAACTCCCAATGGCTTCCCACGCTGCCCTTGAAGCCCGGTTCTTTACCCGGACCCCTCCTCCACCCACCTCCCCACCTCTTCAGCATCAGATAACGCAACCCCCTGGCTCATGCCTCCCTGAGGCCCCTCTGTCTGTCCTTCAGTTTCTGAAACCGGAGGGTCGATTTTGCCTGCCCAGTCTTCGCTCTTGTTCTCACCTTTACCTCTGATATGCTTCCCCCTCAGTGTTCTCACTGCCATCTCCTCCGAGAAGTCCTCCCTGACTACTTCCTTGCGCTGGCTTCCTCCTAGCCATCCTCTTTCATCCTTTTCAGGTTGCATTTCCTTCACAGCATTTATCATTGTATGACATTGTCTTGTGCATATGTCATTTCTTGTGTCTGCTAGAATAATGGCTCTTCACGGGGGCAGTTTGCCTCCCAGGGGACAATTGGTAATGTCTGGAGAAATATTTGGTTGTCACAACTGGAGAAAGGGTGTGACTGGCTTTTAATGGGTAGGAGCCGGGGATGCCACAAAACATTTGACAATGTGCAAGACAGCACCCCACCCCTGACCCCCAGCAAAGCATTATCTGGTCTCAGTAGTGCAAAGATGGAGGGCCCTGGACTAGACTAAGCAGCACAAGGACAGGGCGTCTTCCGTGTGGTCCTCCACACTCCTGTGGCCTCCAATAGTGCCTTGTGGAGAACATTCATTTAACAGGTGTTCGTAGCATGGATAAAGTGCTGTAGTAGAAATATAGGGGGGACACGTGGCACGGGGATCTCTGCTCATTAATTTTGAATAAATGAAATCTGAATTCCATGCCAAGCCATTGAGACATCCTCCAGTAGAATGATGCTGTTTTATCTCGTGAGTGATCCCATGGCTGGGACAGAGCGAGACAGTGAGAACTGGTGGGGGCGGGGGGTCCCTCACCTCTAGCCTTGAGGATGCTTGAGGCGGCACATGGCCCCCCGATCAAGGGACTCAAAGTAAAGATGGCACCCATCTGTGTCATGACAGGAGCTCGTTTCAAAGGGTCTTCCAGGAAGGGAAGAATGAAAAATAATAATGAAAAAGGGGCTGATTTAATGATAAATAGTCACGCTCTGCCTCTGACATTAAAGGGCATCATTGTCTCAGCTCAGCGACGTAAATCATCATAATGGACGAAGCCTTTAGAAGTAACATGGAATTTAAAAACGGAAGATATGAGCACCTCGCAGGCGGACGGTGAAAATCGTCCGTTTATTATCTAGGTGTGCTTAGTAGTCTGCTGCTGATGAAGAGTCATTTGCTAACCCCGAGCAACGGCTCCTCTTCCCGTTCGATCGCTCAGGCTCGCTGCCTAGGACTTCTCTGCCTGCCTCCCTCCTCCCCCGCGTGACTTCTTTTGTCACTGTCTAGAGAGTCTCTCAGAGCCGCAACGTCCATGAAAGCATCCACGAAGCAGTTTCCGAAGAACAAGGTGGGTTCACCCAGAGCTGGTGCCGTGAGCAACAAATCAGCCTTGAATTGGCGAGAACGACCCATGTGAAAGGGATTATTAGCTGAATGTTAATTGATTAGTGGAACTAAAGCAATTAAAGGGAGCAGAGCCTTAGCCTTGCTCCACCCATCTTCCCTCCGGCCAGGCTTGCGCACGCCTGGCCCGCAAAGAGCATAGTCCTCTGATGGCTTCCAAAGTTCCGTGAGAGGTTTTGAAATAAGGAAATGGAAATTAAATAGATGCTGGAAAAAAAGGCGGCCTACTACTGGAGAGGCACGTGTCAGACAGGATCAGCGAGGCCATGCTGCTGTAACAGGCGACCCCGATCACAGTGACTTAGCACGGGAAAGGTTCCCTTTGGGCCCATGCTACCTATCAAAGGTGAGTTGAGGGTGGTGGGCTGCACAGGTTGCCTGCCATGAAGCTGACCCTGCACAGTGAACAACGTCCCCAAGCACAGCACCTTACAACAGACACTGACATTTTGCTTGTGTTGGCTGTATCGATCAGACCTGACTTTGGGGCAGAGGGCTCCGTTTGCCAGTATCCCTAGATTCTAAGGAAACCAGACAGTTGCTGCCTATCATGAACTTGGAGGAAGGGGACAACTGAAATGACGGGGAGCCACCCTGCTGATTACCCCAATGCCTAAAGCTTTATGCAAATCAAGGATGCTAGCCCTCGTCATCACGCCTGTGGCTGATGCCCTCATGGAATTCTGGCCATGGTAGGATGGGTGCTTACCCCTCCTGTGCATTATCTCCCTGGATTGCCACAACAGCTCTGTAGAGGGCATTCTGCACCTCCTTTCTGAAATGAGGCACAGAGTTGAGTACATTACCCAATGTCAGATCTAGTATTATAAGTGGCAGCGGAGGGCGTGACCGCCTTCTAGTTGGCTTGATTCCACAGTCCTGGCTTAACCCTACTCTCTACTAGTTGTACTTAGACAAGTCCCTAGTGTCTCCTCATTCGGGACCTCTGGGAGGGGACTGGGTGTCATACTGGTGGCTCCAACGTGGTTTTACTGAGCACATGGCACAACATTTTCTTTTTTGTTATTTCATGGTAACATATTATTGCAATGTGTATTTGAAGAAGATATAACTGACATGACCAAATCGCGATCTAATAGATATTATTGCTTAAGTTGAGGCTTACCTAAATTTTTAAGTTGAAAAATAATCAACTTTTAAAATTAGGTAAACATAATAAGACTACTATACAGATGTGGAAAAAATGTGAAAGTGGCACACAATTGATACAGGCTTGAAAGTATTAACTCTTTTCATGTAATGAGTCAGTTAAATGACCAGATCTTTACTGACTGCCCACGGGTTGCAGAATACTCGAACATCACCTGCCTTTGGAGGTGCGCATTGTCTGTCTTCTAATCCATCCCCACCCCAGTGGTTAAGAACATCCTCCACTGTTTCGGTTACATCTTGTATAGTTCAGGACCAATCATATTGTCTAGTAGTTAGGTAACATGTTTGCCCTCCCTGTTGGACTACATATCTCTTGCAAAGTTTTATTAATCTTGGTATTTCCCATCTTGGACCAGGTAGATATTTTTAAAATAAAACCATGGACCTTACGTTTGTGGAGTCTGCGATCTAATGAGAGAGATAAGCATTGCACCAATTGTATTCAGCTGCAGGTAGCAAGTAAAATGTTCAATGCAAACTGGTTTATAGGGAAAGTACTGCTCCGGTAACTGAAAAAAACCCAGAGGTAATTGACACTTCAGGGAAGGCTTGACAATATCACCAAGAAAGCAACTTCTATCTGTCTCCCGAGGCTGCCGTCACATGTGGCCCCAAGGTGGTGTCTTGAAGATCCTGGAGTTATAAGCTTCTTCATTTACATCCAACAGGAAAGAGAACGTGTTTTTCTCCCTGTCTTTCCTGGTAATTGTGTGGGTCATTGTGTGGGATTTGATCACTTCGTATCATATGGTAAGTCCTTAACCCAATCTCAGTATTCGGAGGCGTGAAATGGATGGATGGGCTTGGCCGAGGTCACCTGCTCCACTGCTCTACCTAGAAGTAGGGTTTGAGTCCCCAGAATTCTGGGGATCTCTAGTGGAAACAAGGTGCTAATTGGAGGGGGAGAGTAGGAAGGATGTGGGGAAGCAGCCAGCAAATAATCTCTCTAGACAGATAAGGAGAAACATGAACCTGCCTCCAGTGAACTTGAAGCGTGCTGTAACTACTATTTAACACCCAGTGTCACCTTGAAAGGGATTGCTTTGTCTTTGTGCCACCACAGGCTGCCATATCCTTTAAATCAGGTTGCCTAAAAGCACAGGATCGAATGTCAACTCCTCTCTCCTCCTACTGTTTCCCTTCTGCCGATTCTGCATGGGCACATCATTCCTGGTTTTACTTTGTGCACCATAAGATCACAAAAAAGCTGATGTCAGAATGCAACTCTTGCGTTCTCCACTCCTCCACTTGCCGCTGAATCCTGCTTGGTTTCCCCTTGCTAAAAACATCTTCCCCGCTTTGTCTTTCAATTTATTTTTCTGGGTGTTCTCCCAATTTAAAAATATGTTGGGATTATTTTTAGATCCTAGTCATTAGTGCCGGGAGACTGTTTTCAAACAGATTTATTCTTTTCTCTCATTTGTTCATTATTTGATTCCTTATTTAAAGTGCTTTTCTCCTCTTAGGCTTTCTTTCTACAAATTCAAAGATCGGGAAAAGGATCAATTCTCCATATTTTTGGAATTGTGGGCAAAATGTATCCTACTTTTTTTCTGGCTGCATGGCACATAGGTTAGAGGTCAGCTGAAGAGCTGTACCATTTTAAATGGGATAGAACACAACGGTACTGTCCCATTTCAAACAGCACGGATGGTCAGCCTGTGTCCCTGGGCAAAATTCAAGGTGACTAATACAAATGCTGGAATCTACTATCTCTGTCCGATACACACGTGTAAGTCCCTCCCCTGCCCAATGCAGTGGAATAGCACTGAGGCTAAGAGGGGAGGAAGTGTGGATATTTCTTCGGGAGGGAAGGGAAAAGGTAATGAAGCCCTGCCAGCCATTCTGAGGCAAGAACCCAGTTCCGAGTTGAGAACCCAGCTTAAGTGCAAGTTGTAACTCCACGTTGATTGTGGCTGGTTTTTGCCTTCATTCTCCCTCCCCCACCCTTCCCTTACTTAACAGGTCAGCCTAGTTAGAACCAAATTTCTCTCTCTCATCATGGAAACGTCTCTTTTCCAATAATTCCTCTTTATGATAAATTGGGGTCTTCACTTTCCGTTTCTTAAAGCCCACTAATGTGTGACGTGGGGCTGGCCCTTGGCACCTCCTGCAGGAATGATCAGGAGTCCAGGTAACCTCTTGGTGGGGAAGAGGCTTGCCCTCATTTTCTAGGGCAGGTTAATCTGACTGTGTCTCTGCAGCTAAGCTGGGTGTATAGGCTGCAAGAAAGGATGCTGTATGTTAGGTAGCAATTATGCAGACATTCAGGCAAATAAAAGTTGGATACAAAGTTTCGTCAAGGTTACTTGAAGGAATCTTGGGGCCTAATATGTTTTTAACTATTTCTCTTCTTCCTTCTTCCAAAAAAAAAAAAAAAAAATGTGAGATGACATTTATTAAAACACAGAAATAAGATAAAACCGTGAAACTAGGGAGACTGAGAGGCTCATAATGAAGGGACAGATCCGTTTTCCCAAAATACCTAAGCTAAGAGGAGCGACTACAACTGAGTGCAAAGTGAAACTCGGAGGTTCCTGGCTGCAAAGGCAAAAAGAGAAACAGGCTGAGTCGTTACAGAGCCCTCGTGCTCTAATAAGAAAGCAGACACATTCATCAGGAAAGACAAACTATTTTCTAGCACTAGACTCTAAGAGAAATTTATTGTGGAGGACCTTACATAAGGTACATGAGTATGTATATTTAACACAGATCTCCAGTGTTAGCCCTGCGATTTATCTGCCTTTTAGGGAAGTAAATTTCAGAGCTCAGCAGGCTGACAGCGTCTCTTCAAATTTACAGTGTCAATGTGCAGGAAAGTAGCTGCTTCCCATACCACATTTTACTGGACCGTCTATCAATATTTGATCAAATTGGGCCAAAGTTTCAAACTGCCCTAAATTATACCCAGAGAAAGTGCTTGTACATGTAGAATGTGTGCGTGGGCTTCAGAATTGAGTCCCTGTGAGCTGGGACTTTTTAAAATATATCCATGCCATTTGCTCCAGTCCCAGCTCTTCCTTAGAATGCTTACCATGGAAATCGGTCTGCAGAATCCACAGTTGCTCATAAAAATGCCGGCACATTGGCTCATTTCCTGCACAGGCTTTTGCTGTGAAATTGTGTACATTGTTGTTCATAGAATATACACAAAATATAAAATGAGAGTTGGTGTTGAAGGAGCATAAGGAATCAGCTGAGATGAGAAAATGCCCTCTCTGCGCTGCCCCCATCTTCAATATTTGTGTGGAATAATTCTCGGTGGGGTCCGATGGTTTTTATGACTGTGGACGTGCATTATTTGTAATTGCTTCCAGTGTTGTCTGAGCTGGCTTGCCAGGACTCTGTTGGGAAAATGCACCTCTGTGCTTCTCTGAACGTCCCCCAGTCACACCCATTTCATCCCAGAGCGAACTACCACCACCTAGGCGTGTTCCTCTTCTATCCTGACACACACTGTTCCGTATCCTTCAGGTCCCAGGGAGGAAGCCCTGCTGTGATTATGTAGCAGGCTTGTCAACCTGTCGCTATGGTTTGTGGGTGTGTTATTTCACCTTCACGTGTAAGAACCTTTGAATGTCCGGTGTGACACTCAGGGTTGGTGTTCATGGTCTTTCAAGGCTAGTTCCTATCCCTGCAGTCAGAGATTTAAACTTTAGAGCCTTAAGCCCAACGGGAAATGACAGATATTACAGGTGGAGACAGACTTTGAGCCAAAAATTCTTCCTCTGAATTGTGAAGTACTAAGGTCTCGATATAAACTTTGGGGTTCAAAGCTATGTCCCCCTTTGGTATCTTGACTATTAATCAGATGGTTGCTGTGGGTTATATTTTTAGGCTCTACATAGAAAACTAGATGTTTTTATTGTTGGAAGATTTGACAGTGGGGTTGATATAAAGCTATCCTTGTTCAAGTTTCAGTTGCAATATTATAGTTTAAGTCTTGGTTTGTTGTTGTTGTTGTTTGGTGGGTTTTTATTTTGTTTTTTTGTTTTTTTGGTTTTTTACTCATTGTCAAGTTGTCATGATTCAAATGTCATTTTTGTTCCTTACAGTTAAAAGCAATAACAATAGTGAGACCAACTGAAGTGAGTTCTTAGTATATAACCAAACCTGGGGGAAACAGGAATTTCAAGGAAATTTCTTCTCCCCGGAGTTTGCTAGTATGTTGGAAATTTTCTGCTGTTTATGAACAGGCAAATTGTCCACTAAAAAATAGCACATTGGTGAGCAATCTGTGAACATTCAGTGCAGGGAATCTGAGGAGAACATTTTCCTGTGCGCCCTCTGTTTGCACCATTAGCGTTAGATGTCTGTCAGCCTTTCCATTGTAGTCACTGTTTTTCTGGGATTTATTACTCAGCTCTAAAAACTGGCTCCAAGCTACAAATTGCCATAAAGGGGAAGACATTTGTTTTGGGGGTTTTGGTTATTTTTTTTCTTACTGAAGTAGTGTAGGTGGAAAGGAGAGAGAATGCATTCCACTCTCGTTTTTTGAGTGAAAGAAAAAATACGGCTGTGGTTGTCCAGAGGATAGGGTTTGATATTTTAGCAAAATAAATACATACGTCACTAATTATCTTAAAAGTGCCGGATGATGTAGAGAGGTGACCGTTGTGTCCTGGGCCCCAGCTCCATGTTTTTAGGGGAAGCCAAATCATGTGTTCTCCTTTTCCTCTGGCTTTTCCTGGTGTGTGTTGTGAGGGCAGTTTCCTCCAGTGGATGAAGCTTTACGTTGGACCTGAGAAGCAGGTATATGTGATAACAAGACACAAAAAAACGTGGTAATTAGTCCCTGACCTTAAAGGGCTCATGATCAAGGTGGGAAAGCACATTAAGTCCGTGGTTTCTTACATTTTGTGCTTGCCTTGCAGGTAATGTTAAATATGCAACCCTGGAAAATGTATGTTAGGCATCCATTAATTATATGCATGTGCCACTGTACAAGTAAAAAATGTGCTTCATTAAAATATGTGCAAAATGGAAATTGTTAAAGAATGAGGTATAAATAATATATATTTATATTATGGATTAGCATATACCATATATTATATATGCATAAATATATAATAATTATAGGTATGTATATATATTACATACATATATAATTTTATTCTTATAGTAGTTTTAAAAATGGCTCTTGTTTTTAAAAATTTTATAGTGAGTGAAAAACCAATTAAATGTGGTTCGTAATTTTTGAGGATCTTGGTTTATCACTCACTTTAGGCTGCATTCATTCAGAAGTCTGCTGTACTGTTTTCTGTAGTGACTTGGTTGGAAATACTGTCCTCTCTAAGATGCCACACAGAAATGCCTGGACCAAAGTGGGTACCATTAAGCTTAGGTAATAAAAGCCGTATGGCAATGGGCATTGGCACATCCAGGTGGCCCTTCCTGGCCGTGGGCTGAGGCCTAAGGAAGGATTGGGGGGCAGGTCCACCCCCCACCCTGACCAGCTTTCCCTCCCCTCTTCTAATAGCTTCACTGACCTGATAGATGGGACCTTCACATCTAAATTGAGTCAGGGCACTAGTATCAATGGGATTTATTATTCTTATGTATTTAAAGATAAAACTACTTGTTTTACACAAAATAAATATGAATTCGAATCCATGTGTGTTCGTTCTGTATCAAAATGAATTGTCTGTTGCACCCTGGGGACCAAGTCCCCCAAATAAAGACTGATTCCTCCAACAGACCCCCTTCCGTGTGCAGGGGGCTATGACGCAGTAGCTTCCCGCTCGTGGGTGTCCCATGTGCCCTGCAGATGCTCTGTGTCACTGATTTTTCCCCTCTAAGTAGGAAATTACTTCCGGCCCTGCGTCAGGGAAACCAAAGCTCCGCCCCCCTACACACACAGAGGCTGCCTGAATTCCCAGGCAGCAGGCATGACCACAGCTGTAGTGGAAGCCAGTGTGAGGTCAAGTGTGTAAGGAGGCCAAGTGGGTTTCCCTTGTGCCTGCTCTCCCTTTACTTGTGTGCATGTTCTCCTCTCTGTAACGCCACCTCACGTACCCCAAAGAGTCCTGCAGAAGTCAGAATCCCCACGAGTCCTCTCGTAGTCTTCTAAATAATAATAAGACAAGCCAGTGAGCCTTCCGTGGTTATTCTTACATCAGAAAACAGTCATGTTTATTGTGATGTACTTTGAAAATTCAGATGAGCAAAAAAGTAAAAGTTAACTATCCTATTCATGTGTAATATACTGGTAACACTGTTATTTTGTCTTTCTGTACATTTTCATGCCTTTTTTAACCAAAATATAATTATACATCAAGTATTTACTATTTTGTATGTAATATCCTTCCCACGTGAATTATATATCCTCAAAACCTTTTCATACTTTTAAATAATACTCTGTAACCTCATTTTGAATAACAAAATCACATTTTGTTAAATACATATACTTTAATTCATTTAATCAGTTCCCATTGTTGGATATTTAGGTTGTTTCCAACTTGTTTGCTATCACAGCCACATTCTAATAAAAATAGCTAAATATTTGAACACATCTATGGTGATTTTCTTAGCACAACTTTTAAAGTATATGTGTGTGTGTTCATATGTACACACATACATATCTATGTACCCTCACACGTATATTCATATACATATGAGGGAAAGAGCCAATACGTGTAGTCCTACCATATATGCTGCTACACCACATGTGTCGTATGATACCTTCTCTCATCTTGGTGGTTGAGAAAAGCATCATTTCCCAGGGACAGTGAGGGCTACTGGGAAGACTGAGGCCGAGTAACATCGAGTGAGCAGGAGGAAGGAGGGCTGACGCGGAGATCACTTTCCAGGTAGAAGGAGTAGCACGTGCAAAAGTCCAGAAGGGGTTCGAGATACCTGCAAAGAGTCTGGACTGGCTGGAGTGCAGACAAGAGGCAGACAAGCAAAGGATAAGAGCAGAGACCGTGACTGGGGCTTGACACTGGCAGTGTGGACTTTATACTTTGCAAAGTGGGACCATTGAAGATGGTATTCATGTAAGGAGTGGAGTTAACAGAGTGCTGGCCTGCCGCAGGCTGCTCTCTGTAGGCTTTCGGTTAGGAGATGCTGGCGGTGGGTAAGAGATCCCGGGCGCTTGCTCACACAGGCAGGGTGAGTACTGAGCGGACTGAGATGACCATGCTAGTAAAAGCCCAGCCCACTGAATCTCCCACCGCCTCTTCCTTCACGTGGGCAGCGCAAGTGGGTTTCATAGGTGGTGCCGGGAATGATGTGGATTCATCCTTAGAATGAGTTCCTACAGGAAACACAGCCCACCTTTGCCCATCTTTCAACCATCTCCTGTTCCGACTAAGAGGTAGCAACGTGGGCAGCAATGTTTGATGACTCATTGAAGCTGCATGTTGGGGGTGTCTTTCCTCCACCTGGAAATTATGACAGGAGGTGGGAGATGAGCTTGTTTTCTTTGCTGGGTTTCTCCTTGTTGGTTAGTTGCTTTAATTCAGTATTAGGTATTTTTTTGGCTGCGGTAGTGAGTGTATGAAAGTCATGGACCTACTGCGGAAGTTGAGCAGGTCTGTCTACAGTTACCACAGTGGACTTTCTGACTCTCAGAAGTGCTAGATGCCTCTGTATCTTTGTTCACACTTTATTTGTTCCAGGAAGGACTTTGTGGGGAGTGAAATGGGCTCCCCTGGACTGCACTCTAGAGATCATACCATCTTCTAGGGCAGAGATGAACTCCAATGCCAAAGGCACCCAGACACAAGTGAATAAACTGGCAGGTATCACCTCACGGTGAGACGGTAGGGCTGCAACGAACTGAATACTCTGTGACTTTTCTTACTGAGGCAGCTGTGAGCATGTGGGCTCAGGCTTGCTACCTCTTTCGATCTTTATTCCAGTTCATTCAAAAATATTTTTTCAACTTGGATTCTTACAAAAGACTATGCATAAAATACCTGCGAATTAACAAGTATACCACTAAAGTGAACACCTGTGAGCCCACAACTCAATTGAATGGCGTAGTCCAAACACTGTCAAAGTTTCCTGTGTTCCCTCCCTCATCACATGGACCCCACCATCTTCAGCAGCCACTCACCTGACTCAGGAGCTTATAATTCTCTTGCTTTTCTTTATAGTTTTACCACATGGGGTTGTCTCTCCAAACAACATATTATTTGACATTTTGCATTTACAAGGAGTCAGATACCAAAATAGTCCTAGCAACATAATTTGTGTTACCAAAAAAAAAAAAAAAAAGCTAGAAACAACCAAATATCTCCTATTAGAAGAACATAGAAATAAATTGCATCCTATTATGCAACGGAGTACTGCATGAAGATGAATATACCAGAACTCTGTGAACCATGTGGATGACTGTTAGAAAGAGGTATGCTAAACGAAGTGAGTTACAGACTATATAGTATGATGAAGTGCAAAGTGAGAGAAGCTTTCCTTTTTCTTAAGGCATTCTCAAAATTAATAGCTGTGATATAGACCCATGTTTTAAATGTTGGAAAATAATTTATTATATTAAAAAATGACATTATATGCCAAATAAAATACACAGTGTCTTTGGATGAAGTCCTTCCTGGGAGCTGTTTGCTCCTGACTTCTTTTTGGTGGGGTAAGAGGTCAGAGCTGTCTTGCTTTGGTATCTTTTCATACCTTTGGGTGTGCAGGGGATTTAAACTAAAGGCTACAGAATATAATAATAAGGATGAGAGTTGGGGCATTCAGAGTGAGGATTAGAATTCAGTAGGCCCACAAGTCAAGGTCAAACACACCAGGACTCAGGAAGCAGTCAACAACGGGTCACACAACAGATAAGCTCCAACTCAGGTTGGGGACTCCAACAACGTAAGTTAGAGCTTTTGCCCAGGACCAGCCAGCCCACTGAGCTCCGGGAGAGAGCTCAATGGCTGTGACGTCAGTCATTACATTTCTGGTGCACTCACCACGCGCCAGTTACCTGAGGCACCTTGCTTGTGTCTCACGAACACTCTGCGAGGCAGAAGGCATTACCGATATCAGTTCTATTGGATCTGTCAGAACACAGAAGCACAAGGAAAGGAAGTGGTTCTCCAAAGTTGCACTACCAGTGAGAGGTAGAGTTCAGATTTGCACCCAGGTGTTCTGTTCTGCTTCTATGTTTTTGTCCTTAACCACTGTGCTAAACCACCTCTCTTCATCCCTCCTGTGAAAGGTTGCTGAAGATGCCGGCCCTGTAAATTTACAGATGACCCTATTCTTCAGGTTTTCAGTTTCACTGGGAGCAGAGAGCGCTGACTTAAGAAAGAATCAGCCTGGGTCTTGCCTAACAGCTTCATCTTTCAAAGAGAAAATTCTAACTCAGGCTGCCAAGAAGCCAAGATCAAACACAGCAATGGGCAGCAAGAATCAACAGGTTTCTCTGGGCCCCTGGTCAATTTTTTATGTGGGTGATCCTTTATTATCAGTCCATTAACTCGAATGTATGATCGATTTTTACATGGGTCACAAGTATATGAAAAGTTTCTCTCGTGAGTCAATGGGCACTGCTTTTCAAAAAAAAAAAAAAAATTCTGACCATAAAAGGAATACACATATGTCATAAAAAGGAAGTTAAAAATTACACACAGATGTCACCACTGTTAATATTTGGATAATGCCTTTTCGGAAGCTTTTTCCATGCAGATATATATAATATCATAGACCGGTGGTTCCCAACCTTTTTCCACATGTGTACCCCTTTTAAACCTATTTCTATAAATTGTACCTGTTGGTTTTAAAACAGCTGTGTTTACATACTGGCATGTTTGTTCAGTGCCTATCTTAATGGAAAATAGTGGAAATGAGGTAATAAGTTAGGAAAGAAAATTCACTACACTAAAAGTACAAACCACAGATTTAATTTACAGTATTCATCACACAGTTAAATATTGTTGCTGGTTATTTTGGGGTACCCCTGAACAGCCCAGCCTGTAACCCGGGGGTACGCATACCACCACTGAGGAACCGATGCCATAGACAATATACCGGTAGTTACGTAGAGGTTAATAGAATTCAACAGAGTTTTACAATCTAGCTTTTCACTTGATACTTCTGACAAATATATTTTCCTATCAATAAATAAAGAAACACATAAGAAATTGTAGTGATTATAAATACTCCACTGGATGGATGCATCGTATTTCCTTACCTAGTTACCTAACCCTATTTCTTGCTGGACAAGTAGTCTTGGACTTTTCCTGTTCTAAACAACACCATGATGAACATCCTTGCATCCGTGTCCTTGCACAGTTGTCTACCTTCTTAGGATAGACTCCCAGAAGTGGGATTGCTAGAGAGTGAGCCTATGTGAAGGCTTTTGGCACTGACTTGACGTCAAAGCACCCTGGAGGGAAAATGTATTGACTAGCGCGTAATGGGCTTCCTCTCCGGGATTCACGATTCACCGGCTTGGAAGGAGCCATGGCAGCCTGTCATGTCTGGGGCCTGGAGGTCCCTCTGATGTAGATCAAAACATTTGAGTTAACAGCATTCAGCCTTGTCAGTCACCCACAGGCCTCCTCTGTCTTTGTCAATGATAAAAAAGAAAAGGGGGGAAATTACCCCCAAATGGCATAAAAATTAGAAACCAGACAAGAAGTCACCGAAAGAAGACAAGTCAGACAACAGGGAAAGGATTTCAGACCCGGCGTGCGGTGCACCAGGCGAACTTGATTTGCTTGGGTTTAGAGGGGAAGGCTTGCAGCGTGGAGCTCCACGCGTGGGCAAGCCGGCCCCCAGCACCAGGCGTAGTGGAGGTGCCCTGCATACACAGGGGGCTGAAAAGTGCGCACAGAGCTGCGACGGTCGGCTGTGGAAGGGAAACTCGTGATCTACAGTGACTAGATGGGAACTTAACTAAAGGCTGAACTCTCGCCCTGACATTGTATAGATTTTTCTCTGCGAACAGTTCTGAAGTCCAGCTTTTGCATTCTATAGCGTCACGTGGGAGCACGGACATGAGAACTTGTCATATAAAAGGAGCAACGATTCTCAACGGCGTCTGCATTTCTGAGAATAGTCTCACTTGGAGAAAGGCAAATGACCCTCATGCAATATGCTTAGTAAAACACACACACACATACACACTCAAACTGTGTGACTTTAACCTTTATAGGTTCTCTGAGAGAAAAGGATCTATTTATAAACCCCGTACGTCGAAGCTGGTATTTCTAGAAACTCATGTGGGTTCCTTTTTTCTGCTGTGATCTATCCCCTCTACAACTTTCAACAAATTCCTCCAAAAGGAAGCAAAGCATCCTTATCAGGCTAAAGTCCAACAAATGTCAAATTCCGAACAACATTACTTTGTGTCTCTATTTAACATCAGAGCCGATGGCTTTCTGACAGGTTTATAGCTGACGAGTTCTGTAGCCAGTCATGCAGGACAATTATGTTTGAGCTAATTTGATGAATCAACTTGATGTTCTCCCACAGTCCCCGTGGCCTTCATGAGCCTATGTGCTCAATTTTCTACTGGAGGTCAAAAATAAGCTTTGATAGTTGACTAATCCCTTCACATCCGCAGAGCCTGTCTGGTGGAATAATCTTTGGACATACCCCCTTGACCGATGCCAGAAATGGGAAGGACCACTGGTAATGTCATTAGGACCATCCTTCAGGCCTTGTAGGTTCTGAGAATGGGTTCCAGAGGCCAGCCACTGCCTGTGAGGACTTGAATAACTTTGTGATGAGAGAAGCAAAGAGTTCATCCTCAAGGCATGTGGGGGTCAAGCCCTGGGGAGAAATGATTTCTTGTTGTTGGATTTGGTGTGATAGGGGTTTGTGGAAACTGATGAGGAGGCGTAAAGATTTCCTGAGTTGCTTTTCCCCACTTCCTGAGCATGTCGTTTTTCCAGCTCCCTGCTTCCTGGAGGCTTGCTAATAGAGAGGCTCAGAGCGTGGGCTTGGGAGTGAGGACCCAGGGCATAAATCCTGCCCCAGCCTCTTCACTGGGCAGCACCGGGCCACTCACTTAATCCCGCCGTGACTTGCCTTGCTCTGAGAAATGCGGGTAGTGATCCTTGCTATTTCACAACATTGCACTGGAATTGAATGTAGCGGTACATCAAGGGCCACAGACAGTGCCTGGTATATGGTTCATTTTTCGATATTGAAAACTGGACTGTGGACTAGTCATCTTTGATAACGTTCCATGCCCAGAAAATTATAGGACTTGACTAATTCAAATAAATTCAATAAATGGTATGATTCTCATGGACAGCTGGAATTATTTCCTTCCAAAACCGTTAGCAAGAAGGGGAATTGGCCATCATATTTCCAAATCGAGAACAGTTGTTTCTCTAGCTGGGGGTTACTCAGATGTGGACAGGCTAAATGCAGGTGGCTTACTGCATCAGAAGTTGGCTTTTCTGGAGACTTCGTTGATTCATTTTACATGCATTTACTGGGTGCCTTCTAGCGTGTGCGAGTGCCAACATGTGATGTAGAAAGAGGACAGTGTGGAGGGAGACAAGCTCTATCTGAGCCTCAGTATTGTCATCGCTAGATTCCGAGCATTATAACCTGCCTTTGGGGGCTGCCTGGGAGATGAAGTGAGACAGTGTGTACAAAGGGCCAGCACCGGCCAGAGAAGGGAATCAGCGAATACTATTATTACTCCAGGAATTTCCTTTAGCTTCTCTCTCAAAAAGTGATGAAAACCCTGTTTGCGAACAGGAAAAGGAAGACTGTGGTCATCTTGTGGACAGAGATACCTGGAGAGTCTAGCATGGGTTATAGGACACATTATATTCCCAATAATACTTCTCACACAAGCCAATGAATAAATGACTTGCTTGATCGATTTACGGTCAGAACATGCTACACCGGCACGTGGAAGACAGTGGATAGAGATGACTGAGAACGTGGACTTTGAAGTCAGGTAGAACTCGGTTCACATCGAGGCTTGCTGACAACAGCTACGTGTCCTTGGACAGCTTACGGGACCCCTCTATGGCTCAGTTTTCTAAGTATAATAATAGCTGTTAGAGGGTCACTGGCTTATCGTGGTTACTAGCTTTTAATATCGTACTGCGAAACAAAGTGTTTGCCCTATACAGACACTGGAGTGTTATTTGGGGGGCATCTACCCCCTGCCAGGCACTGTGCTAGGCAATAGACACAGGGGATAAAGGTGAACAAGATAGATGAGGCCCCCACCCTCACATTGCTGACAAGTTAGTGAGTAAGACAGACAGTGCCTCAGACAGGATCATTTTAGACATGGTGGAGTTCCGGGGACGTAGTAAAAGAGAAAGGATGTGGGTGGGTTACATTGCAGGAGGTGGTCAGGAAAGGCCCCTTGGAGGAGGGGCTTGTAAACAAAGTCTCCAGCGAGAAGAAGGAGCCTGGCAGGTCCACATTTGAGGGTGGAGACTTCTAGGCTGAGGGCACAGCAAGTGCAGAGGCCCTGGGGCAGAAACACTCATTGGTACATCATCAACAAGAAGGAGTAAGGAAGAATACAGCCCATGACGAAGTCCAAGGGACTCGGGAGCCCACTCCTCTGGGATAAAATAGACCAGGATAAAACATATGGATTTTACTCCAAGTACGATGGATGGCAGGCCACTGGCAGGTTTGGCACAGATGGGCGACGTAGTCTGATTTCATTTTCAAGGTTATTACTCTGGCAGGTGTGGCAACTATAGGGGGGATAGAGGGGTTGCAGGGACAGAGATTAGGAGGGTCCTGTCCAGGGAGAGATGCTCATGGTTGGGACAAGGGGGAGGGCAGCGGTGAGAAGATGGCAGAGATACCAGACGTGGTTTGGAGATGGGACACAGGCTGGATGAGTGACAGGGAGCACCCGCTGGGCTTCTGTCACCCCGCTCCTGAGACCCTGAGGACCCAGGCTACTGTTTCAGTCTCTGCTCATTTCTCCCCTCTCCCCTGGGGCCGCTGCCGGGGCGCCGTGTTCTCCATGGGGGCGAGTCCTCTTGCTTGTGACACTAAGCTGGGATGTCAGAGGCTGTGCTTTGGGCTCCTGGGAGCTGTGAAATCAGCAGGGGTTCAAGCAAAGAAGGGAGAAAAGGCATCCCCAATAGAGACTGCTTTGTGGAAGGAGCTGCTCCGTCTTTTCCTTTGTTTTGGTGTTTTGTAATTCAGTGTTTACGTGGGCCTCACTTAGTGTCATGAAAGGTTTTAAGGAAAGTTGCTGTAAGAACCCAAAGGACAGTCAAATGCAAACTGATGAACGTAAGATGCAAAACAGGAACCAGGAAACATAGTAGTGAGTGTTTCTTGTGGTGTATTAACTGAAGTGTTGTTTCCCTGTAGGAATATTGTATGATGACAAGATCTGTTGACTTATTTATTCAATGTGTATTTGCGGGTCATGCTGCTCCATGTTGGGATACAAGATGAGCAAGGCAGACAATGACCCGTCTCCCGTGAGGCTTACAGTATAAAGGGGGGGGGTCAGGTATCAGAGAAATACACTAAAATGAAGCAGAGTCCCTTGGTTTTAAAGCACAAAGAAGTCTATTTGTGTTACAGCAAAGTGTAACTGACAGACACATCAGGATCATTCATTTTTATCTTTTAAATATTTTTTTAAACTACAAAGATTAGAGAACAGGCATCAAATCATTAGCATCAGATGGACATTCCCGAACTTACGGCTGATTTATATATATTTTTCACATGCTTATTTAAAATTCTAGTGATTGATGAACATACACATATACAAGGGCTATCCAGAAAAAATCCAGCCATAAATGCCTCTGTTTTTCAGAGTGTGTGGCTGGATACTTTCTAGACAGCCCTCCTACATCCTATTCATTTAAACATAAAACAGGTTTATTGGTCATGAGGAAAAGACCTTTCACAAAGAGTCCTTCAATGCCATATTTGCAAGTACAGTTTTTCTTCAAATCCATTAAGAATTCCCCTTCTAGGCCAGAGGAATGAGTTGAGTTTTCTGATTTGCTCAGAGTGACAAATGAAGTAAAAATGTATGGAGCTGTGTCTACTTCATTTGACCCACGTATACCCAGGATTTCATGTGAGGTTTGGGGGTTGCTGCTTCTTCACCGAAACGATTCTATTCTCTTATCTTGCTTTTTCATTTCTCAATATAATGAACATTAATTAAGCATCTGCTTTGCACAAGAAACTGTGATCAGAATAAGCAAGCCATGCTTTGTGATTCTATCAGAGATGGTTAAATGTTATTTAAAAATAGCTTTCATTTTTCATATTATAAAAGTAATATGTATCTGGAAATCGACATTTCAAATGTAGCTTTAATAACATGTATGTATATGGATATGTATATAGTCTTTATTTCTCTCTAATATATATGCATATATATATAAAGATTTATGTATAAATATATATGAAGTTATGTACATACATATATATTAGAGATATAAAGAATATACATAAGATTTAAAATAAGTAAAATTTTACTCTAATTTATATATTATGTATATCATATAATATAGGGGTTGACTTTATTGTATTATATATTATACATAATGTTTATATTGTATATGTTTATAATATGTGGATTATAAGTATATAATATGTATTACATAATATATAATTTATATTATGGATTATACGCATATGCTATATATTTATACAAATATGTAACTGCATATTCATACGTGTTATACAAGCTGTATTATTATATCACATAAACTTAACATTAGGTGTGTGCTGTAGGTAAATAAGCATCTTTTCGAGGCGATTACGTTGCTTCTATTCATCTTACATTTGCTTTTGTGAAGTCTCACAGCTGCTGGGAATCACCTTGGGCCTTTTCCCTGCCGCCGAGCAGGCTGCTCTGTGAGCACGCGCTGTGACAGTGCTGGCGTCCTAGGTCCTCCGATGTTGGGCACTGGGGCTGCATCGTCTTCCCCCCGGTCATTACTTTTGTGAGCAACATCCCGTTAGTGGAATAAGGATTTCCTGAGGGACACTTCCCGGCTTCGGCCTCCCGGGCTTAGGCTTCCCCGTCCACTGCCATGGTCCCTCATGGGTCACTCAGCAGTGTGCTGACTAGCGGGGTCTGTGAGCGCTGGGCAAGCAGAGGCAGAAGGGGGTCTGCCTTTCCCGTCACGGAGTCAGATGCCCACAAAGCCTTCTCCTGGAAGAAGGTGAAATCTCCTGCCAGAGTCCTGCCTATGGGCCCAAAGACCAGTGAGGGTCCCCGCGCTCTCATTCTGGGGCTTGCAGGGCTCCAAGTACAAACACATTTTCTTTGAAATGATGTAATCCTTCGACCAGAGACATACCTTTAGGCATTTAAATCATCGCCCAAGCACACTGTAGGGCTGTGGGTCAGACCTACGTTTAGGGATGTGTACCTGTGGGTCTGCAGGGACACGGATTTTAACCTTCGTAACAACAGGGGTCACGTGGGTGACCTGTCCACTTGTGCGTTCTCTGAGAGAGGCATTTGGCTTGAGTACAACGAAATTCCCCTCTCACCCCTGTGTGCTCAGCTAGACAAGTGCTGGGGGTGTGGGGGCAGTGCCCGGGTCCTGGCGGCCCGCTGCCACAGGACCTGCCAGTGTGCTGGCCCCCTGTCCTCCCGACAGGACTGCCTCAGACAGCAGGTGCCCACGCGCAGAGCAGGGATGTCCCAGCACAGGAAGCTTGACTGGGTCCCCCCACACACCCTGCTGAGTCTCACTTTGCTCCTCAGAGTGACATCCACTCTGCTGACAAGTCCCACGCATTCAGCACGGGCAGCACGTTTTTGTGTAATGCCCAGTCCCATGGGGAGAGTGACAGTCTGCCTGCACCAGAAAAGGGGCGGTGAGGACTCTAACGTTGTGTTGGAACCTACCTGATCCTTTCTGTTCCTCTCTGGTCGTTTCCTATCAATAAGTCTTCCAGTTTGAAAAAGCAGAAATGGAATATCCCAGCCAACTTCCACCTATGTCAATCCGGGTTTTTCTTAGGGGAAGAGTGTGGAGTCACTCACATTCAGTACTACCACTTACCAAACACTGTGCTAGGCACGGTATTTGCCTTTTCTTGCTGAGTTCTCTCCCCCCTGAAGGTATTTATTATCTGCATTTCCTGAGAGATGAAACTGAGTCTAAAGGTGGTGAGGTAATGGCTGCTGTTTCTTAGGAGGATATTTAAAACCCTTGCCTCCCCACATTCACTTCTCCCACAATGTCCCCTAAGCATCTCTTCCTTTAGCCACACTGAATGCGTTTAGGTATTTCAACCATCTTAAGTCCTTTCCTGCCCCAGGACCTTTGTACTTGCTGTTCCTGCCACCTGGAACTCTTCTTCTCCTCCCTGGTCTACACCTGCTGGAATGTACTTTTCTCACCGTATCTGCAACTTCACCTCTACCTTGGGACCTACCCTGACCACCTATGTAAAAACATTTTCTGGTTCCCAGTCATGCTTCATTACCCCAGAGAATTGTCCATATTCTGAAATTAGCCTACTTCTCTTATTCTTTCATTTGCCTACATAAATATTTTCAACAAGAGTAGATAAGCTTATCTCTCTCAATTCTGTTTTCTGTAGACCTGGCACAGGTAGGTGCTCAGTAAATTTGTTAAACAACTGAATAAATAAATATATACAAAGCACCGAGATGTGTTTGGCACCATTGTAGGCACTGGTGGTATAGCAGTGAACAAAACAAAATAAATGCCACACTCTGGGAGGGAACGAGTGGTTAACACAAGAATGAGTAAAGGCTATTTCGGGGAGATACACACAAGGTAGGTGATGGAGCTGGGGTAAGACAAGCTGCTTTCAGATAAGGCCAGTCTCCCAAAGCGACATTCCCAGAGAGACCTGGATAAAGTGAAGGAGCAAGTCATGCATCTATCTGGAGGGAACATACTCCAGGAAGAAGGAAAAGCCAGTGCAGAGGTCCTGGGGCAGAGCTTATTGGCAAGCTTGGCACAGCACAGTGCCAGCTGGACTGGGTGGAAGAACAGAGCTGAGTGGCAGGAGGGAGATTCAGAGGCAACGCGGAAGGTGGTATACCCCAAGGCGCGTGGGCCATGCTGAAAATTTCAGCCTCGACTGTGCATAGAGTGAGGAGCCGTGGGATGGTTTTGAGCCAAGGGGAGACTTGGGCATACGAATCACACCACACCCCTTGAAATCAGGGAAGCCGGCGTGAAAACGGGGCTCCATGGGTCCCCAGCTTACTCCCGCGTGCTCTGTGTGACCCCACTCATGCCTTCTCCCCTGTGCAGTGTATCATCCCAGCAAGGCCCACCCCTCTCTTTGAAGCCTGGTTTTGACAGCTCAGAGCTGAGCCGGTGGCAGGGTTTGTTTTATGTATTTATTTATTTTTTGCCCCCTGTTAGTTTGGAGCGTTGGTGTTCACCCTTGAAGCCAGCGGCCTCCCTCTCCCCGGGCGTCTCTGGCCGTCTTCTGGCTGATCTCAGGACTCTTCTGGCTGATCTCAGGACGGGGCCCGATTGCATCAGCAGCACAGCCTGCCTGAGGTGCAGCAGCAGGGGCTGCTCCCTCCCTGAGTTTGACACCCTGCAGCCTGGCACGGTGCCAGGTGTGAGTAAATTGGGCCCAGGGTTCCTGTTGTTGTTTTCTATTCGCACAGCAGCTGCTTTCATTACCGTGCCACGAACCCGATTCCCCAGTGCTGTCAGTCAGCCCGTCCTGCGATGCCAGGGAGAAACAGCATCGGGCAGTCCCTGCAGCGAACACGCTGCCTCCTCCGCGCCCACCCAACTCCCTGCCGAAAATGTGTGCACGAGGCATTCGTAAGAAGTCCGAGTTGCAAGGGACTGCAAAGCCCATGGGTTTGAATGAAAAAGATGAGTCGATTGGTGCATCTTTTCCAAAAGGCCAGGGACGTCTCAGCTTTGGCCAGACTGGATGTAAGGACTCCAGTGGTGTCCTCAGAATTAGGTCTTAGTCTCTGCCACTCGGCTTTCTTCTGGATGCCTCCCTTTTCAGGATGTAGCGACAGGCCAAGAGAAGGTTCCAATGTTACCACCTGGGTAAGTCCACAGCCCTGCTCCACGTTTGCAGCCGACTTCCTGGAGCCGAGTCTGCGCGGCTCGGATTGGTGTGCAGGCCCAGACATAAGCCAGTCTCAGTCCAGGGCGAGGCCGGGCTCTGATTGGCCACCTCGAGCTACACAGTCACACGGCAGCCTAGGAATTAGTCCATGTAGCAACCCTGGAGGGCCAGCAGCAGGAAAGGGGCGGGTTCTCAAGGAAGCTTGGGGTCAGATGACCAGATGCGAGGCAAGCCAAGCCAACAGATGCCAAGGCTCACTCGTCCTCAGTGAATCCACAGAGGACCCTGTGACCTAGTTATGGTTGCCTTCTGCAGAGGAAGACGGTGGGGCCCAGAAGGGTTCAATCAATCAAAAGTATGCAGCCGGTAGGTGGCAGCGCCGGGATCTCTCCAAAGCCCACGCTCAAGGGTCTCCTTGAGACCGTCAGAACAAGGTCAAGGAGATCCTTGAAACCCACGGCCCTCATACAGCCCTCCTGGCATGTCCTTGTTCTTTTGGTCAAGTTCTTTGCTGCACTTTAGGCCAAGATGGAAGCCCGTTTTCCAGGTAACCCAACGATGATGAGGACTCACTCTGAGCATCCTCAAGTTACCCAGGAAGGAGTAATGGCTGTCCTGCATCTCAGAATGTTACCCATGTGTAGGGAAAATCCATATGCCCACAACATTCTCTTACATAAATGTGTGGAGGCGTGTTTGCCAAGCACGGATATTCATACCCTCTGTGTGTATGTATATAGATGGAGGTATTTATCTCTTTGCTGGATTCATAAGCATCCAGTGACTCAAACATTAATTACCATCTCCTTGGTGAGGAAAAATATTTTCCCTTCTATCATGTTCACTTTATGATCATCTGAAGTTCATCGCTGTAGCCATCGCTAAATCATCTGGCAACACAATGTTCCTCAATTGTTAGATTGTGTACACTTTTCTGAACCTCCTCCTCCCTTGCTTTCTACTAGTAACAACAGTAATTAGTTGTCGGGCAGTGGGCATACATATAATCTCACTAAATTGTAGCAGCCACGCTTTGAAGGAGGCACTACTGTAACCATTATTCTTACAGACACGAAAAGCGAGACTTAACTTGTTTGATGAAACTTCAGGAACGTGTCACAGAATCAGAACCCACACTTGGGTTCCTTTTACTTTAAAGCAGTTTCTCAACTTTGAAACTACTGACATTTCACCAAGCTATTAACTACTGTGCTGTTATAGATGTTAAGAAAGAGAGAGGGAGAGGGAGAGAGAGACTGAAACTCCAAATCCCCAAGACTACCAAGGAGGCAAAAATATCTAGTGGAGAACTTTGTAGAAATCAGTATTATAGGTGTATATCTTTTGGTCCAACAAGTCCACTAGAAATTATGATTAAAAAAAATGTACAAGAGGAGGACAGAAAGCTGAAAAAATGCATAAATAAAAATGTGCAAGGATGTGAATATAAAAATATTCAATGCAATATTGCTTATAGCAGAGAAAGCTGGAAATACCTAAATGCTCATCAGTAAGAATCAGTTAAGTAACTTAGACTATAGGAGTCCAGTAGACTACGGTTCTGTTTCTTTGAAAGTCTGCAGAAGCTCTAACTAGACAGGTGTAAAGGTAAAGAAGATATATTGTAAATGAAAAGGAAAATGCCAAAGGATAGCATCATCCCAATTGGGGGGAGGGGGGTTTCAACCTGTATATCTGCATGGAGGTAGAGTAAAAGTAAGTGTCTATATTAGATTCAGCATAGAAATTGCTGGAAATATGTAAACCCAGCCAATAACCATGATTACCTCTAGAAAATTGTTGTGTTTTTTTTTCCCCTAGGGGAAGGCATGTTCAGTTATAATTTATTGTGTACTGCGGCTCCCAACAAGCGGCAGTTTTGCCTCCCAGAGTACGTTGAGCAATGCCTGGATACATTTTGGGCAACGTTTAGACACATTGAGCAGGGGACGGGTCAGGGGTAGGGGCGGGATTGAAGTTGTACTGGCATCTACTGGGTAGAGACCAGCCATACTGCTAAACATTCTCCAGTGCACAGGGCAGCCCACGCAGAGGATGGGCCTGTCTGACATGTCAGTCTTTCAAGGTTGAAAAACCTTACTTCTACCCTCATTTAGAGTTTGAGTTTGTTACAATAAGCATTCATTAAAGACATCTGTAAAACAAAGTCTCAGTTCTAGTGCTCAAATAGAAACATTGTTGCTGGTGCTTTTGAAGATCCAATCAAAGAAACAATTTCAGCATTAATAGTTTTGCCATATGGACATATTCGTAGTACACTTTTTCTTCCATTAGCAGGGCAAGTTGTTTTTTTTAATTGAAATGCAGAGTTTCTTTTTATGTGTCTTCAAAACAAGTTTACAGTCATCTTTCAGCAAGGCAAGCCAATAACATTTATCCCATTTCACGGATTCAAAAACTGAGACTTAGGGAAGGCTCACTGTTTATACAGTCAATAGATACCAGCTAGAATCTTGATAAATACTTTTAATAGTTTCTGGGAATATTAACTTACTTAACCTTAACCATCGGTGTTTTTCTGAAACTGAAGGGAGGAAGCACTACACTGCATTTCCACATGTTTAGTTGTGAAACAAAACAGGTTTTCTAAGGAATTCTTCCTTCTCTGTGAACAGAGTGTGGGCCCCATCATTTCTTCCTCTGCACAGAAATTCGTGTCTCTCATAGGATGTTAGCATTGGGACTTGGAGATAAAAGACCTCCTCTCTCATTTTCTGCTCTGTGGTGTAGCCATGGACCACACTGGGCTGCACAGTGGGCGGAGGCCCTTCTTAGCAGCTACTCCATGCAGATAAGCCATTTGTTTCCAGACTCAAGGGCCCTGCCTGGCATGCTGTGCTCACCGAAGGAGTCAGCTCAGTCCCTGGACGAGTTTGAGGTGGCAACTCTTGAAAACTGAAGTCCAGTCTAGTGATAACAGTTCAACTATGAAATTACACCATCTGGCTTCGAATCTGGGAGAAACCCCCTTCTTTACATCTATGTGATTGTGGCTGAGGGATTTGACTCTCGGTGCCTCAGATCACATGGGAACGAGGAATAATGGCACAAGGGAGTAAGAGTAGTAACCTCAGAGGGCTGCGATGAGGAATAAATGAGAAAATCCATATGAAGTACTTCACTTAGTGTCTAGGACAAAACAACGCAACCGCTACATCATCATCATCATCATCATCATCATCATCTTTTGAAAGGACAACCCTGCCTTCACTTCAACTTACAGAAAAATGGGGTCACGAGGTCAGCACTGTTGATGGACGAATATGGACCAGTTCTCCTCCTTTCTCTGTATCTGTTTCCTGTCTTATAAATCAAAGGGGTCGGACCAGAAGCTTTCTGAGGTCCCTTCCAATTCTGACATTCTGTGATTCCAAGACATGAGATTCCTTCTCGAGCTTTCAAAGCATTCCCAGTGTATGCTTTAGAGTGGTCTGGACAGTGTATCTGTCAAGGAGGCTGCAGGCAGGGGGCAGACACACAGCCAAGCGATGAGGCAAACTCAGGAACAGCCTTAACCACAAGCTCTGGCCTTGAACCCATCCAGGGAACACTGACAGGAGCCAACTGCGCGTATCTGTCGATGAACCTTCCCAGGCAAGGATGTCCTGGAGCCTTCCACAGCCTTGCGACCTCTGCCACCCACTGCAGTCACCATGTGGACTGGTCTTTTCTCTCATGGCATGTTGGGGACAGCAAAAGGGCCCTGGGCCCATGACAGACATCAGGGCTCTGTCTTCGTTCTGCAGATGGGCCTCACCTTGGAGCCATGCAGAGTGATGACAGAGATGGTATCAACCGGGCTAAGATACCGGCCAGGAACGAGACCGTGAAAGCAGTTGCTGCAAGTTTGTGTGGCGAATAACTCTTCCGGATCCAGGCCGTCGTCTTCTTCGAGTCAAGTAGACTTCTGCACATGTGCCCATGCTGGATGCCAAACAGTGCAGCTGCTCGGATCACACAGCAGAGGAGGTGCTGGCTAGGAGTCCGGGCTCCGGACTCAGACCGCCTGTGCACCTGAGCCGTGACCCCAGGCGAGTGCTGGGCCCTCTCCGCACTGAGTCCCCTTGTCTACAAAGTGGGGTGGCAACACCGACCTGCAACGGATCTGGAACATCCGCCCTCCAGGCCTGTCGGTCGTTGGGTAGCTCAGTGTGGCTGCCCCCTCCATCAGCCCGGTAGAGGGACACAGGACGGGACCATGTCAAGGCTGAGCGTGTGCGAATGCAGGTGCCACAGGCCCCTGTGAAGAAGCAGATGGGCACGAGAAAACACAGCACTGGTGTCACAAGCGCGTCTTGCTTCTCGGGAAGAATGTGACAAGTCTCAACTTTTATGGGAAATCTCCTAATTTTTAAATGCTGACCAGTCTTTTAAAAAGTAGATGCCTGTTTGGCTCCAGTAAAAACATAAAAGTAAAAATAAGAGTCCCTCCAATGCCTTATTCTCCACCCCCACCCCAAATAACAGTGACTTTATTAATCTACACTGATGTTTCGGTCTCATAGAAAATTCAGGGAAGTGGCTGAGACTAAGTCCTCCTTGGGGCCAGGCACCCAGACACCTCTGTCTTGTGGCCCGGCCGCCTTCTTGTGCTCAGACAAGGCTGTCCCAGCTCCTGACCTCGTGCCAGCAGGAAAGGCAGGCCCCTGTCTTTAAAGGCGGAACCTGAAAATGGTGCTCATCACTTCTACTCGCGTTCCATTGGCTACTTCACTGTCACGGCCACCTCCAGCTGTAGTCTTTATTCTGGGTGACCAAGTACTCAACTGAGAACCAGGACATCTATGACTAAAAGAGAAAGGAACCAAAGGCACACGTAATCTGGATTGTTCTCCAGCCCTAAGACAACCAAGCCAAACCCACCAATGGGCCATTTTGGGGACACAGAAAAAGCCATGTCCTCTTGAGGAGGTGATAAAAGCGGGTCATAAGAAAATGTCCTTTGTTATTAAGATGATCATCGGCCTGAACCAGAACAGGTTCCACGTACCGATGCCCACTCTGGGCTTCAGTGCAGGGTTAGGTGCTAAACACGGGGGACTTTTCTCTGACCCTCAGAACAAGCCGGCACAGGCACCTTGTCATCCCCTTTAACCAGCCATGGGAACAGAGGAGTGACAGGATGTGACCAAGTGGCTGAGTGGGCATGTCAGGTCAGACGCGTCTGCCACCAGCACTCCCGAGCCAGGCTCCGTGCAAACCAGCGCGCCCCTTCCTGCCACCTCGCTGCTCTGCCCTGGCCTCCTGCTTGTTGCCACCATCTGGCCCCCAGGTTAGAGGAGGTCAAACGACCCAGGACCTGCACGTCCCGACTCTTGGCCCTTCCCACTGTTCTTTGATCTTCGTGTTCCTGCGTTCCCAGTTCCTCCACCTCCTTCCGTTTTAAGCAGGAGAGAAAGAAAGAGCGCTGTAATGACTCTTCGTCAGACTGCTTTTCTTCAAAATCACGAGTAATTGTTTTCGTGGTGTGTCGAGGAAGGCACACGCCTCTCATCTGCTGCCCGGGACTTGGCAGCCTACGTCGCGTTGCCTCTTGCTTGCGTTTCTTCAGCGCACACGGCCCGTGTAATCCATCATCGGAGCCATTATCCTGCTTCTGATCAAGGCGGGCATGGAAAAGCTCCCTCTCCCTTCAACAGCTACCACCAGCCCTTTGATTTGCCAGGCGTGGGCCGAGCAGGTTTCCGGGGAATGACCTCAGCCCCGCTCCACGCAGGGCCCAGAGCAGCCGCCTGCAGTCCCTGTCCCCGTTAGCCTGGGAGGAGAAAGCCCAAGCAAGGCTCTTTGCAAACAGCCAGCCGCCGCGTCCTTGCTCCGGCTTCCCGGCCTCAGAGCAGCCCCCCTGCCTTCCCCTTTTGTTTGCCATCCGTGAGCAGGGCTTCCCAGAGCTGCTGCCACACACCGCCAACCCCCTGGTGGGCTGGGAAGTGCCCTGGTGACGCACAGCCCTGCACCACCAGGTGGTTAAATAAAAACAAACTCTGCACCTTGTTTCCTCAACATTAAGTAGGTCAGAGATCCGCCCCGCCGGCCAGTAAACTGGAGCAGCATCTCTCTCCTCCTCCAGGCTGCTAACACTGGGGCGGCTCATTCTCTGGGCTGGGGGGCCTGCCTGGGGCATTTGCAGGATGTGTCACCCCCCCTCCCAGCCCCCACCCATGCGACCCCAGCAGCACCTCCCTCCCCAACTGCGACAACCAAAAAAAAGGTCTCCAGACATATTCACGCTATCTCCTAGGGGACAACAGTTGCTTCAGGTGGAGAACCTCCGAGTTAGGGACATGAATGCAGGTCCCCACACTGTGGTCAGGACTGTGGGCATGTCATTGTACAACGAATCTCCAGAACTTTTCATCTTGTGAAACTAAAATTCTGTACCCGTTAAACATCGCCCTATTCTCCACAGCCTCCCAGCCCCCAGCGACCACCATTCTACTTTCTGTCCCTAGGAAGCTGACTGCACAAGGGACCTCAAACCACACAGTGTTTGCCTTTTTGTGGCTGGCTTATGTCCCTTAACATCATGTGCTCAAGGCTCATCCATGCTGAGCGGGTCAGGATTTCCTGCCTTTCTAAGGCTGATACTTCATTGCACGGACAGACCTCACTGGGCCATCCGTTCACTCTCCCTTGGGCGCTGCGCTGCTTCCACCTTGGCTATTGTGAGCAGCCCTGCTGTGAACAGACATACACGGAAACCCCTCTGAAACCCTTGCCTCAATTCTTTTGGATAAATATCCAGAAGTGGGATTGCACCCATTACATTTTTAAAACACCTTTATTGAGATATAATTCACATACTATAAAATTTGCCTTTTAAAGCGTGAAATTCAATGGATTTTAGTATAGTTACAGGTTTGTGCAGCCATCACTGCTATAAAGTTTAGAACATTTCCATCACCCCCAAAAGACACCTTATACCCATTAGCAGTCATTCCACATCCCTCCCTTGCCCCAGCCCTAGAAACTATAGATTTGCCTATTTTGGTCATGTCATATACATGGAATCGTACACTGTGTGGGCTTTTGTGTCTGGCTTCACTCATTTATCGTAATGTTTACACGGTTCATCCATGCTGTGGTGTGTATTGATCCTTCCTTTTTATTGCTGAGTAGTATTCCACTTATGGAAATGCCACCTTTTGTTTATTCATGTTTGTCCATTGGTTAATGGACATTTGGGTTGCATTTACTATGCCTGTTACTTTTGGTTTTTGCCTCGTGACATTCAGAATTCCCCTTTTCTCCACCAGAAGCAAGCAGGCAGCTCTCTGAAAACGTAGCTCAGAGAACCTCCGTGGTAAACTGCATACTCATTACTTCCCAATCTTATTCCCTCCAAATAAAAAAAGGAAGAAAACTGCTGCTCCCACTCAGCTTAGAAGATATATACACATACATACATATACATATACATACATATATACACACATTTTCTCCTCTCTATTTCTCATGCAATAGACTTGCGCTCTTTAGGGAAATCAGTAAAAGGGGTAACAGCCAATTATACTATGAGAAAGGAAATTTTCAAAGACTCTTTGGAAATAGCACGTACACAACATCTCAGAGCTATCTGCAAATGCAGGAATTACCCTTCAGTGCGAGGGATCGGTGCCAAAGGCAAAGCCTGCTGGGCTCTTAGGAGTTTCCGTGTTAGTGGTGAATGTCTCGCCCCAGTGTCTGTGAAAGCCCCTGAACTGGTCCTGTGGTTCCCAGCATCCAGGACTCAAACATCACTTGAGGATGCGACTACCTATCTAATGAATGAGCCCTCGCTGAAGTCAGAGTGTTACACATGCATCACCGTTCCTGGCCGCGTGTCCACCTTTCGATCTTATCGAATGCCAGGTTGAAAGGTCCTCAGGGGCTTGCCCAACCTTTCTCCTTGCTCTGGACATTGAAGAGGTCAAGGCCAGATGCAGAGGGGACTGAGACGAGACTGACCACAGGTTGGCCTATATCCGTTTGAAAGCTCTGCCGTGGGGACAGTTACCTCATTAGTTGAGCAACCTGACAAACTTCCTCCTTCTCACTCATATTTCATATAGACACAGCTGCCGTCCAAGTTTGTTACTCAGAGAGCAGAGGATCTTGTCATTTGTTTGATCATCGGCACGGTGTAAGAATTTGCCTGTCACTTTTAGGATAATGGCTGAAATCTTCCATTTGCAACCAATGCTTGGCAGTTCGGATGTGTTAGATGGCTCGCAAACAAATCCACACATCCTCCCCTTTATGAAGCTCATTTAGCAGATTATTCTACGACTAAAGCAGAGGCAGATAGCTTGGGCAATGAGTCTTTTAAGAAAATATTGCCGAGTGTGAAGGAAAGCAAATCCACAGAGAACTGAGAAATCCTTCTGTTTCAAGGGCTAGAAAACGTATGTGCCTACAGAGTCCAGACAGGTAGCAGAGAACATTTTAAAAAATTAAAAACAAATTTTTTTTAAAGGGAAAGCAGCCTAGAGATGTGAATTGGCCCTTTGCAAGACCCCAGCAAGGGTTCTGACCTTTGGGCACTGATCATGTGTTGTCAGGAAATGTGCAAAAGTCAGAGACTTAACTTTAGTTGGTCAACAGGGCTGTCGCCTCTCTCTCTGATATGCCCCCTCCTCACATGCACCCTTACGTTAGATGTTAAGTGTCACTGGAGTCATCTCAGGAAATTGGTCCTCAGGGGCCATAGGCATTTGTGTGTGTGCAATTTCTCCTGTGGGGTTGGAGATGCTGCAAACATGTCCTAGTCATAATTTTGTATCATTTTCCTTAAAGAAGAGCCCTTTCTGGGTTTGAAAAGGCTCAGCTTTCACAAAACCAGCAAGCGAGGTAGACACTCTGGCCAAGTGGACAGACTGTCTAGAGGGGGAGTTTTTACTAAACTCCAGACAGGTGGGCACTCAAGGGCCCCATGTGGTCACTTCCCTCACATGAGGCCGGGAACTCAGATTTTCATGTCAAAGCTTCTAATTTCCAGATGTTGGTAACTAACCAAACAAACAGACAGCCTGATTTGATGCGTGGGCTGTCAGTTTCAAACCTGGTTATTTATGATGAAAAAGCTTCATGAACAGGTCTGAAGATACCGAGCCATCTCTCCACACCACTGTCTTCCAAAGCTTTTACATTGAAATGATCAAGCTAGGATATTTTTTAACAATTATTTTTAACGTATTCAAATGGACTAATATTCATGAGTGCTCACTGTGCATTTTATGTAAATCTGAGTTTCCCCCACATTTAGCTCATGATTAATGGCGTTCAAAGTTGCTCACCTCCAGGCTTAGAGTTAGAAGGCAGAGCCCAATGTGAAACTCCATCTCCCGTGCCAGGACTGAAGACAATTAACTGAAATGTGCAGTAATCCACACAGGTGTTTTAGATCCTTATTAAAAGAAAAGCTTCAAACAGTGGTGTGGGGTTTCCTATTTATGGGCGTTTGTTTCCTCCTGCTGCCATCTTGAAAGCAGACACCATTTCATATGCACCATGATATTCCCCTCTGTCACCCAATGTGTGTCTGACCTGCACTGAGTCTTGAGTAAGCCGAGGTCGCTGGCATTGTGCTGGGAGTTGTGTCCTGCAAGACCATTACAATTCCCCGGGAGCCCTAGAACCTCCCTTTGGGGGGGTCCCACAGCTCACAGAAATAAGCCTGTCAAAGTGCACTTACTTGCCATGTTAAGTATAGTTTCTTTTCCTTTTAAAGAAAACGGTAACAATTCATTTGCTTTTGAAATTACTGTATTTTTCTGTGTACAGGATGCCCCATGTATAAGACGACCCCTACTTTTCTAACCCAATGCTAAGAAATCAATATAAGAGGATCCCAATTTTTACTCTGATAATTTTAGACCAAGTATCGTCTTATACACGGAAAAAGACAGTAGTATTGATTACAACTTTAAGTTTTGGTTTTCTATGTCTCAACCAGCGCACGTTTGGCGAGACTTCCAAGAACCAGGGCTTTGAGCCTTTTGTAGGCCCTTGAGAAACTGGTGCTCCACACCCCAAAGTCCTCACATATGGAACGGCCCACGACACCCTGGGGTGCGCTTGTGCTCAGCGAGCCTGGAGCCCAGTGAGTGTGAGACGTAGGTGAACAGATTGTTCTAGAAAGGTATGAGAAGGCCCATCTTGGAGGAAAGGCAGGGATGGAATCAAGAAGGGAGGAGCACAGAGAGAAAACAGGGGTGGGGAGAAGGACATTGGAGAAACCCTCCCCCAAGGAAGGAAGGTCTTGGTTGGAGCTTGAAGGATGAGACATTACGGACCGTTTTCCCCGGCGAGCCTTGAGGACTCTGTGTAACCCCCACGCTCAGTCACCCGAACTCCTGACAGCCTGTGTACTTTGTGAGGCCCCTGTCAGAATTTCCAGAAGATGGCAACAGAGCGTTAAACCCGCTGCAGGGGTCTTCTGAGCATGGATCACACGGCCACGAGGCTGCCTGTGACAGCTGTCCTGAAAATGGGTCAGTGCGGGTCAGAAGACAGCAGGGGAAAGAGTACAATTGACCACCGCGCCCAGCACATCGGACATGTCCAACAAAGATCTGTTGGCTGAAGATGAGGCTCTTGAGTTTATTTTTTTCTTTTCATGGAAACAGAGCTGACCAGGTGGCAATATTCTCTAAGCCCAGCAGTTCCTTTGGCATCTTTCCTTTCTAGAAGTTCAGGACAGACCCAAAGAGTCCTATCTGGCCTGGAGAACCATGGCCCAGCATGAGCGCCTTTGGCTTTGAGATGATGTGGGTGTTATTACATTCAACCAGTTGATTTGAGAAACAGAATGCGTCTATCTGACCTTTTGGAAGAGATCTCTCTCCAAGTCTTATCCTGACAGCAGATGATGATAAACTGACGCTAAACAAAAGTGATTTTTATTAAGGCGCATTGAGTGCATTTTCAGAAGCTGCCACACAATGAAATGTATACATTTCCCCCGTCTATAAATCTGAGTCGTCTTGAATTGCCGAGTCAGGTAAAGCGAGTCCATGGGTAGCTGCTCTTAAACGCGTTAAACCCCTAGAAATATGAGATCCTTCCACCACAGATGAGGATTGGCGGTGCAGCTCATTAGCATTTGAACAAATTTGTGAGACTTTTAAGGCATGTTGTTGGATGGAGCTAAGTAGACTAATGCAGTGAATTCCAGACCCTAATGGCTCCATTTATCAAGGGAGCAGATTTTAACATAATGCATAAACCTTTCTCACATGGCCGTTTTACTATGCATTTAATTCTATTGCAACATGGTGCTTCGGGCAGAGGAAATGAAGAACTTAAACAAGGTTAACATTCCGAGAAAAGACTAGGAAAAAATCAATACCTCCCTCCTTCCCCAAATAAAAGATGATTTACAAAAATGGAAATCTATATTGATGACAGGGTCTTCTTACAGATGACAAAATGTAGCCATGATGTTTTCTGACTGGGACGTGAGCTGTCATTTCCACCGAATTCATATCCAGTTCCAGGGATAACATTAGGGGAAAAAAAAATGTTTTCCTGGGGTTAATTAAAGGTTATTAATTGCTTACAGGCCCTCCTGTAGCTTTGAGATTTGTTTGGAGGCCAGTGACGACATTGGAGGCTGATCTTCATCCCTCGTCTTGCATTCCTGTTCACTTCACGATTGGTCTTTCTTCTTGTTTCTGTGGGCTTTCTTCCCACTTGGGGAGATGAGCCAGAGCTGAACATGAAGCCCCTTTGGAACTCCCAGTCATTTACGACTTTTGTTGTGCCGATTCGCATTTTAATAATACTCCATGACGTTTGCAGACGTCGTCTTCTGGTTTTGTCTATCGGGGAGATAACCCGGGGCTCATGCCATAGACCGCTTTGGCCATTTGGTGAAGTAGGGGGTTGTATTGTGCAGGGTGATTTCTCGACATATGTATGTAGCCCAAAGCTGCACCCTGTGAGCATTTCCAGTGTCTCCGCTGAAGTACATCCTCTCTGCCTGTCAATGTTGTTTTAAAGCCGGGCACATGACACAGGTGACTCTTTGTAAGTGACTTTTGGTTCTGTATTTATACAGCCCATCTGAACCTTAAGAAGTCACAGGGCTCGGGATTATGGATGCACCTTCGCACCTCTAGTCTGAACTCCTCTCATCTTAAAATTTTCAAAAATGCCCCACTGCATTTTATGAGGGAAAATAGATGCTTTGGTGGCTTCATAAATTAAGGGATTTTTTTTAAAGAACTGCAGAATGGGGAAGCCGGGATGGCTCAGTGGGTTAAGCGCTCACTTTGCAGCCCTGGGGACCCAGGATTGAATCCCAGCCCCGGCCCATGCGGACCCATATGCTGAACTGGGGAGTGTCCCCAGTTCAGTTCTCTCTCTGTCTCTGTCTCTGTATCTCTCTCTCTCTCTCTGTCAAAAACAATAAAAAAATAAAAAAATTTAAAGAATTGCAGAATGTATCTCTTATAGATGTCAAGGTTGTATAGTATGTAACTTTTATTTTTCAGGAGATGTTACCCTGGTACTTAGATTGGAAATGCTTTGCTGTAATATAATAGTTAAAACAGCCCCACAGTGGTTTATTCGATCCAAACGATCATCCAAAGTTATTTAAAAAGTTGAGTCTTCCCAATTTCCTGTTTCCGTCTTAAAAATGGTGTTGTGTATGGTGCTTGGCAGATCCTGAGCATTAGCAGCGAGAAATATGCTAAGTCAAATAGCTGAAAGTAGATTGGATTTCCATCACTAAAAAAAAAAATTGTGAAGTTGGAGCTTAAGCCAAGAGTTTGACAATTAGTCTTCCCCCTTTGGAAAACTCAAAAGTATACTCTATGTAGTAATAGTGCATTCGTTAAAGAATACCCTGAACAGAGGGATGAAGTACTTAGAGGTGGTGTCTCATAAAAGTAAGATATATTAGAATGCCGTTCATATACACAAAAGTCCTTTATAAGCGATAAAACTCCCTTCAAAACCAGCAACGCAGGGACATCAACAGGCAGGTGGTTCACCGTTTTCACTCAGAGCGGCTCTTGCTTCCAGTGAGGCCCCTCCTGGTGCCACCAGCCGGGGCTGGGTGTCTGCTCCCCACCAGCATGTATGCTGGCTGCTTGCGTCCTTCGTCTCTGTCCTCAACTCCTGCGTGCACCTCCCTGGCGGACACAAGGCCTTGCTTTCCTTTCTTAATGCTGAGCACAACACTGAACCTGTAGCAGCTCAAAGAACGTGGGCAGATGAGTGAACACATGAATGAGTAGGTACAAGCGACCTGGTTTTGGAGCTTCAGGCCTCTGGATGAAAACTAGAAACGGGGAAAAGATCATGGTAAGCTTAGAGGCCTTGAGTCTTGACTTCTGTCCAAGCACACGGGAGAAGGCTTCCTCTCCTTTCAAAGGCGTCAGCAGTACACAAAGAGACAGCACCCACATCAAATATGGGTCTGTATACGAGGGCTGTCCAGAAAGTATCCAGCCATGTGATAGGAAAAACAGAGGCATTATGGTTGGATTTTTTTCTGGACAGCCCTTGTATCGTCTCCTAAATGAACCAATCTCTGAACGGCCTGGTGGCTTTTCAAAGGACACCCTGGGTCCCTGTACAGAAGAGCCTAAGAGCTGTGAGGGAGTAGATCCAGGATGATGAATACAATGTTGCACTGCTGACCTGGCTGCCTCTCGGGAAGTCTGGGAGGTTTCCTGGGCCGAGTGGTTGACTGGGATTCGCTGTGGACTGTGTTTGTTAACGTGTCGCTAGTGTTACACCTTCTATTGATGGGTTGTTCTCATTTGTCCTGTGCGCCTCTTATGGGTGCAATTTAAAACACTGACTTGGAAGGTTCTAGGCTTCTCAGTGAGATGTCCTCCAAATAGCGTGATTCTCTGGATTTGGCAATACAGACACTTTTTTTTTTTTTGATATGAGTTAAGTTCAAATTTCATTTTGAAATCAACAAATGTGCTTCACTCATTTACCTCAAACCTCGGAGAGATTCCACTTGAAATAAAGGTTAACAGTCTTCAAGTTTAATTCCCAACATTTTCTGAGGTCATTCTCCCAATTATAGGTCACATTGGTTTTTTTTTAACCTCTATTTAAGTATGTTATTTGGGGCTGAAATTAAAAACGCATAAGCAAAAATCAGCAAAGCTTAAAAAAAACAAAAACACAGTGTCTTCCCCACTGGACTATCATGAGGATAAAATAAAATAACCTACAGGAAATTGCTTGACAACTCGTAAAGTGCCATAGAAACATAGGCGATAACACCAAAAATTATAGTGAGTGGGGTGCAGAGCACAGCACAGTGAGCTGGAGGCAAACCCTTGGACAATACAAATTCGAAAAGGAAATAATAAATGTGAACACAACCAGCCTAGTAATTATTCAATAGCCATATGATTTCAGAATATTGGTAATTACAACATATACACATTTAAGTGTTTACAACTATATGTACTTGACAAACATTTTAAATGTAAAATACTATGAAACATGTTAAAATTGTGTGTGTGTGTGTGTGTGTGTATATATATATATATATAGCTATAGGTATTATACAGTCTTTAACATTGTCCTGGCACATATACATAAAACCAAGTCTAACATAACTGATGAACAATTTAAAGATTCTAAGGGTAGATTTTTAACTATGAATATGTTACGAGTTTTCACACTCATCTCTTGTGGAAGATGGGACCTCTCAGTGTAGTTCCAATTCCTGGAGCAGGGATACCAGACTCAGGTGTTTTATTTCCAGGCATATTTCTGATCCTTTCTTAAACTCCTGCCAGCATCATAGGTGAATAGAAATAGTGTGTGTGGAGGGAGGAGGGGTGTCTGTGTGTGTGTGCATGTGCAAACACATGCATGTGTGTATGCAAAAATCAAAACTGATTTGCCCAGGAACTCAATTTGAACACGAAACCACCGGTGTGCCTATGCAAGGAAATTTGAATGTGTGTTTGTCAGCAACTGAATATTTGGCCGGGGGAAGATTAAAATAAATTGCACTTAGAGCTCAAGGAAGGAATAATAAATGCAATTTTACAGGTGAGTGTTAGCAAACAGCGTATCTACTGATGAGTAGTCTGAAATAGACCCATCTGAACTCGGTTGGAGATTGACGTTCTGTTTGTGCTACCGTGTATTAGAACTGGAAGCCTCAAGTTATGTTTCTCAATAGGGATACGGCAAATTACTATATCCAAATAGCAGGCACTTGGCTCTTAAGGGCTGGCAAGAATGAGGATTATTTGAGGAATATAAAATAAAGAGTTCAGATAGGATCAAATCAGTGTTATTTTGGGTCATTCGGCAAGATAACCAACAGGTATTTATGACACGGCCACTGATCTATTTACTTTCTTAACTCTCTGCTGGACTGGATTAGAATGGGGGTGGGGGACGGAGGGGGGAGACCTAAAACATTGGAAGAGAGAAAAGGAGCTCTCTGGCCGTGGCTGGGAAAGTCAAAGGTTTTAATAAACAAGGGCTTTGGAGTTGGATCCACGTGGCCCTGAGTCTTAACACCTCTTCTTCTCTAAAGTAGCTCCCCATGTTCTGTGGGGGTTAGGTTCTGAAGTCAGCCCATTAGGAAAGACTCACAGTCAAAATTTGAAATCTCCTTAAATCTTCTAACCTTAAACCCTTTTTTTTTTTCCTATTACTGAATTTTTAAAAGTTTGAGCCCTAATGCCATTAGGAGATCAAACTCATCATTGATCAAGTCACACACACACACACACACACACACACACACGAGTACAGCTGTCTATCGCCATTTTTAGGGCCACTAAAGTTTGAGAACTGCCCTGCTACAGGAAGGACAGACTAGAAAGGAAGTCTCCACGCAGATGGGTGACCTTTGGGATCATCTTGCCATGAAGGTGGCCGCAACTCCCCAGCCTGAAGGGCCGAGGGGGAGACTTTTGTTTGGGGTTCCCTGCAGGATTTACTCTCTTCCTTGTAACAATAAGCCTCTCCAGCCTTCACACACGCTAATAGACTTCTTTGCTGCTTTGAGCACTCAATGAAATACTGGGGCTACTTTGTCAAAGGCTAGGATGTCTGCTTATGAAACTCCCAAACCCAGACTTCCGTTCCTTGTTCCTGCTTTGTACTCCGAGACACCTTCTCTGGGGCCCTTGCTGCCTCTCACAGAACAGGGCTGGGGGACACGCAGCAAAAGCAGGTGCCCCCAAAGGAGCAGGGGAACCCACCACTCGCATTTCAAAGACATTAAGCAACAGCAATGTTGAAAAACATTACCCACCATCGAAGATTCCCGAAGGAGCTAGTCGCGATTACTTTGCTGCAGTCTACACAGCTGGACGGAGACCAGTGAATTGCTCTGGTCCTTTTATGACAATGTCAGTAGCTGGCTTCCTGGGGACTGGGGGCCGGTGAGGCCGGCTTTGGCTGTCTCTCCAATAGTTGACTATTCCCTATTGAACCGACTAATTTTTTGTTTCCATCACATCCTATTCTGCTATAGTCTCAAAGGAGGTGAGAAGAAGTTCTTTATGCTTTGTCATTCTTGAGCAGGTTTTTCATTATGTAAAAAGCAATTATAATTCAGGGGAAAACAACTCAATGTGCGAAATGGTAAAATAATTCTCACATCCCTCGAAGGCTCCAGTTGGGGTGTGCCGATTACATCTTTGTGTAGAATAGAAAGACATGTGCCCAAGTTTGAGGAGCGCCACTGAAGAATATAGGGCCCTCCCCGTCGTCTTCCGTGCGAATACGTGGTGGGCAGATGCCCCTGCCAGCTGTTCACACGGAGACCCCACCGCTCCCGCCGGGGCTGCCTTTCGAGCCTCTAACACACAGTCCCCTCAATGCCCCCCTCCAGTTCCGTGTTGCAGCCTCGTGGGTCTTTGGAAAATAGGACACATCACTCCTCTCCTTTAAAACTCCTTCCTCGACTTCAAAATGCTTCCGGGGCTTCCTGGGTGTATTAGTGCCCTAGGGCAGCTGGAACACAGTGCTACAAACTGAGTAGCTTAAAACAATAGAGGTGTATTCTCTCACCGCGCTAGAGGCCAGAAGCCCAAAGTCAAGGCACAGCCCGAGCTGTCCACAGTCTCTAGGGGGAAGTGTCGCTTGCCTCGTGCGAGCTTCAGGTGGCGGCCTGTTGTCCTTGGCTTGTAGAGGCGTCCCTCCCGTCTCAGCCTTCACTGTCACGTGGCATCTCCCCTCGTGTGTCTGTGTCCAGATTTCTCTTATTCTACAAGGGCACCCGTCATAGTGGATTTTCTAGGACCTCCCCTAATGACCTCCCCTTAGCGTCATTATATCTGCAATGACCCTCTTTCCAAATCGGTCCCCTTGACAGGTACCAGGGTGAGGACCTCAACAGATGGAGGACACTGGGCAACCCGCAGCCCTGGGCTTATTCAGATAAAGGCTGGCATTTTACCCTCACCGATGAGGCCTGCAACATGTGACTCCTCGCTGTCTTTGCAGCCCCAACTTTTGTCCTTGTCACCTCAACCTTTTGTACCCCAAATTCACTGGACCTCTATCAGTCTCCTGAGTTGCCATGCTTCTTCCCACTTGAGGGCTTTTTTTTTTTCTTCCTTCAAGTAACGCATTCTCCCTGAATTGTCTCCGTATTTCCCACCACACGGGGTACCGTCATTCTCAGCCAAGCACCCCTTTTGCGTCAAAGCCTGTGGACCTTCCAGACCAAACCTCGCTCCTCTGCCCTCTCTGATGGCCCTCCTTGCCTGGGATTTGCCGCAGTTGGCAATTCGCTTACATGTGATTGCTTATGTATTTATGAGTGATTTATTTCTTTACTTGTTGATTTTGGCGTGATAAATAACACGTGACGATGCAAGTCATATCAGTCTCATTCGCATGAGGTAAAAGCAAAGGATTTCCAGCCCACAGTAGGTGCTTACTAAATAATTACTGAACGAATAAAGGTTTCACAAACACAAAATTAGATTATGGTAAGGGTTGGTAGGTCCGATAAGGCACCCACATGGCTTTTAATACTTAGAACGATGGTTAGTTTCTTGTGATCCTTGGTTGGGGGTATCTTACAATTTAATTTTGACTTTCCAAAGGAGTCAGAAGGATGGCCTGTTGTTCTTGCTCCCATCAAGAGCTGAGAGGCAGCACCTCTGCCAACTGAATTTAAGAGCCCTCAAAAAAAAAAAAAAAATGTAGAACAAAAGAGAAAGGAAAGCAAAGCAAAGCGAGCGGTAGTGTCAGGTTTCCTGCCCGGGAAGCACAGGAGCCATTTTATCGCGTTTTGTTATTATTTAACTACCACACAAAAGAGACTCAGGCAGGCCCCTCCGTGAATCAGGCATTAATCCTCATTAGTCCCTGTGCAGTTGGGTTTGCTTTCTCTGAGCCACACGAAACATAAAGAGATACCTTCCCAAGAAGGATAAATGTGTTATCTCGCCGCTCACCTACTCTGGAATACCTAATGGGCTGCACTGGGAGTATATGTTGTTTATCATCACTTGGAAGGGCCAAGACGGTCCCTATTGAAGGCTGCTAGACCATGAGTGATTTATGGTGCTTTTACCCCCTCAACTGTTGGGGGAGGCGGCCACATGGGTAGAATTCCATCTGTCCTATATGCAGCGCCTTTAATTAATGATTTATCTTATTATCTTCCTGAAAGGCAAAAAAAAAAAAAGGTTTTACTTCTATTGGTAAAACTACCGTCTGCCCAACAGGATCATTCTCTAAATCCCAGTGACAAACAAGTGGATGGGGAACATTCTGGGGCAGAGAAACCTGAGAGGAAACAGGTTAGCAAAATCCCTTGCTTCCTGACGGAAACATTAGTAGGTGTTTCCTAATCTTGTCTAGCCAAAGGTCAGCGCTTTCACACACACACACACACACACACACACACACACACACACACACACTCACACACACTCACACACACTCACACACACTCACACACACATCTGCTCACGTGTCCATAGAACAAGAGAGGAAATGTAAAGAGATGCCACTGAATGAGGGAAACCAGTCATCCAGTGGCTTGGCAGTTAGACGCTTGAAAAACATGACTTCTTATTAACATGCAATTGTCACCATGTTAATAATGAAATATTGATCTGTTTCTGCTTAATGAAAATCAACTTATTCTAATTTACCCTCAGAAAGAAGACCACTTTGGGGTCTCATTCCAACATATTTGCATTGTCCATCTGTGCATTTTTTTCTTTCTCTCTCTTTCCTTTTTCTTTCTTTCTTTTTTTTTTTTTTTTCAGTGCATGTAGCTGAGAACCAGGGAACAATTAATATCAAGTCAATCAAATTTATTTTTCTTTTCTTCCTTTGTTGAAACTCAGTTGTCTGATTTAGCAAGAAAAACCCTCATGGAGATCTGAGAATATAATCGGCATTGGTGATTTTATGATTAAATGGTTATAATCTTCCATTAAAGTATTGCTATATTGGAACTGTAAAATCGTAAAGATCACTAGCACTCCTAATCTAAAGCAAGATTTGTAGCTATTTACAACCATGTACACACTTCAGTAAGGACCGGATCCTACCCACAAGATTTATCAGTCCTAGTTGTGGAGAACAACTTTACACAGAGAAACTCTGTCTAATAGCCTATCTTAATTAGGTGCCAATTTTGTGAATTATGTCTGTTTTATAGTCACAGTTTTTCTACTCATTTATTTACCTGTGATTTTGAAATTATCTGTGAAGCAATCTCTTGGATAATTTCGAAACGAGCCAGCGACTCTAACCTTCTGAAAATGTAGCTCATTTTGATTTACAATTTAAAATGTAAATAGTTTAAGGTCAGGACTCTGAGGAAAGAATAATTTGCAAGTCGATCCATTGTTCCTTCACACTTGTACATTTATTACCCAGAGGCACATAGGGAGCTGTGTGTATGCAAGTGTTTACCAACATGGTGGATTTTATTGCTTCTGTGAGGTGGTGTTGCACGGAGGTTCACATAAACATTTATATAGGTTTTAGAAAACAGTTGTTACTGAGGAAGAACCTTTTTCTATTTACACAAATTCAGAACAAAGAAGCATTGCCTCAGCTTCCGGTAATTGACATGTGGGCGTGTTTTCCAAGTCTCTGACTGGAAGAAGTGAGTGTCTGAGATTTATTTTTGACAGGACTTAAATTACTGGTAGCCTGACACATTTTTGAACAATTACTAGACACTGAGGGGGTTTCAAGGAATGGGTACCGTTTGTTTGAGGGATGGGGAAGTTTCGAAGCTCTTAGAACAAAACAGTGTTCCACTTGATTAGTAAGATGCTAACACTTACATTTATATTACCAAACAGCACATACATAGCTGACTCCTCAAGTGATAGCTTTTTTCTCAGAATAAAAGTCATAAAGAGGAAAATCCCTCCACTTGGTGGCCTGGTGAATCATGGGAATTTCAGAGAGGAAGGGGCCTTTTTTGCTGGCTGTCAGGTTCTGCCCCTCCTCTGGCTCCTTCAGACAAGTCCCCAAAGTGTACACAGAGCAGAGAGCTTTGTCCTGCTTTGTTTCAAATGTCTCGAAAACTAGGGCTTAATGTTCATTAATTAGTGACTATCTTTCAGGAGCTTCTAGACATTGTTTAACCAACCATCTGAACTCCGACTGGAAAATTAAAATTCACCATTCGTGAACTGCTCATGTCCCTGAAAGATAAAGCAACTGCAGCTGCCATAATTGGCAGTACATCGACATTTCAAGTCATCCAAAGAGTCAGAGCAGTTGTGTTTCCTCCCCCCACCCCCCACCCCCGCTTTCCCGTTCATGCGCCTGATGAAAATAAAAAGATTGCAAGGTTCCCAGTCCTTCTTCGTTTGCATTTACTGAGGCTTAAAAAGAACAGCAGGCTTTGGGGGCGGGGTCTCTCGCACAAACTTACCTGTACTTGTTATTCTTAAAGGTGCAGGTCAGGAAAACATGGGGCTGGCTTCTCTGAGCTGACACGTGTGACGTGGGTTTGATCACCCCTAAGATCTTTGTCCTCTCCAGAGACATCCATGAACTCATGGTCTCTGATGACTCCTAGAGCACTATTCAGTACTGAGTGTCTCTCTCTCTCTCTCTCTCTCTAAACAAACAAACAAAAACAAAAACCCCACACACAACACAGAAAAATCCCTTTTGCTTTTTTTACCGGAGACACAAAAACCTTTGCATTATCAGAGTCTAGAGCTCTCAACCTGGGGTGATTCTGCCTCCCCTCTCCACCCTCAGAGGACACTTGGCAATTTCTGGAGTCATTTTTGGTTGTCACAAGTGGGGAGTTGCTACTGGTGACTGGGGTGGAGGACAGAGATGCTGCTGAACATCCTACAATGCACAGCATGGCACTCAGGACAAAGAATGATCCAGCCCCCAGATATATGTCGATGGTGCCTGGCTGAGCAACCCTAGTGGAGAGCAGTGAGATAATGCTGGCCCTAGGATGCTGTGTTGTTGTGCTCGCTGGGCTATTTCCCTGACAGATATATCCAAATCGGAAAGTATCAAGAGTGCTGAGTTGGGTTGGAGCAGAGGTCATTCAGGAAATGCTTTTGCTTCTATTAGATTACATTTCTTCAGAGTTACACCACCCCTATTCCCCGCTTCTTTAAAAGAGCACAGTATGCAAATAGAGGCACAAAGAGTATCTTCAGCGTGGACGGCAAAATAATAATGATGTAGCAATATTAATTACCACGTGGGGGGCTGCCATATTCCAGTATTAGAAAGAAGCACTCTATCCATATCAAATTATTACATGCTCACAGCCGCTCTGTAGGAGGGCATTCCTAGTTTCTTGCCCTCTTTCTGGCCCCTCCTCGTTTCATAAGCATAGACAATAAGATTTTCTTCCTAGTCACCTTATTCCTTGTTGTTACATATCAGAGACTTAATGTCCTAGTCCCATCCTATTTCTAAGACCTTAGGAACTATCAGAGATTCTAATTGATATCATGAAAAATAACTGACTTAGCTTCATTCTCTTTGTCTCAGCTAGGTATTTTAACGTCATCCCTGGAAGATTTTTCCAAAATTCCTCTGGAGTATAAATTTTCAGAATCTGGAAATTACAGGAATTAAGTATGTGAGAATGGCTGTTTCCTCTTATTCACTGGGGTCAGGCAGGTAAATTCACCAGGAAAGATCATTAGTCTCGAGGGGGGGAAAGATACATCTACCTATGTATCCAGCTATCCTTCCGTTTTTTCTTCTACTCATCCATCCATCCATCCATCCACCCATCCATCCATCCATCTATCTACTTCCACCCACATGTATGGGTAGAAATATCTGAGATACAATTCAACAAAGGTTAGAGTTATTTCTAGATGCTAGGATGTTGGATGGTTTTTAAACTGTCTTTTTACTAATTTTCTCTACTACTTAGATAGAGTAAGTATGAGTCATTCTTAACAATAAAATTATTATTTTTTAAAAGGAAGAAGATGATATGGAATGAGCTAGTGGATGCTTTTCAACAGCCCGGGAAAACTGTTTTGATAGTTAAAATGAGTGCTTCCCAGCCTCTATGAACTCTTTTCTGCCAAGTAAAAAAAAAAAAATTTACTGTATTTTCAGTTTTGGGTCTAAGTTGATTGATATAACTTTTCGTTCTGAAATATGCATGTTTAATTATAGTTTTCCACTGACTCCAGTGTTTGTTATTTTTACTATACATTAGCTTAAAGTAGAAGCCATTTATCATAGGATTGGTTGCAGGATTTCTCTGGGCATGATTTTGCTACAGACTATGAGGCATCCAATGAAAGGAGAGACACTTTTCCACATTTTAAGGATTCTGCCGTCTGGCTACAGAGATAGTAACGAAGGGGTGGCTACTGCCCTACCAATTCTGGGCTTGTAAAAAACGTGTACATATTGCTTCTCACCTTCATAAGGGCCTTCATAAACACATGCATCTTTTAACCCCCGTCAAATGTCACCTCCTCAATGAAGCCCTCCTTGACTACTCCTTAGGCAGTTAAATATTTCCTCCTTTGAAAAGTTAATATCTGCTCCTTTGATTGAGATGTTAAACGATGCCCTTTTCTTTTCAGTGTCTGTTACTTGTACTCATATATAAAAAATTATAACATTGCTGGAATTGTGCCCTTACCTATGTGTCTATTCTACTGGACTTTGAGTTCCCATAGGGCAGGGACAGGATTTATTGGTCTGTGTGTTCCCAAGACTTCTTACAGTGCCTCAGTTGTTCACCAGGACACGAGCTGGCCAGAATGCAAGTTAGAATGAGAGGGGGAGCATATGAAGTGTCAAAATCGGAGAAATGTGTAAAAGCTAATGGCAAGACTGGGTTTCGTAAAGCTTAGGTTTGTTGGAAAGTTCAAATACACACAGACTATACAGCCAGACAAAATGTTCAAAACAGTGAACAAATAAAATAGCACCGCTGGGTCTAGGTTCCAGGGACTTTGTGACAAAGAACTATTCAGATTTGGAAAAGGCTTGATGGGAAATGTAGATATTCGTAATTTTAGGAGAAATCGACATTTAGGGCACATCGACTGTGCCAGGGGGTGCTGAAAGCATTGGCACGTGCATTCCTCATCCGGCATCAGAGGGAGGTACTCTCGTCCCATTTCATAGAGGAAGCAGTCGAGGCAAAGGGAAACACAGGACTCGGCTGAAGTCACACTGCTCATCAGTCAGGGCCCCGGATCCGTCCCTGGGTGCTTGGCCTTGAAACTCAGTGTTCTTCGCGTTCAGCCCCAGCTGCTTCATGTCCGCTGATGTCGCTGGCATTTCCTCCATGTGGAAAGCTTTGAAAGAGCTCCAGTCACATTTTGAAATTTCATGACAAAAAATTGAAAGTCATCCAAAGCCTAGTTTAGGATTTAAACATCCCTGTCAATCCCGGCTGTCATCGCCAGGAGATTTTTTTATCCCAACAATAGATCACTGTGATGTGCTTGGCCTGCAGGGCCCTGGGTCGTTATCATGAGTAAGATCCGAACCTACTGAGTAATGCAAATAAATAAAAAGGAGACAGGTAGTCTCCGACTTTTCCATTATTGCCTTCTTCACTGTCAAGCTCGTGGCCTGCTCCAAGCCAAAGCCCTCCCTCAGCCCTTAGATAATCTGTGCATTGGGGCTGAGAGAGCGTGGGGCTTTCCTGAGCTGATACGACACTTGTTTCAGTGGTTGCCATTTTGGAGCACGCGTGACTGGAGTGGAAGTCGTACGGCTTCCACAAGGGACGCGTGCCGTCAGATGACGAACGTGTCGCATGCCAAGATCATGAAAGAGCCCCCAATGACACATCAGGATGCGCACGTCTGCTGCTGAGTAACTGTGGGTAGGCAGGGAGATGGGGAGGCGGCCCGTGCAAAGGCCCCAGGTGGGAATGAGTTTGGACAGTGTGTTCTAGAAGCAGAACGCAGGCCACGTGCAGCCTTTGACAGCACAGCAGGTCGGGGCATATGACATGAGAATGAGGGTGAAGGCAGAACAGGTGACCAGCCCTGCTGAGTGGGTTCTTGGGATGTGGGACCTACGGTTTTAAAATTGGGAGAGTCGTGGGGACACTGGGACAAATTGGCCAGATTATACCCGGCGAGGTAGACCAAGGGAAGGAGGTTGTGCTGTTCTCTTGATGTGATGAGAGGGCACGGGTGTGTCCTCAGCGGGCAAATCCTCAAGACCATTGTGCACGGAGACTGGAATACCCACTCTGTGTTCTTTGGCAAGTCCCCCAACCCCTCTTGAGCTTAGTTTCCTCATTGGCAGCAGGAGGTGGCTACACCAGATGACACTCAAGGTTCCTGTCAACTCTGAGACCCTATGACATTTTCTACTTTGTTCTGTAGACAGGAGAGAGCAGTCAGGGAGTCCTAGCACAGGATTAACACGATACGTTTTGGTTTTTGTTTGTTCTGTTTTTTTTAAGGACAGTGAATCTGGTGGTAGTTGACAATACTAATTGCAGCAAAGAGAGGCCCAGCGAGGACCCCTGAGCTATTACAACAATTCAGTCAAGAGGTGATGAGAGCCGGGCTGGGGCGAGAGCAGAAAGGATGGTGGAGCGAGGCAGGGAGGACGGTGATACTAACACGAACGGCAGGGCGTGGTGGGCAACCGTGTGCGGCTGATACTGGAGGTGCCAAAGCATGATCTCATCCATCATCCCTTAATGCAGCTGACTGAGTGCATGCGCGTGTGCCAGGCACCGGGGGTAGAGAGAGGAGCAAGTCTTTGATTCATGGAGTCAGCCTGGTGGAGAAAACTAGCAGACGGACCATTTCAATTGTGCTTAGTGCTGGGACAGAAAGGGGCTGGGTGCGACACAGGGGACGCGCAGAGGGGCCCACCCCAGACCGAAAACCGAGGAAGCCTTCCTGACACCAGGGACATTAGAGCTCACAACGAAAACGTTGGCAGAGTCAGGCTGATGGTGGAGGAGACCAGGACGGGACAGGTCATGGCGGAGAGCAGTAGCGACGTGGGGACAGTGTTTGCAAAGGAGGTGAGGCAGGTAAAGGTTGGCATGTTCAGGGGGCTTGTAAAAGTCTTGTGTGGCTGAGTCGACATGGGGTCCTAAAAAGTTGGAAAAGGTCAAATTATAAAAGGGGCTAGTAGACCCAGAACCCATTTTGGACTTAATTTCAAGAGCAATGGGAAGTCGTTAAAGACAGAGCTGTAAATAGGACCCTAAGTGCCATTTCTGAGTTTTGAATGTTTGTATCAGGGACATGACTATTAGCTGAGTGGACAGCGAAGTTCTGGTGGAAAGGCCGGAGAGAGGGCGGGAACAATGTGACCAAGTGGAAGCAGTCCCTAGAGGCTATTGAAGATGTGGGACCATCAGCTTGGCAGAAAGATCAGTGGTAAAGAAACCAGGGAGGCCATCTAGGCAATTGAAGCCGTAAGGATGAATTAGTCCTGTAAGATGGAGCATTAGAAGAGAAAAGAGTGACAAGGGCAGAGCCTTGGGACCTGTCCACATTGGAGGACCGACTTGGGATGACCAGAGATGGAAAACCCAGTCGGCAGGGAGGAAGACTCCGGAGGTTTAGGCGCAGGGAAGCCAAGAATGAGTCACTGAGAAGGGGTAGAGGAGGCATCAGATATTGCACAAAGGTTAAAGAGAAACAAAGGCTGACTGCAGGCCAATAAGTGTGGCAATTAATAGATCATGTGTTATCTCTGAGAACAAGCCTAGTGACTAATGTTTGCATTACATCACCTTGGACAAAATTAATAACAAATTTCCTGCTCCTCACTCGCAGAGATGCAATGGAAATTGGCTGCTCATGCCCCTGTCTTTCCTGAGAACTGTCGAATCTGCAAACACTCTAACCCCCTCTGGGTGCCGAAGCAGAAAGTTGAAATGTGCCCTGTGGACAATGTGGGTGAGCTTCTGTTACCCCAGCCCTTACCTTTGGATGCTTGGAATGTCGGCTTCTCCGGCTCGCTCAAGGCATGGGCAGAGGTTCACGTAACTGCTTCAGAGGGTCTTTGGGGCGGGGGAGAATGCAGTGGGAAGGACTTCTGTTAACGACAAATCCAGTTCTATACGACACAGTCCGTGGGCTCCTATTTTCAGAGAGACCTTGCTATAAACCAAAGATCTAAATCCCAAATCTAAAAATGACACGTGAGAAAAAAGTTTTGCTGTTATGGAATATTGTTCAACGTAGGGAATATAATGTGTATTTAAGCATTTCACTTCAGTTGCTTCAATCCTTAGAAGAACTAGCTGGGCTTTTATTTTTAATTTCAACTTTCAAATATTACTTGTCCATTGTAAAAACGTTGCCAAGTCCAAGAAGTTATAAAATGTCTGACATATAATACATAAGCACTAAATATTTATTGAATGAATGAATGAAAAGAAAAATGGTATAAAATAAGACTTGATTAGAGGGAATCAGTCAGACTCAGGATTTTGTAGGCCGCGTTAATAATACTGTTTGGTATTGGAACAGTGGGAAGCTGCATGGTTGAAATCAGGGGATCACATGAACAAATTATTTTTTCAAAATATTGCCCCAGCTGCTTTGTACTTGGTACACTGGTACAGAGTTGGGGGTGGGGGTGGGGCGTGCAAAGACACGTGAGGACACCATTGCAACAGGTGTGTAGGGGAATGGTGTTATAGTAATAGCTTAGCCTGGGCAGTTGGCAATGGAGAGACAGGGAAGTGAGTGGACTGAGATACATTTGAGGGTAAAACCCAGTAGAACCTAGGCATTTGTTCAGCTTAAGGGGAGTTTGGGAATGACAGAGGGTGAAATGTCAAGTGTGAGGTCACTGTGAGAAGGCCACTGGGTACTCAACTCCATCTCCACTTTACACCTAAAGGGGCCCATTTGAAAGTCCTAACAAATACTCATAGACTAGGATGAGCGCTGTTGCAGTGGGTAAGCATGTCTAGAGAGAGATCCCAGCAGGAGGAAGCCCTGAGGGAGGCCAGTGTTTAAAGTTGCAAAGAGGAAAGAAAGAACCCACAAAGAAGACACGGAAAAGCCTGCAGAGAGGTTGGAAGAAAATCGAGATTGAGTGATTTTTCAAGATAGGAGGCACAGAGAAGAGAGTATTTCAAAAGGGAGTGGTGTGCACCCTCCACACCTACCTCCTGCACCAAGAAATCAGAGAAGTGTCCGCTGAAAAAGGACCCACTGACCTTGACAGTTCTTAACTCCTGGGTGGACTTAGCAAAGGCATTCTCAGTAGACCGGTGGGAGGAGAAGCCAGATTGGGTTGGTTGATAAATTAATGGGAAGGGGGATGTAGAGACAGCTGTGTGGGCCTCTCACATGGCTCCCCAGATGTCAGTGGTCAGAATAGAAGGCATCTAAGTGCTATGGTGACAGAGCAATCCTGTGTCCTGGGGACACAAAAAAGAAAAATCAGAGATACAAAGTCCCCGAATCTTTAGAGGCCAAGTTTGGCGCGTTCCAGGCAATCTTGCTAACAGCTGTATAATGTGTTAAGACGCCTAATAATGCCAATGTCACCTGAGCCCAATCTAGTAATAATAAAGTGATAACCCCATAAATAGAAGTTACCACTTTGTGAGTGCTGACTTGGTTCCCCTGTGCCATGCTATCTACCTATGTACCCTGTGTCTCCTTTAACTCTCACAACAGCACCAAGAGATGGTGTTATTAGCCCCCTTTGATAGAAGGGAGAACGGATGCCTGCAGAAGTGGAATCATGAGTCCAAGAGCACAGCTATGAGCGGGGTGGTGACTCTGACTGGCCCAATCCCAGAGCCCCAGTGAACCGGTAGTGTACAGTCTCTTCCAGTTGTGGGCTCCCAGTGACAACTTATCGCCTCCTGGGAATCTGAATTTCCAAACTTGTTCAGCTTACCTAACTTGATAAGAAGCATCAAGATTTGAAGAGCGGGGAAACCGGGACGGCTCAGTGGGTTAAGCGCTCACTTTGCAGCACGGGGACCCAGGATCAAATCCTGGCCCCGGCCCGTGCGGACCCATGTGCTGAACTGGAGAGTGTCCCCAGTTCAGTTCTCTCTCTGTCTCTGTACCTCTCTCTCTCTCTCTCTCTCTCTCTCTCTCTCTCTCTCTCTCTCTCTCTCTCTGTCAAAAACAATTAAAAAAAATTTGAAGAGCAAGTACATAGAATGTTCTGCATCTTCAGTGAGTTAACACAGCCAGCGCTCTCTAGTGCCAGACACAGGGAGCCTCGTGTAGATGTGACCTACCGTTCCCTCCTAGAAGGCTCTGGAGACAAATGGTCTGCCCATCTGTAGAGCTAATCCAACACCGTGGGCAGTAACGCTTCTTACAGAGTCGTTTTCAGTCTCCACTTAAGGAAAAGGATGGTGTTTCCTGGCTTTGTTCTTAAACTCGTTGCAGGAAACGATATTGTTGTAGGCAAGGACACAGGTACAATGTGAAAACATCTAACAAACACATCTATTAGCGCTGCAGAAAAGCCCGTTAGAGCCCTGTCATTTCTGCTGCCCAAGAGCAGCAAAGAGGTTGGCTACCTCGCTGAGCCACCCACTATGAGTCTGGGCTGGAACCTGACCCCCGTTTAATTGAGGCAGCCATGGAACTCAAGGGACAATGACACTCCGGTGCCGACTGGGTGCTTTTCCACATTAGTGGATGTATTAAGCTTTATAAGCCCAGTCCCTTCTGCTGCAGCGCTTCGTGTGAAAATAAGGATTTGTTCCAACATCATGGATGCCTATTGCGCTTAATGGCCACTTTGCATTTGGGTATGTTTGCCTTGATCTGTGAGAAACACCGGGTGAACGCAGAAAACTACCCCACGTAGAGATACACAGAAGGCAAACACACACACACTCCACAAACACCTCCCGGCTACTGCGGTTCGCCAGTGTGCTGCGAGCCTGGCCCATCCGTAGCCAGGGTCACAGCTCTCGACTGGGTTTCAGAGAGACCCTCCTCCGCTCACCATGCAAGAGCTCACAGCTGCCACCCTTCCGACAGCCACTTCCCGAAATCTTTTCCGAGGTACCGAGGCCTATTTATCATAGATATTATAGTATTCACGTATTTTCAACCACTTAACGTGTAAAGCAGTGCTGCTGTTTCTGTTGGGTGCCTGTGTTTTTTTATTATTTGTTACTGATATTAGCATTGTGCTCCTTGGGCCCGTTTCCCCATAAGCTCTGTGGTGTTTCTGTGTGATCTGAAGCCGCAGGGTAGCTTTTAGCGACACTCGTCTACAGCAGAACTGAGTTTAAATAAGGATGGAGCCAATCTGATTGTTCTTATTGATTATTCCACAACTAGGAAAATAAGCAAAGAGACCGATGAGTACCTTAGCTCAGGCCACCCGTCACTGGCCGCTAGTTTATCTAGTTCCTTCACTCCCTCCTCTCGCCGCGAACACCTCTAAGTGACTCCCAAGCACGTTGAGCTGCACCATCGTTGCAAACCAGTTAACATGATGAGAACAAAACTTTTCCAGAAAGTCCTTAATCCAAGGTGATCCCTCACCCGTATTTGAGTCATTTATGTATCTGTAAAACCGGGTAGGTGATCTCCTTTGGATTAATACATACTCAATCCGTCCCATTCTGCTCGCACATTAATAAATTTTTCTCATTTGGGAGAGTTACTGACTAGAGCGAGCGAATTGTTTTACGCAGTAGGGGGTGGAGCAGTAATGAAGAAGCCTTGTGATTAAGTGGGGCTGCAGCCTCTCCTCTCTCTCACTGAGTGGGAGGTACCATTAGTAGTAGAAGTAATTACCTGTGTGGAACAGGCTGATTGCGTCAAGTACCTGCTATCTGCCACTAAGAGCGTCATCTCCATTTTAGGGCTTCTCTCAAGAGATCTTCATTTGATGTTAATTTTACATTTTCAGCAAAAGCACATGCGTTTTGGAAAACATAGTGTTAGCTGGACTCCCTCATTTTTTAAACCTCTTTAGGGGCGTCCTGCGCCTGGGTTATGGCCTCACACCTGGCCTTCCCCCAACGTGGCCACTCCAAAGAGCACGCTGAGTAGAGTTAGAGATGATAAGCTAGCTCAGTGTGAAAGGGTCTCTTTGGAGAGAGCTGATTTTCTGTGGGGGTGACACGCCGGGGCTTTCATCTATGAAACCACAGAGTGCCTTACGTGCCACGGCTGCGAACTTGAAACAGTCATTCCTAGGAAATTGTTCGTGCCCATCTTGTTCGATGTTGTATTAGGTAGTTTCACTAAACTTTACCTTCTTCCCTGATAGGAATATTAGAAACAGTGTTGCTTGATTAGATGGAGACAAGGCCAGAGTTCTGACACTCTGATGGTAATACAGGAAAAAAAAAACCCAGCAAAGGGGTTTTAGAGATCTGAACATTCTCCCACTCTTTCAACTGGCCAAGGAAATGACTGACCAGCTCCCTCACCTTCCATTAATAACAGGTCAAACAGGTTCCCAATCTAGGTGCAAATTTCTACGGAGGGAGACAGCTGAATTTTTTACTATGTTCGCATTTACATTGAGGAATCTATGACGTTGTGTTTGTCAACCTGCCCCTAACTGTATATATCAACTTTTGTTTTTTACTTGAGTAGTCCCAAAATATTATTTTCCCTAGGCAAGTAAATAAAAATTACAGATGGTCCTCGACTTACAACGGTTCAACATACGGTTTTCAACTTTACGGTAGTGCGAAAATGATACACATAATAAACTACATGAGAGATTCAACACTTTATTATAAAATAGGCTTTGTCTTAGATGATTTTGGCCAACTGAAGGCTCATGTGAGCATTCTGAGCACATTTAAGGTAGACCAGGCTAAGCTATGATGTTCAGTAGGTTAGGTGCCGTAAATGCATTTTCAACTTAGCATGTTTTCAGCTTATGATGGGTTTATCAGGAGGACATAGCACATCATAGGGGACAGACTTCTGCATTTGCAAGCCTGACACACGTTATTTAAGCTCCCCAATAGTACCCAAATTAATATACCTGAGAAATCTTATTTTAAAACCCCACAATGTTATTGGTCTGGCCCACATCATCAAGGTTGGTGACCTCTTCTTCAACGTATCCACTTCTGTGCTGCTTCCCAGCTCACAAAGCCAGGTGACTAGCAGGTGAGATTTACCTGAGGAAGCAATCACAGTTTTCAAAGTCAGATAAACATGGTTCCAATCCTGTTCCTGTTCTCTTGACCAGTTCCTAGACATTAGGCAAATTAGTTAACTGATTGAAGTCAGTTTCCTCACCTGTTATTCATACACAGCACCAGTACTTGCTCCATAGGACTGTTATAAAGACCAAAATCCGATGAGCTAGCATGGAATTGTGTTTCTTTTGATTACTGGAGGGAACCATGAAAACCTTCCATTTGAACTGGTTACCTCAAAGAAGAAGGAATAAGGTGTTGCTTTAATGCCTTTTTTTTTTTAAACAACTTTTCTTACTATTCTATTTGAATTTGTTAACCATAGCATTTAGTGCCTTTTTTCTTTCTACTTTTGTTATTTAATGTCTTTTGATTTATCTCAAGTGAAATCATAGGCTCTTTTATTATTTTGTTCTTTAGACTTCTCTGATTTAAAAACCAAATGAAATATTATTAAAAGTTAACATAATATAGGTGAGCTCTTTTCATAATGCCTGCCACATAATAAACATCAATTAAAGTTATCATAAGTAATAATATCACCTTCATAACTACCAAAATCTTACCTTTCGGGAAGAGCAAAGAATGGTTGGATACATCATAATTCTTCTAAAGATATTCATTTCAATCATTCTGTTTAATCTCAGGCCCTGGAATCATGAACAAGTGTTTATATATTGGTTAAACTGCTTTATGACAAATTGCAAAGAACTTAAAATTATTTGTGAGCTGGGATTATAGTTTATTAAAGAGCATTTAAAGCAATATGGACATTCAAGGGGACTTAGTATTTTTTTACTTTTCCACTAATATTTTCACTATTTTGCATGAATTATGTTGAGATGCAACCTAAGAATATGCCATTATCTTAAATCTGAATGGTGCTGATGTCTACACAGCAAACAAATGACACATTTGTTGACTAAACTTACACCTGCTTGGTTAGTGAGGTTATCCTCATTGTATGTAGGCCTGCATTTTTTGAACAAGATTGACTCTCACATGTTGTGTTGGCTACTCTTCATGACTGTGGCTCCTAAACATTAAACCACCCTCTTTACAGTCAAAAAAAAAAAAAGATTGACTCTCAATATCATGTTTAAAATTTTATCTTACTGATCTCTTCCTTTGTTCTTATTTCTTCTTTCCTTCCTTCCTTTGTCTTCCTTCCAGCACCTACAAAGCACCTACTCTATATTTTTAAATCAGAAGTCAAGCTCGGGTCATGCTCTTAAGCAAATACCTCTGATCAAGGCCAGAAGCAGGGCTTTTTTGCAATTTATTGAGAATATAAATTGCTGATGTTTCTTGATATGAACACTATTTACCACTTACTAGATTTTTAGGCCTCATGAAAGATGTGACATCCCTGTGGGCCTAGGTTGCTTCACTTTAAAATGGGGTAATGATACCCACTTTATCATATATATGAACGGTTCACAGTGCACCATTAGTTACAACTTTTGCTTGTTGTAGAATCTGAAGTGTGACCCAAGCTATCGGTGGACACATAGAGGGACAAATCCCGAGTGAGTGGGCAGTGGTAGTGTCTTTGTTTCTAAAGTATGTTCCATGCTAGCACTTGTTGAGCATTTACTTTATGTGCAAGACCCCATGTCAAGTATCTATTCTGCATTACACATTTGGTGTTACTTTATTCTTCCCATTTTGTAGAGGAGGAAATGAAGGCCCCTGAAAGAGGGCAAGAACTTTGCCAGGGTAATTAGCAACGCTCAGATTCAAACCCACGTGGTCCAGAGCTCATATTCTTAATCACTGTGCCCCCTGGGTTCAGGGCAGAAAGGTTGACTGGCTACAGAGTTATGTACATTACTGAGTCAGGACCCCTTAAACTGTCCTCAAATGGCCCGACTGATTCCCAGTGTGCGAATGCGTCAGCAGTGGTGGGAATTCCCGGAACGTGGCTGTTGGCATTGAACCGCAGACCAGGCTGACCCTCTCGAGAGCCCCTCCGAGTCCTGTCCAGCTAAGATGAACCTGGTCACAGCACTTCCAAAGGCCTGGGCCCATCTTCCAGGTGGCCTAGGCTTGTGTCTTTGTTGGTTTGGGCTGCTGTACCAAATAACCTTGAACGGAGTGGCTTATCCACAACGGACACTTATTTCTCATGGTTTTGTAGTCTGCAAGTCCAAGATCTTATTGCCATGGTCTTGGGGTTCCGGTGAGAGCTCTCTCCTGGTTCACAGATCGCTGCCTTGTCCTGGACTCTTCACCTAGTGGGAAGAGGGTGAGCAAGCCTCCAGGGCCTCTTCTCAGAAGGGCACTAATCACATTGCGAGGATGCTACCTGCATGACCAATGACCTCCCATAGACCCCACCTTCATCACACTGAAGAGTCTATTTCAGTAGATAAATTTGGGGGACCCCATTCGGACCATGACACTTGGTGTCCAGCTATTTCCTGAGTCCTCAGTCTGGCCTCAGTGCCCTTGCACATGGCCATGTCTTCTAGCCTCAGTAGTGGTCAGGAGTTGAGAGTTCCTTGAAGCTTAAGGAAGAGAAATCTATTTCCAAGGAGCGTAAGCAATACCAACTAACAAATGACAACAGGAAGCGTAGCTGGGGGAACTGAAGGGCAGATTGAACTGGGCATCATGGCGGGTAGAACCCAGTTTAACCCCAGGTACCTCGCCTTTCTAGATCTTTACTCCTTCCCTCAGCCTTTCCCTCCCTCACGACCTCCATTCCTCCATTACAATTCTTGGACCTCTCCTCACCAAAGCTTTGGCTCTCTCTGGGTAGTCTACTGTCAATCCAGTTGTCTGTGATTAACTGGAAACTGTTGGACTTAAAGGGGGGAGGTTGTTAGAAAAGTAAAGCATGGCCTGAATAGATTATTCCCACATGGTCCTTTGTACATGAGTGCTGGAAGAATTTGCTGTCAGGAACAATGTATTATTTATATAGGGCCAATAATGAACTGCTCCTGATGGCATAGCCCATCAAGCAGCAGTGTGGAACAGCTCTGTTCATCCCAGCAATTATTGACGGGCAGTCTTCGCTCTGCACAGTACTGGATTAACTGAAACTCATGTGCTAGAGACGTCCTCACTTCGCACAGTTCTATGGTCATGAGATACCATGTGAAGGGAGGGGTCCCTGTATTAGTACTTAGTTTATACCAGCCTCTCTTCCAGGAGCTGAGGCTACAGCAGTGAACCAAACAATGAGATATTCCTGCCTAAGTACATCCACCTCAAGTTGGGGAAAAAGACAATAAGGTAAATGCATGATAGGTAGTGTGCTAGGTTGTGGGTGCTAAGGAGGAAACAAAGCCAGGAGCTGGCAAGGGAAGAGTCAGGGATCAGGGTGTAGGTCAATGTTAGATGGGATGGCCCGGGAAGACTCTGCGAAGAAAGGGACACTAAGGGGGTGAGGAAACAAGGCATGTGGATGTCTGTAGAAAGAGGATTCATGAGATCAGATCCTCACAGGGAGTAAACCTCACATTCTTTTCTGAGAAGTAGTTTCACATGAATGCAAAGTAGAATTGAGCTCAACTGGAAAAGGGAAGTAAATTCTTTTGCCCAAGATCAGATGTTTTTCCAAGTAAACAAGCAGCTATTCTAAGGGATATTTCCAAGGGAATCAACTCCCAAGGCCAAACCTGCACCTGTCCTATTTGAGCGTAGTTTCCTAAACACACTATTGCTTACGAAGTTCGTCAGCTCTGCCCATCCCTCCATAGTTGCTTCAGCCATTTGCAAATCACACACAGTAGATCCTTGACCCAAATGACTAGAGCTTTAGTCTTGGCATTTGGCTTCCTAGAACTGAGACTTCTTGATGCAAACTGTCAGTCTCCAGATATTGACACACTTTTTAAAGATTGTAGATTGAAGTTTTTTTACACCATGGGTACCCACCCTCTGCTGAGTGTGAAGCCTAATTCATAATGTGCTTCCAACCGTGTCTAATAAAAGAAGGTTCCGGAACTGAGACTTGCAAGACATTCTCTTTTTGTTTTCATCCAGCTCATTAGAGAAAGAAGTAGTAGGTGTATTGATTCACTGATGGGCATGGGCCCAAATGACTGTAACACGTCATCATAAGATTGGCTGCTGACTTCTGTCTCTTCTGACTAGATTTACCTGAGGATGGGTAAAATCCCTTTGGCATTTGACTTGGCCAAAGACTTTCTACCTGTCATTTTGATAATGGGCCACAGGGTCATTTTCAGACGAAAGCGTCAGGAAAAGGAACAGAATACTTGTCTCTTCTAGGCCTTTCCCAAGCCGTTCCCTCTGTCTGGCTTTACCTTTTAACGTTCACCAAGGCATCATCTCCTTTTGGGAGCATCCGTAACTCCACCTTTTCCGGTGACTCGACCCTCCTCCCCTTTTGTCTCAGAATATCCTGGACGTAGCGTCCTGCTCTAGGTCTCATCACCTATTGCTCTCCCCCGTTTTCTTATGGGTTTCCTACTGGCCTGGGGCTTTTCGAGGGCATATACTGCGGCCTGCTCTGATTCGCTTATATTTTGTCTTGAGAACTTAGTGTATGCCAGGCACTGGATTAGACTCTAGGAATTCAAACACGAACAGGATAAACATATTTCTGCCCTCATGGGGTTTGTAGTCTCCCAGTGGGTGGACAGACATTAACGAAGTCACTACAGCAGGACACTGTGATGACACATTTGTTGAGCTCCAAGGACCCTGTTTCTATCCTTAGGGTGCTAGCAAAGAATTGGCATTGAATGGACGTTTGATTTGAATCAAATTGAGGATTCTAATGTTATCCCTTCATCCCACTGGTATTAACTGTGCACGGCTTCTAAAGGCCCTGTCGTAGGGGCCTTTAGTCTGTGGAACTAACAACTTTGTCCCCAAAGTGCAAATGAATAACTAAATACGTTTTTGAAAAGATTTCTCTCTAAATGGATATTTCGTGGCTTTCAGACACCCTTCGCACCTACCCTTTGCCCCCATGTGAATTCTACTCTGATGGAGCTATGGCACTTTTTCAATGTCTGACTTATGCCCGGCAACAGCTTAGCCTCTGTAATTAATTGACAACCCTGTTTGAGGAAGAGCATGTTCTGGAATTTCCAAGGCCTGTGGAGTCTCTCCAGGATGCCATGAAGTCACTCAGAGACCCCTCTCTGCCCCTCACCTACACCCGAGTTTCCAGCTCTGGTTGGGAAATGTCGCTCTTCAGCAACCAGGTTAATTGGGGGCACCGAGTTAGTTGCAAGGGTAGCGATGAATTGTTTGTACCCTTCGCCTGGCTTGGGAGGGGCACACTGACACCTCACGTCTCAGCAACAGCCCCGAGACTGCCGGCTGAGCAGCGAGAAGCTTCTGTGGCCGGTCTCCACCCCCTCCTTCCCGCCCCTGGCGCTCACAATCCACTCTGCTCCTGGGCGCTACCTTTTTAAATCTCCCCATTATGTTCAACAGCATGTCAGTTGAGAGTTCAGGCTTACGAGATCATGTCCAATGGGCCAGAGTGTCTAAAATAAATGTTAGCTCATAAAACAGATGTGGCACCTCTATGGGGCCCAAGCAAAGCCCACGCGGAGGAGGGGAAAAAAAAGAAGTGAGCTTGTTTAACCCAGCAGTAACAGGTATAGGAATGGGATGTTTTTGTTAGCGGAGTTCTTTAACCTCAGGCAGGCAAATAAGTGGAAAAGGGAATACAGGTTTTGTGCCAGAACGGCACGCGAGGCACCAGGATTTTTCCAGGGCTTGGGAAACCAGTCTTTGCAAATCCATTCATGTAGTCACCAAATCCTTGCGGAACCTCTGTTATGTGCCAGGCACCAGGCTTGGCACTGAGGATAATTTTTTTTTTTTTTAATATAAGCCTTGTTCAAAATTAAAAGAAACATTAAAAATAAACGGATTTTAAAAAAACTAATTATATCAGATGCTTAAAACATAAATTTGGGGATGTTAAACATTAATTCTGAATTCAAAATAATAACATTCATAGAATACATCTTGCTGTTGGCCAATATGAAGTTTACTTACATCTATTATTTTGTATAAGCTTAACCCTTAATTCTTCCTAAATGTCAGTGCTTATAGTTCAGCTCTATAGGGTTAAGCAAGTCTTCCATATAATAGCCCAAATAACAGTTTTACGCACAAAGCATTTATAACAGCAAGCAAATTATAAAAACATCTGAATGACATGGAAGGGCTTGATCGCAAGGCGGTCTCGTTACAAGTATATGCCCTTCCCTGTAGAAGCGCACACGCACACCAAAACGATGGCATGTGCACATCACTGCATTCTCTTTTAATAGTTGTGGTTACATAGCAAACTGCAGGCTTATCCATGTCATTATTATGTATGGAATGAAAAAAATACTTATTTTAAAGAAACATCCTTGAAGACACAGGGGAGGGGAATGCGCCCCTCTTAAGTGACCCAGAAAATCTTTGCCCTTGAGGAGCCCACAGCCCAGTTGGTGACAGTGACATCAACCACGGATGCACATAAATGCGCTTCCCAGCCTGGAATGGAAGCTGTGGAGACGACATGGCTGGGTGTCGGCTGGGGGCCCTCTGAGCACTGTCTGATGAGGTGACATCGTCAATGAATCCCAAAGAGTGCAAACAACCTGTCCAGACAACGAGGGAGGAAGAACCTTCCCGTCGATGCTGAGGAAGGTGCGGGGGCCCACAGGAACGGGGAGAAGGGCCCCTCTGTCTGGGGTCAGGGAGTGGGGTGAGCTGACAGAGGCACCAGGATCCAGAGTGAGGGGTCCCTTCCCGTGGGGAATGGAGAACAGCCTTGTAAGGCCGAGGCCGCGAGCACAGGTGCACTGCGGGCGGCTTCCTGAGCACCCTGAGTCACCTTGCGGCCACCACGCGGCCTCGGATTTGCAGGACAGACGAGGGCCTGGCCCAGCCTCTGGTCAGAGGCCGTAAGTCACCGACGCTGTGTTTGCACCTAAGGCCGCCAGGGCTCCCCCTGCAGCTCCGCTCCATGTCTCGTTCGCTGGTTTGTTGCAAACATGTCATGTTTTCATGTCACAAGACACACATGCACACTTGATGCCATTTAATATGTAACTCGAATAAAATGCTTACCATAGCAAATAAAATGTTTCCGTGTCTTCATTTTCATATTCCCTTAGGAGGGTCTTTGGGGAGCGTACGTGGTGGCATTTTAAATGGTACGCAGATACACTTCTTAACAGTTTAATTGTAATGTGCTTATTGTAATGTGTACTATTCATATGAGATGAGGGCCAAATCAAACCGGCAATTCTGTAGCTATTATCGCTGGATTTTTCACTGTCAGTCCTGATCTCAAAATTTACTATTCAAGCACATTTATTGAAGAAGTGAGTTTATTAAGAAAGAAGAATACGAGTCGTACGGGAGGTGCTCATATAATGGCAGCGCTGATGAGGGGCGTGCAGATTTGCTGAGCCTTGCAAGACACGGTCCCCTGAAAGGAATCGTGTCGTCACCAGGCATTTCTCTGAAGTCTGTACGCCCCTCACCCCCACCCCCACCCCACCAGGTTTTCATCCGATGTGGAGTGCTGGGCCAGCTGAGAACAAAGCCACACATTCAAGTCATTTTGTTCAAAAGGTAGTTTCAGTCATTGTTAAAATCTGCCTGCTACGTAAATAATCCACTTATATTCCGATTTTTCTCATTAAATATTGCAACATAATTGTATTATAGGTGCAAAGCAATCACAGTCATGGGAAGATCCTTCCATTTCCTTCAGTTGGATTTTTTAAAAAGCAAAAACATCACAACTCTCTGTCAGAGAAAAGGAGGCGCTGTTGGTAAAAACACAGTGTTTCTACTGAGCGTGGGTAAAGCACTGGGCTATAGCATAGCTCATGTGTCCCGGGAGCTTGCTGAACACTGTGCCTCTGTTCGTTCACCAAGGGAGTGGCTCTTGACGTCAACTCTAATTCTATACTCAGGACCTTAGTAGACTTGGAAACCAGCCTAGCTACCATTCTGTGTTGTCACATCCATTTTGTTGACATGTAAACTGAGTCAAGTAAGTGTTTACTAAAGCTTCTGCCATGATTTAAAGCCAGGATTCACTGTCTATCTTAGCCTCAGCTACTGGATGGCATTTCATCCATCAGCTGGATTCTTCTTACGTTACTTGTTCATTCTGATGTGTGACAAAGAAAGTGTGTGGGTTGCTAGTCAATTTCTCCCTCGAGACAGCCTCACAAACAAGACATTACCTGGGGAATAGACATTAGCCATGGGAAAAGGAAATTATATTCCCTTGTTTGATGTGGACTATCATATGCTGTGTCATTACTTGCTTCTAAAACACTTCTTGGAAACATTTCTTTCCCTGTTGTAATTTGTATATTGTTACATTTTTTTAAAAATCATTTTTAAGTCCTGAGAAAAATAAAATACTGCATGAGAACATAGTGGGGAAAGGATCTGAGAAGCAGTGGTAAAAATGACATTCGGGGACAGTGAAACTGATGATAGAGGAGCTTAGTCATAACGTGTTCATTTGGGACATTCTAATTGGCAAGAAAGAACTTCCTGTCAGTATAGCACAGATCAGGCTGAGAAAACTTTTTCTGTGAAGAGCCAGGTAGTACGTATGTACAGGTCTTATGATCTCTGTAGCAATTACTCAGCTGGAAAGCAGCTGTAGACTTTGTAAACAAATCACCATGAGTAGTTTCCAATAAAACTTTATTTACAAAACATGTGCAGGCCCTTGGTCTGTAGTGTGTCAATTTTTCGAAATCCAAAGTAGCAGTATGACCCTTGGAATCATACAGACGTGGGCCACATCCTGACTCTGATGTTCACAGGATGTGAGAACCTGACCATCGTAATGTATCAGGTCATCAGTTGCTACGTCTGCAAAGTGGAAATTATATGCCCCGCCCCCTTGGTGGGTTATTGGAAGAATCTATGAGTAATGCTCACAGAAAACAGCATAGATCTGATACAGTAAGTGCGCATCCAGGGGCAGATCTATTGTTGCTGGGGTTTGGAGATTAAAAGCTCTTACCCATCATCCCCCCTCTAGTCCATTGCACAAAGAAGGAAGAGTGGTCTTAAGCCCCTCGTCTGCTTTAGGCCCTTCTCTGATTCCCAAGTCGTCCGTGGCCTCTGCCAGCCCACACTGACTTCCCCAGCTCTCCTGGCATCTCTCCCTGTGGGCTCCAATCGCTCTGAAGCCGCCCTTACTCTCTTTTGTGCCTCCAGACCTTTACACATTCTTTCCATCTTTTCCAGAATGCTGGTTCCCTAGTTTTTCTCAAAGCTGGCTTCTTCTCATCCTTTGAGTGTTTGCTTATGTGACCTCCTCAGAAAAGCCTTCATCCTTCCCCTGTCAATAACTCTTAGCAAAATTAGTTGGGGCAAGCCATCCCTGTCCTATTCACACTCAAAATCAATTTTTTTTTCTTTTAATAGTGTTCAGTGTTTTGCACAGTGTTCTGGCACATCTAAACATTCAAATAACACACACTAAGTCAAAGAATCTATTACACAATGATTTATCGTCATCATCATCATCATCTCCGCCACCACCACCATCCTGAATGATACTGAAAGCGAAGGACCCAAGACCAGTTTCACCAATCTTCAATCATCTTAAGCCCCCTTCATGATTTTTACCATATTTGTGCATCACTTGTATTATATTTTGAAAATTTTTTACTCGTTTTCTTTTTTTACTTAGTTGCCTCTTAAGCCAGAAATGAATAGCTTACACCCTCTGGCCGAATGTGGCCCTCCACCTATTTTTGTGAATAAAGTTTTATTGGAACACAGCCATACCCACCCATTCATTACTGGATTGTCTATGGATGTTTTCACCCTCCAACAGCAGAGCTGAGCAGAGGCTGCCTTACAAATCTGAAAATATTTACTATGTGGACCTTTTTAGAAAACATTTGCCGAGCCCTGTACTAAGCAATGAAAGTTATGGAATCTCATGTTTGATACACTAGTATGTTTTTATTTCCTTTCTCGTTAACAACAATGCATCACTAGTAAGAGTGTTTTTTAAATATTTGCTCAGGGGCCCCATAAGAACATCGTGCTTGCCACTTCTGTGAGCCCTGCTTCGGGGATCATTGTATCTGCTGACTCTGCACCTGGTGAACGTTCAGGACGTGGCAGGTTAGAATGTTATCCCTTAGAAGATCCTTCAGGTGACTCCCAGGACAGTTCCCAGACTGACCCAAGAGCGGCGTCTCAGGCTTCCTTCATGCCGTGCATCTGCCTGGAACCCTCTCGCTAACTTTGCACACATGTCCCCTGAGAGCCTGACATGAACATCTGCATCACAGATGTCATTATAACAGGTGTCAAAAGTGCTACTGCTCTCCGGCACACCTGGGCTCTTGACAAGACAGATGAAACCTACAGCAATCTGTACCTGACTTCCAGAAATCAGGGCTGCCGGCTTTTTCTCGTCTCAGGAATAGCCAGTGGCTGTTCAGTTAGATATCCTATTGTTGGAGAAATTCTGCCTTCCAGAATTTTCCCCAGATTTATAGAGTGCGTTATGAAATCTCTCATAGCGAATGCAAAGGAATATGTAGATGTCTTCTGATTCTTGTGGGGTTTTTTTTTTCAGTGATAGTCATTTGTGTTATCATCACCACAAGGTGAGGGGTATCAGGCCTCTTCTGGTGGCAGGAGGCAAATGGCTTCAATGATTAGGCACTTTTCTGTCTTATGGACATTAAAAGTGCAGGATACACCAGCTTCAGGTATGCTAGCGAGTTCAAGGCCTCGAATCATAGCAAAGGCTTGGTTTCTCGCTCTAATTTTCTCTGGTTTACTTCTGCCAAGTTGTCTCCAGCTAGAGGCTGGCGGGGCGAGAGGGGGGTTATCCTGTGCTTTATAGAAGCTTTAGCGACACCCCTGGCCTGTACTAGTAGTTTTCCCTTCCTTTAAGTCCTCAGTGTGTGGCAACCAAAAATGTCCCCGGAGAGCCCACATGGCCTGCACTGAGAACCGCTGTGTACTGGTTAGGGCTCGATAGTGGTGAGCAGAGGGTCATTAGCTCGTCACTCACCAGGAAAGAATACAAGAAGGAGGAAGAGCAGGGTCTGGGGATGTGGGTAACAGTCATTCAGCAGGGGATTCAGAGTCTTCGCTGGCTCCTGTCTACTCCAAAAGGTCTCGTCCTCAGAACCAGGCTGCCCGGCCAGACCGTCTGCAGAAGCTTAACCCGCAGTGTGGCCCAGTGTGTAAGAGGCTGGCGGTCAGCAAGTCCTGGGTGTGAATCCCAGTTCTGCCACATTCTTAGTCCATGACCCTGGGTCAGTTGCTTAAGATCTCAGAGTCCCCAGGTTGTCTTATTTTCCCCTATAATATAAAAGCAATTGGGGAGTTAATGTGCGATTTAAATGATGCATGACAACTATTTAGCAAAGAGGCAGGCCTGAGAGGTGCCATCGTCATCATCGTCATCATTGTCATTCAAACCAGGTTTTCCTAATCTCACACCCTGACATTGGGGCCTGCATAATTCTCTTTTGAGGGTGAAGGGCGGCTGTCCTACAGAATGTAGGAGATATAGTTGTATTCTCACCCTCCACACACTTATACTGGCAGCATCTCCAGAATGTTCCCAGACGTTGCCAAATATCCCCTGCGGGGAGGGGATGGGCGGGGGGGACACCATTGTCCCTGGTTGACAACCAGTGATTTTTATAAAACCACTCGGATGATTATCTAGGGACCATAGAAATTCTCTCACCAAATTATGTTCCCCAAGGCTGGTCCCATGATTTTCCCAATAAAAATAAAGGGGTGCCGCCCGGCCTGTCAAGGAAAAAGTTGGAGGTGTCTGAACCAAGACCTGGTACAAATGCCCACCTGACTGTCATTGGCAACTGCAAGTTCATGAGCAGGCAGAGTGGGGGGGGGGAGCCGCCTGTCTCTGTTGGCCTTCGCCTCTTGACCCAGCGTGACTGCCTCAGGACTCTCAGATCACACTTACTCCTAGTTCCCGTTTCAGCCTGGCCCCAGGATCCATGCGGCATGTCCAGTTAGCGACTTAACATGTGTCCTCGTGTCTGGCTACCAGATGGAAAACCATGGCTCGAACGCTGGGGCTTCATGTTGTAAGGAAAAGGCCTGTTCGATTTAATGAAAAACATAGGGCAGACCATGACTGGGGGAGCTTTGTAGATGCACATGCGTGAACGCGCAGAAGCGTGATCTAGCAGCTGGCAGCATGTCCCCAGTGAGAGTCCCTTACTTTCCCGTGGCCACCCGACTCTGATGTTTCTTGGCATCTGTGGGAAGCTCATCAGATTGAGAGCCTGGTAACCTCCGCTTCCAGCGTCCTCCATCCCAAACCAGCCGAGCCTTCTGGCTCACAGCAGAGAAATGGGGTCAGACAAACTTAAATGGCTACTTACCAGCCGTGTTTTCCCGTCACGTGGTCAGTGCTCCGTAAGGACCAGTTGATTGCTGAACACTGCTCACCCCCAGCTCGCTTACTGACAAAATAGAGTAAAGCCTACATCTTAGGTAGTAGATTAGGTGATCTGTGGAAAGGATTTCACACAGAGAAAGCACTAAAAATACACCGTGTTTCCCTGAAAGTAAGACCTCCCCCGAAAATAAGACCTGCTTACAGTTTGCCTCTCGCTGAAATACGTATAAGGCATCCCCCTGAAAATAAGACCTAGCGCATCTTTGGGAGCAAAAATTAATATAAGACACTGTCTTATTTTCGGGGAAACAGGGTAGTAACCGTATATCACATATTTACAGATTCCAGGTCATTTCATTCATTCTTTATTCATTTGACTAATATTTATTTAGTGCTTGTTCTGTGCACTGTGCTAGAAATGAGTGATTCAACAGCTCAAGGAGACCAAGACGAGCCACCAGCTGCGTACCATTTTTCAATTAATGAAATTGTAAATGTTTAACGTTTAGAAAAGAAAGTTTTTTTGTTTTGTTTTATCCCACTTGGATCCAACCCACGACACAGCTCCACAAAACTAAGTTGTCCATGATCTGACCTCCTCAAATATTAGGTAGAAATTCCCAGGAGGATTTCCTTCTCAGTTGCTGCCACAATCTCCACAGCATTCAATAATATTTTTTTAATTTCCAAAAAGAAGCGAAGTTTCCAAGCCAGGCACTGACAAGTCAGTTTAACGGAATTTATTGCAGGCTTATTCCTGACGTGTCCCCCGAGTCCCTTGATGTATGTCGTTTATCCTATAGCATAAGAACATGGGGTAGATGTATGAGGAATGCGGAGCTGGGGCCAGCGCTGTGCTAACATCCCCTCTTCGGGCGTATTTACTTACTGTTAGGTCTCACCGTGATTTCACTGCCAACGAGTCCTTGCCTACGTGTCTGGACCACCTCCAATGCCATCTCGTGGTTGTACAGATCATTCTGGTCTCCGGGTAAATGGCTGGGCACCCCCTTCCCCCAAGGGGTCTGTGATGGGGCCTTCTGACTGACGGAGGCAGGACCTCAATGGAGGGTGATGTGTGAATGACACGACCGCCACCTTCAGGGGCACCTGTTGCCTAGAAGCCGAATTGAATGTCCCAACTCCCCATTTAATAATAAAAATCACAATCATCATTATGATCACCACCACCCAACGTTTACAGAAAGCCTTCCCTGTTGCAATTCTCTTGTTCTAGAACATTCTTCTTCCCCCTTTGTTGTTCCAGTAGCGACCCACACCCCCCATGTCAGCTTAGACCTGACCTCCAATGGGAAGCCGTCCCTAACCTTCACCTTTGAACTTGGAATTGTCCCCCTTCTAATCACATGCGATCATGTTTTATTTTATTAATAGTACTTCTTACTGTCTGAAAATATCATGTGTGTGTGTGGTTTGGTTTTTTGTTTGCTTTTTTTTTTTTTTGGTTTACTTCTTGTCATTTCCCCTGAGCAGTCAGTGAAGGTCCTAGCAGCCAGGATCTGTCTGGGAGACAGGGAAGGGGACGTAAACGGAATGAACAAGCACTCACTAGGCCCTGGGCTGAGGTCCTGCTGAGCTCTGGCTTTTGGAAATCCAGCCATTCGGACCCAGCCCTCAGGTGCAGTTGGAAGTATATGTTGTTATGATCCCTGGAGACTCACTGAGCTTGGCTAACTTGCTTGAGAGCCCACAGACAGTAAAAGATAGAGCCCCGATTTGCACTCTGATCTGGGGCCAGCCCTCCCAACCCCTCTGCAAATTGTCTCAAGTGCACTGCCTGCCTTCATTCCTACGGAAGGGGGCTCCTGTGCATTCCTGCATTTCAGGTCCCTGCCCAGATCCCCACTCACCTGCCTAGATCCCCACCCACCTGTCCGTCTGGTTTGCAAAGGTGGAAACCGCTGTTGACTGTGGCTTGCCTTCGTCTGTTAGCATTCCGGGCTAACCTTGCACTAAAGGGTTAAAAAAAATAGTACATGTCATGAAACTCTTCCGTCATGGAGTCACTTTAATATTGGGAAATACTACCGCCGGATAATGCTCTCTGGCAGGGCCCCGTTTGAGCAGGAAGCCTGCCGCGGAGGAGGTATGCGCAGCCAGAGCTGAGGGGCATCTGTTTGCCTTCAGCGTCTCTGACAGCCCAGATCCGCTGTTTGTTTGTGTCAACGTTCCCAGGGACGGTAACTGTGATTTCACAGGAGGGTCAGAGCCCCTCAAACCTTTCTGCCTGCTTGGCACCCCACCCTCAACCTTTCTCTCCGGTCTCCTTCTCCTTTCTAAATTAAATCACATTCCACTGCCTTTTATTGTAGAACCCCTGGACAAAATACTCCTCCACACACACCTGGCTTAAGGCAAAGTAATTAGAACACGCAGTGCTGCTGGCTGAGAGCCACGGACTAATTGCTTCGTGCCTAACTCTCCTGCCCGGAGGCGCCCCTGCACCGACAAAATCGATGGCCGCTTCCCAGTTTCTTGAGGTTTCCAAAACAATTGGTGGGCTATTCATTGGGGGGAGGGATGGGGAAATGAATGCCCTATAGCCATTGGCACCTTTCACTTGGTCTATTTCACCTCCCATTATTTTGATCATGGATATCTGGTTTTTTAATTTCCTGTAATCCAGCAAGGAATGCTGTTCACTTCCTTCAGGACATCTGTGGCCTGTGCGTTTTTCGTGTTCCAAAAACCCTAACAGAGATGTTTTGTCGATGGGTATTTCCTTAGAAATCCAAAGTTTCCCACTAACTTGAATTATTTTCATAGCTCTGATCAACTTTTAGGTTAATAATTCATGATGTTTAATAACCTGTTCAGATCATCGCCAAAATTATTGATTTAATAATATTTGGTCATTAATAATGAAAAAGGCGGAGGGGATGATTTTTCTTATCAGTTCCATCAATTTATTCCTTATTGCCTTGCAAATCTTAAGGACTTTTAATATCCCATCATTCCTCTTGTTTGAAACCTAGAAAATGTTCTGCACTTTAAAATATCTGTATTCTTGATATTCAAAGAATATAATTAGGTATATCTGTAACTTAATTCGACTTCTATCCATTCTTGACTTTAAAAACTTTCTGAGCATTTGTAGACCCGGTTAGAGGTTCAATAGCACAGTTCAATGGACTTTCTTCCTCTTTTTACTAGCTTCTGTTGAATCACATTGTAATGGCTTCTTTTGTTTCCTTTGCTAATATACTTCGTAATTCTATCCAAGGCCTGAGCTGAAAAATTCATCATCAATTTGTTTTGGCAACGGGGAGTTGTGAATAGTTTTCCCATTGAATTTCCTGTAGAGGTCATATCCGCGATGCGGTTCAAGCGTGTCATCTTACAGGAAAAAAAAAACACACAACAAAAGTCAAATGTATGAACCAGACGTGTGAATATTGATTACTATTTTGAAGTAATTCCATTTTATTTTCAGTTTGGAAATAACCTCTTTTGGAACCTCATTAGGACGTTGCCCTCACTGTTGAACTCTCCCGCATTGAAGGCATCTTTTTGCAATAATAAATAACTAAATCTCTTGGCTGGTGTCCATGATGTACCCACTTTATCCCAAATTCTGTTCAATACCTAATGGTGTTATGGCAAATTTCCAGAACCAAACCTTCCAGGCAATGAGAAGTTTCCTCTAGAATTGCATTTTGATGGCAACTGACTCTCCACATTAGATAAATGATGGACAGTGTGTGTGTGGCTTTAACTCAAGAAACATCAGAACTCTCCGACCTGCAGCTCTGTCTGCACCCCCCCACCCCCCAAAAAAACACACCTGCATTAGAAGTGACTCAGGATGGGGCGGAACAGTCATGTCTACAGGATGCCAAAACACCTGGATACCTGGAGACATTCTAACACTTAACTCTATCTTCACTTTTTGTCATGAAGAGCCAGCATGAGTTTTTTGAAAAGAAAAAGAAAAGGAAGAAGGAAGGATACTTGTAGAGGGAAAGAGGGAACAGAAGGAGGGGAGGACAGAAGGAAGTTCCTGTAATAAAACCAGGAATAGTGAAAGGTACACTTGACAGACAGTGAAAATAACCTGTGGAGAACTCACAGGGTATCTGCCACCGTCTTAACTGAAAACATGCTTTGGGGTCTGCACTGCTGTTTCCAAATCCTGAAAGAACACCAATTCCACCCCCAATGTTCCTCCATTTGTAAACAAGTAATTACGCTGCCATGCATAAGACCTCTTGGGTTTTGAGTTGAGCAGCTCATGAAATTGAGGATAGAGCACTCTTGTTCACATTGTGAATCAAGACCCATTAGTCCAATCAATGTGGTGGGTTATGGCCAACATTTAAAGAAAACACAATAACAGAATAGAATATATCTAAGTGCATTGGATGTAGAAAGGGAAGTCATACTTTTTAAATAGTAGTTTCTGTATACATATAAACTATGTGTACGGGTTCAGGATAGCAAATATGTGCCTTACTATGGGTCAAGGACAAAACAAGTTCAAAAGCCCCGAAGCAGAAGATCCAGCTTCTCATGTGTAAAAGTAAGAAGTAACCTAATATCAGTGCAAGAATTATGCCTCCCGAGTATATTGAAAAGCACAATTCTTTTGTTGGCTTGATTTGCCTATGCCTGAGCAAAGCAGGGTATCTTTGGTTTCTACCTCGATATTTCTCAAATGCCCAGCAGATAGCCGACTCGCCAGGGATTTCTCAGGAAAAGAAATACGAAAAAAAACCCTCCGATAGTACCTTTAAGGGGAAGGTCACAGAATTAATGTATGCCAAACGCTTAATACTTAGGGATGCACTGGTTACATTTTTTGAAGATAGACACAATGCCGCACGGAAGCAAAGAAGACATTGTTTAGGAAAAACGTTTTGTCCAACTTCTAGGAGAAGCAGAGATTCAGCCTGATTTTGAAACAGGAGGGAATGGAGGTCTGGGATAACCTAAGTCTCCAGCACAATCAATACTTTAGTTAACAGTCCCCTCGCAGCTTCGTTCCGTTGCGGGTAACTTCAGGCTCGCGGGTAGCTTGTCCTAGCCTCCAGGAAGTGTGTCACACAGACGTGCCCCTTCTTCGTCTTCATGGTCAGATTGAATATTTGCTGTTTATATGAAGCTCGCAGCTCTCGTGGCCTTTCGGGTTCAGATTTTGATGTTCCATGATGAATCCAGCTCTTGCCATCGAGATTTTAATATTCATTGTTAACGTGAGGAGCTGACACGGATGGGACAAGATTTCATTATGAGTCTCTTTGAACTTACACCAGTTATAGGAGTGGAGAAATAGATTTCACCCCAGAACATTTTTAATGTTATGTCAAAGCCCAATTGATCTGATGGACTTTTAATGACTTCACTGATAATAAGGGAGATCGTGCCTTAGACCTGCTTCAGCCAGTGTGGAGAGGTTGATGGCAATTTGCATGGTCTGATGAGATCTGAAGTGGAAGGAAATAGAATTCTGAGTTCAAAGAGATGGCACTCAACAGAGGCGGCTGGATGTGTTGACCATTGGGCACACGTGCTATTAATTCTGCACGTCTGCCAAAGTTAAAGCCATCAGGGAAGCAGTCAAGTCAGGGGCTGGACTCACACACTCAGATGCTAGAAGACTTAGAAGGGCACTGAATGAAGAAAGAAAGAAGGGCTGGGGAAGAAAGGAAGAACGTTTCCCCGCTGTTCACAGACCACTTAGGCTGGAAGAGCACCGCTTGCCGTCCACAGAAAGCACTTTCCACGTGCATTTTAAGCAAATAGGAGGTTTAGTGGGACATTATCACCTGGAGTGCCCAGTAATGGGTAATTGAGTAGGGAAGGGGCTGTGCGTTTCTGATTAATATTTACCAAAGTCTTTGTGTGTTTTCGCTCAAATGTGAACGCCGCCACAGATCGAGTTGAACAAAAAGGACACTGTAGATTGAATTATGGTATTGTGCCCATCAAATTCTGCCTCCTCTCTGCTTGGCTTATGATGAATGCCATTCTTTAATAGCAGACTGGTGTTCGTGAAGAACTTATTACGGAGGCGAGGAGGAAGCCAAGAATGAAGGAATGCCCGACTGGCAGCGATCAATCACCTCCTTTTAAAGATGAACTGATCCTTCTTTTTTTTAAAGTAACAGTTCAGGCGAAGGTCTCAACCATCAATATGCAAAGTATCAGAGCCATTACGGCTGCCTGGTCCTGTTAGCGTTTCGATGCATGTTGGGGTGGAAGATGAACCCCACTCTTCCAGGAGAGAGAAGCCAGCCTCTTCTCCAAGGAAGGGTTCCCATTAAACAGAGGTTAATCATTGGCACCCACAGAGTAACCATATCCTAACACAAAAGGACACAGTCACATTTGCTGAAACATGCCTACGTTCCAGGAGGCGACATTTGGAGGGGAGTCACTGCGGGAAGTGCCAGATGATGAAACGGTGCCTGAGAGTGGAGGAATGACATGAGGTGACCTGCCCACAGACCCAGAGTCCACTTCTGTGCCCCCAATCTGTCCTTGTCCTTCCTTGCCCAACAGTCTTTAAAGCAAAGTGTCTTCACCTGGCTACTTCTTTGCAGTGGGCTGTCCTGTGCGTGTTTAGCCGCATCCCTGGCCTCCACCCACGAGGTCACTGTGGCACTCCAGCTCGCCACATTGTGATCGCCAGAACTGTCTCCAGACATGGCCAGATGTCCCCTAAAAGGAAAAGTCTTGTCCTGATGCGAACCACAGCTTTAAAGATACTTTGATGCCCGTAGAAAAGCCCTTTCTCCCACAAATGCTCGAGTCCGGACCTGGTCTCCGCTGATGGTCCATGGACACTAATCCCACGTGCTCTCGCACACTTTCGAAAACAACCAGGAGCAGTTTTGTCCGGGGTCTTGCCTGTTGCTTTTTCCTCGTAGACCCTGTTCACTGCAGTGTCCTCAGTGCCTAGAGCAACCTGGATTATAGACACTCAGGTGACGAGCCCTTCCTCCCACGGGTCTCCCTCTTCCCGGACCCACTCTCCCTTTATGACCTCGACCCACTCTTCGCATTTTCAGAGCCTTCAAGTGTATCAGAGTGACAGAGCGTGGACTTGAGAGCTGGCTGGGTTCACTGCCTGCTCCTGCGCGTGCTAGCTGTAAGAACGTGGGCACGTTACTGTGACCTCTTGTGCCTCGGTTTGCTCATCGGTACAATAGATATAATAGTGGAACTTGCTTCACAGGGTTATGGGGAGGGGTTATGAGCAAAACACCTGGCAGGTAATAAATGCCCCCTCACCTGTGAGCTGTTAGTAGGACCTTGTAGTCTAAAGGTTTCTTCTTTCTCTGCAGACTCGGTTTGCAGTCTATTTTCCTTGTGGCATACTTTTGTTAATGGCATTTTTGGAACCAAAATCATGACCTGTCATGTGACAAGTTGGGGAGAACAAGCCAGGGTTCTGATGCGAGCAGCCTCAAGACCAGGGCAAATCATTATCAATTTATGGTTCCTGTGTGTGTGTGTTGTGTGTGCGTGTGCACACACAACACACATGTGGGCCACACATATCCTCCCAGTAGAACATGGATGAGGGGCCGTGTCCTCTTCGTCTCTGGTGTGCAGGGAGCCCCCATCTCATATTTGTCAATTTGAATTCCGATTTCATGAAAGTCTCTTTCAGAAACTCCTCTCTCCTTCCGACCCCACGGAGCCTTTGTCCTTCCCTTAGGAACAGTGTGGCTTTTGCTAATGCCAATTTCGCAAAGCCAGGCCTGCTCCGCCTCCCAGTCAATCCAGGATAAGATTTCGTATTCGTCCGGACTTGTGGAAGACTGTTTTTGGAAATCGAATCTAAGGTGCACCTGGGGAGCCGGATTAAAATGCAGATTTCTAGACCTGGGTTCAGACAATCACAACTTCTGGAGGCGGAGCCTGAGATTTTTTTTCAAAGCGTCCAAACTCATGTTTACACCCAATCCCATTGCAAAGCATGGCGTTAGGCTAAAGCAGCAAGAAGTATCGAGGTTCACACAGAGCCTTCGAGATCCTGACCGTGAAAAGGCTGCCATGTTTTGGGGGTCGCGTGGGGGGCAGGGCTAGAAAGAGTTCTCCTCTGTGCTTTGTGTTGTGCATTCTGGGTAATTTATCTAGGCACCTGGATGGGTTTTCTTTTTTTTAATGGAAGGATTGCATTCTTATGCCATATTCTGGAACTCTTACCAAGTCGCCCCGGTGGGGAGGACTGGGTGTTTAGCATCCCAGCTGGAAGGACGAGAGCGGCAGACGAGTTCTGAGAACCACCCGGAGCATCGGGAGAGGCGCCGCATTGCAGCACACCCTTCCCGGGGCGGCTCTGTGACCAGGTGCCACAGAGACTCCAGACGGCCCCGGGAGGGTGGACGTACCCTTGAACTTCACCCAAAGATATGGAACACCCCATCCTTGCTGTGTTCCTGGATGATTCATCTCTCCTTCATGTCCACAACCTGTTTGGTGATTAATTTAAGTTCTCCCACAACCCGGAATCTGTGTCGCAGCCTTGAGAGGAACACAGGCCCCTGTCTGCGGTGATTTATTTAAGAAACAAAAGTAAAGAGGTCATTTTGTCTCTTCCTTTCATGTCCCCGTTTGCCAATAATTTCAGGCCATTGATTTCTTTCTTTCTTCCCTGGGGTTTCTGAAGAGAACACCCCCCCCCCTTTCGACACCTTGTGACATTTGTTTGGATTCTCACCTCATCTTTTCTCCAACTGGAGCCGCGACACCTAGAGCCCTGACTCCTCACCTTCTTTTTTTCCAGGCTTCTCCCCTCTCCTTGCAAACATTCTTACCTCCCTGTTGTTAATAGAGTAATGGTTAAATGCTCTAAGTGCCTCCGTTTCCCCATCTTAAATGGATGTCAGTATAGTAGCTCGCTCACAGGGTTTGGGGAGGATTAACTGAGTCCGAGCTAAAGCTCTTAGAAAATTGGGGGTTGCTAGGATGTGCTCACCTACTGCCAGCGAATGCTTCCGTGGGGCCTGTGTCTGTCCCGATTATGCGTCACCTGGCTAGCCAGCTCTCTTCCTCCACATCCGCTTCCCTTGGAAGCCGTCTGGCCTCTCTCCTGTCCTTTGTGACCACCCCCTTGGAAAAAGCGCTCGCTTGTTGCTCCCCACCTCCTTCCGTGTGGCTTTGGCCAACCCCAGCTGGTCCCTCCTGGTTTTCCAGACTGCACCATTTGTCCCATGACCTCTCTTCTGTGCCTGTCCCACCTGTCCCTAACTTTCTGGTCCTTCCTGCCTGGTAGCCTCAGGTGTACAAGGAAGTCGCACTCGCACCTCCCCTTTTGAGAGTGGCTGTTTGGTTGTGACTGCTGTCATTGTCCTGGTAGTGGTAGAAACAGGAGCTCCACGTCCTAGAAATTCACTCCTGCCCTGTGTGGTGACACCCCGTGGCACGCTCCTATCCCTCCTCTGTGACGATGCTTTTCCTCTGCCCCTCTTCCGATGACGGCGGGAATGCCATGCCTCCTCAGGACTCTGTCCTGAGTTCTCATCTCCCCACATCTGCTTAGACCCAGAGGCCTCAAAAAAGCAGCCGGCAAGCAGAACCTGGCTCGCAGAAATGCTCTGTGGTAGCCTCACTACCTGTCATTTGAAAAAAACCCAAATTTTCACGTTCTAATTTGTTTCACCAACCATCCCTATTTGTAGCTTCTTTTGACAAAATCAGAGCATCATGTTTCCACCTGACCGTGGCCAGCTAGAGCTGAGCACGTGACTCCCTTCATCAGAATGCCCCCAAGTTCATCTTCATTTATAGTCACCTTCTCTTAATCCTGTTAACGGCCTGGTCTCTCCAGGCAGTTGAGGCTGCCAATCATGTTGAGCCATCCCCAGATAAGTTAGGACCACAGGACACAAAAACAGCCACCTTGACATTCCCCGTTCTAGCTGGTGCCTCAGGCGCACAGCCAGACTCCACGCCAGCTCCAGCAGACCCCAGCTTGCTCTCGCTCTGGCTGCACCTGCAGCCTCACCTTCAGAACTTATGTCCCATCTGAGCCATCATTTGGATTCAGGATTCTAGAAGAGAAGGAGGCAAACATGTTAGGCATGAATCAATACGTGGTGGCGTGCTAGTTGAGAATCGGTGTCCTCTAAGAAGGATCTAGTTACATAATAATAAAAAAAAAATAGAAAAATTGATGTTCTAAGCAAGGAAGGCAGGTCCGTATCAGAGCTGTTGAGACGTGAGCGAAAGGGCATTGGAAACACGGTGGGTAAGGTTTGGAAATGGAGAGCACAGTGAGTGTAAGAGATAGTGCAAAGAGAAGTTTAAAACTTAAATTACAAAAAAGTATAAAAGCAGATGCAAACCCTAAAATAAAGCTACAGAAGGAGCTGGAGGGTTGGTGGTACCACCAACCATAGATGGAGGCAGAGCCGCGGGCTAACGGCGCTGCTTCTGGAAGACGATGCTGTGTCCCATTTTTGGTGTATTGAGTCAGACGCCGGCAGACAGCTAAATAGATGTCTGTACATCTAAATAGATTTTTGTACAGTTGAAGGTAAGAGATGACATGGAAAATAGAGAGTGGGTCTGAGGTATCGTTTTAGAAGCCACCCACACACGTGTGGTTTTCCAAAAGCTCTTGAAGAGGGAGAATAATGAGAAACCGGAACAAGGAAGGAGGAAGGAAAGAGAGGAGCCCTTGCAGGAGATTCAGTCAGGAGAAAAGCATGGGGTCAACCAGAGAAATTAAGAAATCAAGAGGATAGCTTGAAATAAAGGGGAATTGTCTCGCAGGGTCCGCTGAGCGAGGAAGACTGCGTCTACATAATAGATCTACGTGAGACCTGGATTTGGCCAGGAGGTCACTCATTCATTCAGCGAGTGTGTACTAAGCATCTATTATTTTCCGGAACGTGTGCTAGGAAGAACCTTTCCATAGAGATTCTATCCATCAGTCGAGCCCAGGTTTTGCTACAGTGACTCCCAAATCTCTGTGGCTTACAGTAACAAAGGTTTATTTCATACTCACGCCAGGGGCTCTAATCCTTGTCATTCTTGTTCTGGGCCCAGACTGATAAAGCAGTCACCTTGTGAAACGTGGCGATTGCCATGACAGGAAAGAAGAAAATGCACATCTGCACGGAAAACTTCTTCTGGAGGGAAAGCAAGTCAGGTGGCCACGTCTGATGACTTGCAGGGGGCAGTAAAGCGCAATGCCAGCACCTGTCTGCAGGGAGGCAAACTGGCACGTCTGTGCGTGGCCCTGCGACTCCCCCACAGGGGATGTGAAGGAGGAACGGGTGAACGTCAGAGCTCTGAATATTGGCAAGTTATTTCCTTACACCAAGGCCCACGACACCATTTGCAGGGCCCGGTGCCAAATGAAAATGCAGGTCCCAGGCGAGGGCCAGGGAAGTGAACCTCCCCTTCCCTCAGGCCCTCACCCCACTCCATGCGTGTAGGTGACACCCAAATGATTGTAACCTCTACACCAGGTGAACTTGTTACTTGGATCAGGGCAGGCGAGCGGCCCCTGCCAAGCACAGGATAGTGCTGCCCATTTGGAGAGAAGTGGCCCTACCTGGCCCCACCCCAAGATGCTGCAAAGCATAATTCTCACCCCGAACTTCCCCTCCGCCATTCCCAGGGAGCTGAGAGCCATGGCCAGAGGTGGGCCTTCCCCCATGCCACCAAATGACCCAGCCACCGCCCCGGGCAGGGTGGCGGCAGTAACAGGGCTGAGCTGGGGAGGAGGAAGCCAGGCGGGGTCTGATAAATGGGGAGCAGGCTGTGAGCTCTGCCCAGGGTGGGGACAACTGCATGTGAGCCCCCAGGGCATGCGTGCCCTGTGTCCCAGGCACCTTCACTTACAAACTCAAGTTCAAAGGCAACGTGATTCAGAATTTCTTCAAGTGACCACAGAACCCCTTCTGAGAGTGCGTCCCCGGGCAGCTGTACTACCCTGAGTCCATTGAGGGCCTTGGTTCTGACCCGAAGTCCCATGTCCCCCTTGGACTCTGTCACCTGTCTTTTGTCTTCTTTTGGCCTGCTCACCAATTTTTTTTTTTAATTCATTTTAGGTGTGCAAAACAACATGATGATTCAGCATTCACATACAAAGTAATAAGCCCAACAAGTCTGCCACCCATCTGACACCTTACGTAGCGATTACAATACTGCTGACTACATTCCCTATGCCGTACTTTACCTTCTGTGACTATGTGTACGAGAGCTGCCTGGAAAAAATCCAGCCATTGTCAGAATAACGAGAACGGGTACATGGCCGGATACTTTACGGACAGCCCTCAGGTATATTTTTAGTTATAGTTGACATTCCATATTATTTCATATTAGTTGCAGGTGTACATGCAGTGGTTAGACATGGAGATCATTCAGGAAGTGATTCCCCGGGTAAGTCTAGCACCCATCTGACACGATCCGTAATTTTTACATTATTGACTTTATTTCCCATTCTGTATTCTACTTTTTCTGTTTTTCATTCCAGTTGCCCTGGAAATCCTATTCACCTAAGGGATCATCCTAACGGGATGTTCCTTTTCGGTATAACATACGTAAATCCTCCGGAGGTTACATTAATGGCCTTGCAAAGAACCTACTGTTTTTTTGATGGTCTTCTTCCAAGATAGTGGACTCTTCGTCACACCCATATTTGGGCCTGGGAAAGGGACAGGACAAGGGGACGGAATGAACCGGTCCACACTGCACATTCCATCGTCTGCAAGTCTGAGATTTACTCAAAGTCTAAGCATGTCAGCCACTGCTTGCAGTGAGATTGCATATTCGATAAGCCCTGAGATTTCCCTCTTTGCCAGGGAGGCAGCCTGCAGAAATCAGGTGTCAGGGAAATAGAAATAGGTGGTCTTAATGTTCTCTCTGGTATTTATTCTATCTGTGTAGCGAATATAGCTTACAATAGATTAGCAGACTCAACACATGCTGAGACCACGGTAACAGTGATGTTTGCTGACATTATCAGCACTTCCTGGAAGGGAATTTTCTTACTTTTCTTCTTTCTTTCCAGAAGTTTTTTTATTTGTTCCTCTATTTACCTGGCTATCCTTTATCCTGAGGCTGTTTATCTCCCAGAAATAGTTTTGTGTATCTAACCACGGCAAATCCACTTAGTTATTGTTTGTTTATCTCTGTTTGGTATATCAAATATTTATTTCTAAGGCACTCATGTATTGTATCTAAAATGTGCCTGATCGTTGCTTGCCTGGTCTGTTTGCTGACATGTGTCCAATTGCTCTGTGCATGTGAGGGCTGTCTGGAAAAAAATCCAGCCACAAACACTTCTATTTTTCATATTACATGGCTGGGATACTCTCTGGGCGGCCCCCATATATTTGCGACATTCAGATAATAGAAGTCTCTTGGTAAATATAACTATCGAGAAGTCCCAAAGAGGTTCAGAATGTCTGAGAGGCAAAGAAAACGTTCCTCTCCACCCAGAAGGTGCTACAATACCCAGAAGAAGAAAAAAAAAGTGCCCTCGAATGGACTTGGAGTGTGCTTTTGAACAAGGACAAGAATCTGGCAGTCCTGACGAGTAGGTTAATCCCCTCTCTTAAATGCTTTCAATACCACACCCCTCCTCTGCTCTCCAATGACGGAGACTGGCGTTTGTCTGAGGCCGCCTCCCCCAGTGGCATCTGCAGTCCCTGTACTGGCCCACAAGCGTGTGAGTTACCTGGCTCTTCAACAGCCAGCATGATGCCTGGTAACCAGCGGGAGGCCCGTGGGCACTTCCTGGGTGGAAGGTACTGGCTTGGCCCCCCGGGGCCTGGGACTCATCTCTTGCTAATCTTGTACATTTATACCTGGGACTTTTCAAGGTCACCTACGTGTGGCCTTCGGACAGGTGTGCACAGAGCCTCCAGGGAAGGGACAGTCTCGGATGAGGACTCAGAAGCCAGGCTTTGGAGCCAGACACACCTGTGTCTGTCCCTGGCCTTGAGCCCTGAGTTGTTGAACCTGGGATCGGTTCTGTGACCTCTAAACTCCAGGCCGTCATCTGTAGAGTAGAAGACATAGGGCTAGTAGGCCCCCTCGGGGGCAGATTATGGGAAGAATGAAATGGGACCCTCGTAGGCGACTGTTGAGCACACAGCAAGCATTCCACGAACAGCAGCTGCCACTTCTGCTCCCACAGGACGTATCGCACACCTCGGTCAGCTTGTTAGACCATCTCAGTGAGCACCGCTCAGCGTGTTGACTCTGGGAAGTCTTTTCACGCTCCCGGTCTCCCCCACATGACCCCTCGTGCCCAGACCCAGACAGTCTCTGGCGTTTGTACAAACGTCGTTTCCACTAAAGTCCCCCAGAGTGGAGGGAGGAGAAGCGGCATGCGATTGCTCTGTGCCTGCGGTGTGTATGTGTTTGCCTGCAGCGAATTCGGAAGCATGAACGAGGCAGGCCTTCACCCAGTAGGCGTTACCGGTGTTTTCAAACGGTGCCCAGCAGTTCTGGCCGGCAGCGGCACGCGTGGACTTGCACCCACTGACGTGTCTTCCACACACGCGCGAAACGTTCTCAGTAGTTCATTCCAGGAGGGCGCACGCTTGCAAAGGCCGCATCTTATGCCTCTGTGTGTCTCCACTCCCGTCCCCAGCTTCCTCAGTCATCCCTGCATTCACTCAGCAGATGCATAGGCCGGCCTTGCTCCCGGTGCAGCACTGTGCTGTGTTCCGCGGTTCCAGCGAGGTGTTTGTCCTTGTGGGTCTTGCCTACCAGAGCAGGGGGAGGCCATCAACACACGCTCTAACTTTAGGTAGCATGGGATGCCATACCAGAGAATAATACTAATCATACAAGGCAAAGACACACAGGAGCACGGTGGGGGACGGCCTGCAAGTGTTGGGATTAGGTCCTCAGAGCAGAATGCTAGTCTCGTGGCTTCGTTGCGCAATTTCGGGGGCAGCTGACACACCTGCGTAGCCCTGGGGGTCTCTCCACAGATGGAACCCTCCCCGGTTGATGTCAACTCCAGTGTCCACCCCTCGCAGTCTGCTCGCTCACCCTGCCCACCCGCCTTCCCTGGGTAGCACGCGTCCCCGTCATGCTTCTACGCCACTGCATGTGGTTCTGTGGCTGGAGCCGGAGTGGACGCCCCGGGGGCTGCGAAGCCGCGGCTGTTTGTTGACGTGGCTTTTCCGCCCCATCCTCACGTCTGCACAGGCGTAGCTGCCGGCCGAGCGGCCGAGCCGGGGCTGTTTGTTGAATGGATGCTAAGCGCCAGGAGGCATCCAGGCCTTTCACAGGCCCTTGAAGGGCTCCGGGTTTGTTATTGCAAAGCCTATCGGGAGACAGCCCAAGCATCAGTGTAAGACATCCCGGTGATCCATACCAAAAAAAAGTCGATCCTTACATCTGGCAGAGAGCAGGGGGTCAATAAATGTCCGTTGGATGAATGAACTAATGGATGAACGAATAAATTTGAAGCGCAAACTGATATTGCTGTTGTCAAAATGGTGCCGTGTGAAGTCTGCCCCCCGACACACACGGTCACACGTGTACCCCTCCTCTCCCCTCTCCCCCACGGGTGTCTCCGTGTCTCCAGGAGGAAAGATGACTAGCAGGTACGTCGTGCTGAGGGGTTTAAGGTTGTCAGAGCCCCTGTCTTCTGGCCTCTCCTCCCCACGGGCTCTGATTTGGCTCCAGAAACGCCGGTTCTCCCCTCGGTCACCCTCCAGCGTCCTGGGATGGGAAGGAGGAGGCTGACCCCTTTTGTCACCACCAGCCCCAGGGGCCGGCAGGGAGAAGGAGCAGCCAGCAGCTCTGCTTCGGGCTGGAGGTCTGGGCAAGTGGGCCGCAACCTGCCACTGCCTCGACAGCTCCCAACGCCAAGGCCACGGCCACGCGGCCACATGCTTAGCGTGGAAAGGCTCGTGGTCCCGCTGTGGGCCTTCACCTAGAGCCGTATTCATCCAGACCGCCCGAACGAGATGTCACACTGGGGAGCTTAAAGGCCACAACTGTGTTTCTCATCATTCTAGAGGCTGCAATTCTGGAAGTGCCGTGGGGACTGAGCTCGGGTGAGAGCTCTCTTTCTGGTTTCCTCTCATCTCAAGGTGGGGGCTCCGCCCTGCTGACCTCATTACCTCCTGATCGCCTCCCACTGGGAGGTAGGGCTTCCCCTTGTGAATTCCATAGCACCTCCTACGCTCCATCCTGGGATTTCTGGCCGATGTCATGAGTGCCTACAATCAGCCACATGAGGCACCTCCTCCTGACCTAGAGGAACGGGGAGTTAGCGACAGTAATGTGGTTCATGTGTCCATTTTACAGATAGTTATCAAACACTCACAACGTGTCAGGCTTTGTGCTGGGCACCAGGCATTCAGAACTGAACAAGATGGAAAAAAGGTGCCTGCCTCAGGGCGCTGACACCCCAGGGAGGAGAGCCAGACCACAGGTGTGTGCACAAGGCAGTCACCTAGTGATAAGAGCCACCAAGACTGTCAAACAGGCTGCGTATCAGTGTGAGCAGAACGAGGCCATTTTAGACTGAGCTGAGGACCCCATGGTACGTGGGAGCCAGCCACGCAGACATTGAGGAGGAAAGTGTTCGCAGAAGGGGGGCAGCAAGTGCGTATGTCCCGAGGCTTAGTTGACGGCATTGGTCTGTCAGGGGGGAGTACACACTCAGACACCCACTTTTTTTTAAAGCCATAACCATGACCAAAAGCAGGTACATTCAGGGCACCCCTTGGCTGCTAAGCTGTTCTTTGTCCTCACGTTTTGGCCGAAGCTGTGAACAAATTCCGAGTGGTTCTCTCTGCTTACCCCAGTGTCTTTCCAAGATGCCCCTCACGCCACCTGTCTTGATGTGCCCACGTCACTGAAGTGACAGCCAGGCTGTATGAAGCATGCGGACTTCCGCGAGGTCCTGCCACACTCCTGTCGCTGTCGGGCTACGTGGAGGAGGGGCGGAATCCCCATCCCCATGATCCCTCAGGAGAACTGCAGACTTGTGTGGTCGCGGGTGTTGCTGCGGGACACACACACACACACACACACACACACACACACACGTGATTGTCAGCCGTGGAGAATTTCCTGGTGCATTTCTGGGGTAAAAGAAATATCCAGAGAGAAGAGCCAGGTGCCTCTGAAGCCTTCTGCTGCCCTGGCGCATGGTTCTCGTGAAGTGGCTCGTTGAGGCTCGTTTGCGGGTCAGTAGACAGGTGTCGCAGGAAGCTTTTGTAAGACACGAATGGTGTTCAGCTTTAAGACGGTGGGGTGGGCGGGCAGAGTTAAAATGTAGCTGGCAAGAGCAGAGGAAGAAGGATACTGGTGTCTTCGGTCCTAGAAGCAGAGCCTGAAGCGAGGATGTGGGTGCAGGTGACTTACTGAGGGAGTGGGCCCCCAAAACCTGTAGGGGGTGGGGGAAGCAGGACAGGGCTGAGGGGAGGCGTGGTCCCCGACCGTCTTCTGAATCACAGGTAAAGGGTGCAGGGGCCTAAACCCCAGCAGAGTTTCCCTGGGCAAAGAAGATGAGCTTCTGTACTCCAGGCTCAGTCAGTCGTTGCTCGTGCACATCGGGGGCATGTTCTTGCCTGCCAGGTGGGGCCTGGTGGCCTCTGAGGACAGCTCTCCAGAGGGGGCAGCTGTGAGCCGTCCGCAGCGCTCATAGCAGCTGTGGGAGGGCTGCCCCCCAGGAAGCCTATGGGGTACCCAGAGAGACTCCTGCATCCGGGTGTTCCCCACAGAAAGGTTTGTCTTTCCTCCAATGAAACTGCATCCGTTCATGCATTTAATTATGTTTATTGAGCACCTACTATGTTCTGGAAATTAGTATGACAGCAGTGAGCAAACTGGATATGTTGCCAGTCATCACCAAACTTAAGCAGGTGAGGGACACACGACCAAAGAAACCACTGCTCGTGAGAAATGGTGGTAAGAGAGCTTCAGTTCTGTGGGAGCTCTTATTGGGAATCCTAAATCCAGTCTAGGGGAGACAGCCTCGACCTGTGCTCCCCAAATAATTAGTAGCCACATATTCGTATGGTTACTGCACACTTAAAATGGGGCTGATCCCAGCTGAGAGGCTCCCCAAGTGAAGTCCTGGAATTTCAAAGGCTTCGTATGGAAAGTAAGCATGTGAAAGATTTCATTCATACTTTGTTATACTTACTACATGTCAGAGTGACAACATTTAATCAATGTCACCCCATTAAATTTAACAATAAAAAAAAAGCATGACAACATTTTAGATATATTGGGTTAAATATACTATCAGAATTAATTTTGCTTGTTACTATTTACTTGTTTAATGTGGCTGCTCGAACATTTTCAATCCCACGTGTGGCTGGCTTTGTAGTTCCATCGAATCGCATAGGTCTAGGGGCTTCCTGAAGCAGCCTCACAGACACACTTGCTGAACAATCTACTAGTGAACATGGATGTCCACTGAGGTAATGAAGATATAACCAGTTTGATCCAAGTTCACTATTGTATTGAGCCTTTCCGATCCTTTGAGATCACTATGTTTGTTTGCTTTTATTAAATAAGCCCCTCTAATGATAGGATCCTCTTTATGTCTCCTTTTAATATCCAAAGGCTCTCGAAAGCACAATTTTTCCCCATCCCACACCCCTTCTAGATAATTGAAGTTTGACTGCATAGTTTCTATCCACCACAGATATAATTCTCATTTCCTCGTTCCTTTTTTCTCTTCTCTACATGATAGGAGCGTGAATATAAATCTATAGAGTCAAAAGTGAAGAGGTAACAAAATATAAATGGTTTGAAGTGAGCCTGTTTTCAAGTAATTTTCCCCCTAACCTGGTGAGATGTCATTCCAAAGGCGATTTCCCAGCCCAGCCCCACGAGCAAGTATGATAATCGTTCAAAACATAATTGAAAGATTTCAAAAGTTGAACTGGAAGCAGTTTTTGTCAGAGTTTATTGCAAGTATTTTGTATCTTTAAAAAAAAAAAGTTTGTGAAAGTTCTATGACAAGGAGATAAATTATGGAACCATAAGAATGGGGGAATAAACAGGAATAAATGGATTCTGAAGAATGACAAACAGAGCAAATGACAAGAACATGTAATTTTAGAACACAAAAAAGGTAACGAATTTTGCAAAATTGCATTAGTGTATCATTTTCTGTATACGAGCCATTAGAGGGAAAAAGTGGAAATTACACCCTGTAACAAAGTAAAAATGTTTTCAGTGTTTAAGGGTAATTTTGTAATACTGCTACTATTACTTAAACTCTTCCCTCTTATAAAAATCCAAAGGCAGGACCCCTGGTGATGTATCCTGTGTCTTAGGCAAAGAGCAACAATTTGAATTCCATTCACACATACTTGTATTTTGCCAAGTGCTATCAAGCCTGGAGTTGCATAATTTGCCATATAAATGAAATAGATACTTTTCCTCCACACATTTATCACTCTCCTGTGCGCTTCATTACTGACAATCAAGTCAGAGAAGATGTACAAAATTGTCATGATGTACTTATTTTCTCATGATTTTCGATACAAATAGTACTCCTTTAAAAATGCCCCCCCATCTTTTTGTTTTTTTTATCTGTTTGCCACAACATTTTTGCTGTCTTTTCAGGCTCTTACTTAAGTTCCAGTGATAAACATTTTTCCCCTGGCAAATACGAATGACTCCTTGGAAAATGTATATTTCTATTTGGAGAAAAATTAAAAAATACTTCAGACACACAAAAGCAACGTTGTTTCCAACTAGTTCTTTAACTGTCACTCTGTAGATGTGTGTGTGTGTGTGTGTGTGTGTGTGTGTACTCTGTGAAGGTGTCTGTGAAAACAATACAGTCTCTCTCAGGTTGTCCCTTGGAAGTATATACATCCTGCCGCTGAATCACCTTTAGGATTACATGTAGAGTCACAGCATCAAATGGCCAAAAGCTAGTCAGGAGACATGAGATAAGGTGTGGGCTACGGATGCATAGGCCACTTGGTCCGGCTTCATGTTTTCACCTGGAAGAGCATCATGGGTACAGAGAAGTTTGAGTCGAAGGGATTCAAGGGCAGCAGGCAGCTGGCACGCCACGTTTGCTTGGCACCACATAGGGCGCGGTGGGGACTGTGGCAAAATGAAGGCACGCAGCCCCCAGTGAGAGCAGCTGCCCCGGGACCTGCCCAGGTCTGTGAAGAATGCTCATTTTCTTCTTCATTTCTTTCCGAGAGATGCCGGATCCCTTGTGGGGGCTGAGGAGGCTATTGCTTGATTTCTTTAAAGATTGATCATTATTTTTAAGTGAATACAGTTCAAACAAGCCAAAGAAAAGACATTTCCTGGCCAGACACAACCTGAAGACCACCAGGGTGTGACTGCCAGGGAAGGGTCTTCTCCAAGGGCCTGGGGCAGCCAGGTGACTGTATAGGGACAAAGGAGTCTGTCCCTCCCAGGCTATGCTCTATCGAAATGGAAATGTCACCTCCTTGAGCTGCGCAAACCTCTCCACTTCTCTTACCAAATATAGGTAGCATTGGGACCCGAAAAAATCGTGATTTTTTCTATCGACAGCAGCCATCACGTCATCACCACCCACTGAGTCTGAGTCCTCGAGCAGCACACTACAGTCTTAGAAGCAATACCACTTTCGGGTTCTTAGACGTCGAGTTCAACCCGAGTTTCAGCTCAGCGAGCTGAGCCCTTGAACTCCGATGTTACGGGGCCCCCTTCCTCTGGTGTGGACCCAGCACTCCAGATACTCCTCCAGCCGAGCTCCTTGGGAAATGGCAACAAGCCCCTTGGGTTACTGTGACCTAGCTGTCGTGGAACACTCGGTGGCATCTGGGCCATGCGTGGAGCTCAGACCCCTTCCTGCCAGTGTCCACTCCTTCTCTCCTCCTCCCAGCCCAACTGCAACCTCTCTCTCTCTCTCTCTCTCTCTCTCTCTCTCTCTCTCTCTCTCTCTCTCTCTCTCTCTCTCTCTCCATCTGGGATGGGGGCAGGGGAGGTAGGGTACAGGAAGACCCACTCTCAGTCCTGGCCGAATCCTTGTTTCACGTCTGTTCCAAATCCTCTAAGTTTCCCTGGAGGGCCAGGCTGTGGGAGATAAATGCTCAGGAGAGGTGGCGAGTGCTCCTACACTCCCCTCGGCCCCATCCCTGCCTGAACCGATGAGCAAACCCACGGAGAAGCACACAAGGGAGCAGAGAGGAGGCGCAGGTGACGTCTCGGGAAAGCACCCACTGCGGTAACCTGCCAGCATCCCCACCCTGGTGGGACGCCGGCTTAGTGCCAGGGGCCTTAGCGCGTCTCTTGTTTAGGCTTCAAGGCAACCTCGGAAGGACATAGTGTCTGTGCGAGTTCCCTATCGACCGGACAGTGCTGCAAAACGAAGGCCCCCGAACCTCCGCCACGCAAAACCGTGGGCATCTGTGCAGCTCAGCAGGTGTGGGGGTCCCGCTCCCAGGGCCTGGGCAGGGCTGGCCCCGCTGTTGAACCTGTGCTCAGCTTCCAGGCCCCCTGAGAGGCCCTGCTCACCACACGGGACTCATGGGCAGGCTCGTGGCCTGGCCGCCCGCCAGCGGATAGGGGACAGCCTCAGCTGTGACGGCTGGACCTGCGTGGCCCTGTCCCAGGTCTCTCTCATCCCCGGCAGTCTTGCCTGGGGTTCTTCTTGGAGCCATGGCAGAGGGAGAATGTGAGCAAGCCGGGTCCCGGGAGCCATTGTCGCTTTGCTCTGCATCCTGTTCGCTAACATCCTGAGAGACACTCTCAGCCCCATGCCAAGCTGAGAGGCAGACGTGGGGACAACACAGTGAGCCGGCAAAGGGCGTGCCCAGAGGGAGGGCTGACCTATGGGGCCCATCACAAACCTCCCACCCCCTTTTCCAGATCAGGAAATGGGGGACGGGGAGAAATGAGCCTCAGTGACGGGCTGAGCTTCGAACCCCTGCACACGTGACGGCGGAGCTGTGAGCCCGGAGCTGTGACTCCGTGGCTTTGACTTTTAGAGGCACTCGTGAAAGGAAGCTGCATGTTCAGGCAGCATCTTCCAGGCCAAATGGAGTGTTGAGTAATTGCCTGCTTAATATGGTTGATAGAGAAAGCAAACTTCAAGCCAAACACTCTAATTTCCCCTCAACATATGTAATCATCTTAATTTTCTCTTTGCCTCTGTTGACAGAGCTTGGGGAAGACAACTCCTTTGTAGCATCCGCCAGTGTTTCCCTGAGAAGCAGCGTGTCAGGAACAGGACTGGCGTTCTTTCCTTCTAAAAAATCCCTTCTGTGGAGTTCCACTCTCTTTCCTGGGGACCAGTTCCCCTCGCCGGCGGCTCTGGGCTTGACCTACACCATGGAAGCAAACCCTGTGCTCATTTGCCATGAGCCCCCCGGGCTGGGCTGGTTGGTGACCCGGGTTTAGCTGCAATCACCTGACTGTCCAGGGGCCGGATTTCATGCCTCATGAAGGAGCCGGCCGAGCAGTCGCTGACGTCTGTGTTAAGTGCCCGCTCACTGATCAGTAATTGGCTTGTTCCACGACTGAGGGCTGGTTTCATTTTCCCAGAACGAAAGGCAGACCCCGCATCAGGTCCCATTTCCTCTGTGGGTTGACATGACCAGAAATTGCCAGCTTGATGCCAAGGACTGTGAAACTCCTTAGACTATGACATGAGGCCTGAATGACAGATTCCAATAGAATGATAGGAACAATAGCCGCCACTAACATTTCCTGAACCTCTATCCTGTGCCGCGAATTGTGCTAAACTCTTTCCATATGTTTCATCTTCACAACCGTCCTCAGCTGTTGATACCACTGTAGGCCCGGGTTACAGCTCAAGATACTGAGGGCTTCGGTGACTTCCTTCCCCAGGGCCACACTGCCACCAGTGAGTGACAGGCACAGCCAGGAGTTGGCTCAACACATGATGGTGAAGCCCAACAAACTTTGTGAGGACTCAGACAGTACACTTCAGGCCTTTACAAGCCATTGCATTGGGTCCCTGCTGCAAGACTCGCCCCTGCCGCTGCTTCCCAAAAGCAGAGACAATGCATTTACAAAGGGGTGTGGCTGCGTGCCAATAAAACTTTATTTACAAAAGCAGGCAGCGCGCGGGGTTTGGCATTGCTATCCCGTTGCTTCCGGGCTGTATCACTTCGGGCAGTTTACTAACTTCTCTCTCAGCTCTGTTTTCTAAAGGAGGAGGATCATCTTCCTCCTACCTACTTTCTGGGGTGATTTTGAAGACTGCATGGGTGTTGCAGACAACACACATGTTCCTGTTGTTGCAGCTGTTGTAAGAGGCGGTGCAGCAGACAGGAGCCGCGCGGTTTCTCCCGGCTTGAGAGCTCGTCTTTCTCACCCGCCGGCTGGGTGATGTGGGGCATGCAGCCGTACATCTCTGAGCCTCAGGCGCCTGTTCTGCACAGTGGACGACAGTAAGAGGAAAAACCTCACGGAATCATTAGAAAGATGCAATGCATTAAACATGTGCAAAATGTTTGGAACAATGCCGGGCACATGGCAAACGCTGTAGAGGCGCTTGCTTTAATTATTTATATTATTATTATTATTATTATTATTAAATAATCAAGATTTGAGCCCGAGTGTGCCTGATTCCCCTTGCACACTCCCACAGTGTCCTTAACTGACCCCTTGGTGATTGCGTGAAGCCTCCAGGCCCCTTATCAGAATACCATTTTTAAATGCATAAAATAAAAACATAAAGATTATCCCCCAAATCCAGCTATTGAAAACCATAGCTATCAAACTATTTTGAAACAGACTTTGATATAGTTATGTGTGCCTTTTATTAACATATTAGGTAACACTATTAGGAGGCCTAATAACTACTGTAATCGTGAAATAGTAAAATGTGTCAGTGATATGTCACTGTTTCAGCAACAGCTGTAACACACTGTGAAGATATCTTGATTTGTGCCAAAGTCACAGGCCCCATGGTTTGGTGCCTGTGTTTATAATGGGGGAAATGCTAAATTTCAGGTAAAGTTTGAGAGAAAAAAATTCACATTCACAAAATGCCTAAGTCAGAAAACCTTTGAGGTCCATGAGCCCCCCAGACCAAGAACCCCTGTGTCTCCACCTGTGAAGGAGCCATTTTAAAGAAATCATAAACCGGGATGCCAGGATAGCTCAGCAGGTTGAGCACTTGAGCTCGAGGTCCAGGGATCGAATCCTGACCTCGGCCCATGCAAACCCATATGCTGAACTGCGGCGCAACTGGTAACTGCCGGGATGGCAGTGAAGGGTCTCGCCTCCTGTGCGGAGGGCCCCGGTTCCAGTGCCCTCCCTGTGCAGCCCCACACCCACCTGTGTGGAATGAAACCACGTCACAGCTAATGATGTACAGCTACAGAGACTGCTCTGGGCCCTGCCCCCTTTCTCTCTCACCTTCTCTCAAACAATAAAATAAATCTTAGGGAAAAAAAAGAAGAAAGCAATCACAAATCTAAAGCCTGAGAGCTTGTACAGAGGTGTGTGCTCCTTGTACCCTGAGGTCATGACACACACACAGATGGTGTTGGATGGCACAGGTGCCCACTGTCCCCCTCATTGCATGCCCTGTGTGGAAAAAAGGTCGTCATTGGGACTAAGCCAGCGAGAGGAAATGGAAATGTGATACCGCTGACCTCACCTAAAAAGAATAGCTATTGTCACAGGCCAGAGATGCTGACTGTTTGTAGGTTTGAGGAGAAATATATTTGTTAGTGAAATGGAGCTTAGTGAGGAGTGAGTAAAGGTGAATTATTTGTCTGACAACTAGATGAGGTTTATGCAATATAGTACTATTGAGCGGGGCTATTAACAGAGTGAATTGCTATTGTGACATGCCATTAAATTGTTTTTAGTGTCCACAAAGGTATCATTCAGGAGCTGCCAGGGTTAGTAACAGAGTTGTATTTTTGGTGGACAGTAGCAGATCTCAAAACAAAATAGCATATTTTACAGAAAAGGGAAATATGGTCAAAGCGGGGCATCTGCAGACAATAGAATCTGGGCTACTGACTTGACAGGAGCCCCCACCAAATCCCAGCAGGCTCTGTGGACCCCATGGTAGCTGTAGTTGGAGCTGAAATCTGAGTGATCCATCAGGAGGGAGAAGAGAAAAAGTGCGATGAAGAGAGAAATCGAAATTGCGGCTCTTTCGTGATGTTCTGTCTTGTTCCTGAATGTCTCCCCAGCATTTAGCAGAGAGGTTGGCTCAATTCAATTATTTGGTGGAAAAAATAAATAAAAACGAAGCGAGGCGAGTGTGAGGGATGGGGCAGGGAGAGAGAGGTTGAGAGAGGGCGAGATTGTGAGAGAAACTGAGACAGAGAGAGGTAGCCAACTGCTCTACTGGAGGGATAGTGCAGGTATGCATCCATATGCACATGAACACCTATCAACTCATTTTGCACGTTTTGACAACTGTTCATTGAGGGCCTACTAAGTATCAGCCCCTGTGCTAAGTACTAACCATGTACGTTTAATGAGACAGAAAAGATCCTACCTCTCAGATGGCTTGCATTCAAGTGAAAGATTCAGAGAATATGAAATCAAAGTAGCTTATTTCAAAATAATACCGTGTTATACCGGGAAAAAATGCGTTGTATAAGAACAAGGTAGAGGGTAACTAGAATGAAGGTGCTACTTTGGGTAGGATGGTGACATTTAGCACCGAGACCTGCTGAATGACAGAGAACTAACTGTGGAGACATCAGGGGAGACAGGTCTACGGAGGGCTTCCCACATGCCAGGTGCGGGCTCCGTTCTCTGTGTCCGTTATTTCATTTAATCTTCACATCTGTGCCGTGAAGGACAGCGTATTTATAGCAACTTCACAAAGGACAAGGAAGAAAGGGAGGTTCGGAGAAGCAAGAGGACTTGCCCACAGTCATAGAGCTGGTAAGAGACAGAGGCAAGATTCAAACCCTGCCCGGCCTGACCCCAAGCCGCCACGTTGCCTCCAGACAAAAGGAAGCCCTGCCTACCAGCACGTAACAGGGAAGAAGGCATTCCACGAAGGTGGCTGTTTTTTGGTTTGCACGTGGGTGGTATCTTCAATGCCATATCGTGGCTGTCTTCTGGCTGGTCACCTACCTGCCCTGCCGAGGAACCAGATAGTGGATTGTATCCTGAGTCTGATTCATCAATGACCCTGAAGAAAATGTACATTTTACCCACATGATTGAATAACTGAGTCATCTTTCTACATTAGATAGGGGAGGGGAAAGGGACACAGATCTTAAGGAAAACACATTCTTGTAGAGATTATCTCAATCTTATTTAGGACAATTTTCTCATAGCTGGGGTCTTCGGAGCTAAACTATGTCGACTATTAGAAAACCAGAGAAATTTTAGCATCAACCAGCCACCCACCACCCCACTTCTGCTTTGGGGGTTTGGATTTCTTGTTTGTTTCTTTGTGAGTATTCACTTTGTCCATGGGGTTCATTTGGAATTCATATTAATTTATTATTATTGTTCTCTCTTTGTTTTTGTTTACATTGAAAGACAGTAGATTTCTACAAAATGATGGTGTTACATATATTAATACATCTTAATTGGTTACTAAAGAAATTCAACTTAAACCACAAAGTCCCCTTATTGTTGCTATCACTACTGTTATTTTGACTATCAAATCATTAGTGTGTTTTTATGTCAGTATCTATATTGGGGAGTCCAAGAGAAATGGGCATGAGCCCTTTCACATAGAAGAGGTCAAAGTCCAAACTGATGACACCCTCTGGAGAACGTTCTGGTAATAGATCAAATGCACCTGAAGTGAACATGGCCCATGACACAATAATTCAATTCCTAGGAATTTAGTAGAAGGATATCCACACGCAGCTATATGTAAAATTATATCCAGTGATTTATAATATAACGCAATATTAGAAACAATCGCAATGTTTAATAATAACAGGTTAGTTATTTTTTTTAATGGTAAAAGTGCACAATGAATTCTATCACCCACTATGAAAAACTCATGCTCAGAAAACAAAAGGTTCCCAGATGTCAAGTAGGGTAGACAAAAGGCAGATTATAGATTATAAACCAATATGTGCATGCTGATTCTATAATACACTATATCCAGTTTACAGCTATAGTATATCTCTAGATCGATGTAACTCTAGATCATGATAAAGGTGACATGTAATATTGTTATGATGATGTGATTTATCGCAGGTGTTTCTTTTCATATTTTTCTATCACTTGCTCATTTTCTCCCTGATCTATTGTTATAATTGGGACGAAGCATCCACCCGCACGTGGTGAATGGAGGTCAGTGTTTAAGGTCCACGCTTTGCCTTCAGCCCACTTGGGGCAGCTTTAGGAAGCGCTCTTCCCCTTGAGCACCTTGGCCTTCTGCCCTGGGGTCTCCCGCCCCCCAGCGCTGACCCCTGGCATCCTGCTCGCCTCTGGCTTTGGGGCGCACAGCTCTGATCTGACTCGCCAGGTTCCCGATGGGCTGTGTCTCCAGCCCTGTGTCCACCGCATCAGAAGAGCTCTGTGCTAACTTCCCACGCATTTCCTTTTGGGAAGGGGAGTTGCTCCCCGGGCGTTCTTAGAGCTGTGGATCCGGTTTCTCCTTCACGCCCATCAGGGGAAAGGGAGCAGTCACAAAAAAGCAAAAAGAAAACAAGGAGTTAGCTCCATGCCATCGATACTGGCTCGGTGTGTTCACTCATGAACGATGGTTATTAATTTCTTAACACAGGATGCTGGGGGTTTAAGTCTGTGGAAGCCTCGAGAAGTGGTTATGTGTATTGGATGTGAATGACATCTCCATAAAGAAAAAGAAAAGTAAAAGAAAGTTACGGGGGCCAGGGAGGGCCAGAGCCACGGTTACTTTTTTTTCTTTACTTTTGAAGTCCCCTGGTTGGCTGATCGTGGAGGAATCTATATGTTGCCGAGCAGTGTGGTTAAAGGGAAAGGCCTCAGGTTGTGGACTTTGGGTCCCCTGGTTGGACCCCAAGCCCTGCACTTGTCACCTTTGCTACCTCTCACAGAGACGTGCAATTGACAAATTAAAACTGGCCTTTGGTCGCCAGACCCCCAAGTTCTCATCCCAGCTCAGCAATGTCTGGTTGTGTGACTTCAGACCAGTCACTTGAACTCTCTGAGCCTCCACTTCTATGCATGCAGAATGCAGAAAATGCTCTTCTTCTGCAGGGTCAGTCATGTCATAGATGCAGCCCCTGTCACATAGGTGATGCTTCCTAAGCAGTAACCAACAGCTCTTTCAATGATAACGATTTTATTCTGTGTATGCATCTTGCAAAAGAAGGAGGAAAAAACAAAACAAAACAACCAAGGGGACAGGAAAGAGGAAAAAATAAACCAGATTCAGTTGTTTACGGGACTCACATCAGACAGAGACTGGAGCATGTGGGGTAGTGATGCATTTGCCTTTTTGTGACACACAAGAAAGCCACCAGGACATCTGTGGGGCCATGTGGGGGCTCTGCTCTATATTCGATTACATGTTTTAGGACAATAAATCAGTGGAAGAAAAGTCATAAATAATGCATGCTGGAAATGTGATCATGTTTATTAAGAAGCAACAGCCTTGTCATCTTCATTTTCTTCTTCAGTGAGTCTCCCTCGGAGGGTTTGCTCTTCGGGGACTCCCAGTGATTCAGCTGGAGGCCATTCTCTGAGTCTTGTTTGCAGAAATACCTGCTTTGCAAAAATAAGTGAAAAGCGGTGCATGCAGGGCCTCTGATGAGGCCCCCCAAATTCTTCTCGTCATTGGAGATGGCTTCCTGGCTGGGCAAGGTGGGGGCAGCAAGCCACCTGCCTGGCATCTGCGTGCTCTGCTGTCCCACCCTCCACTCGCTCCAGTCTTCAGTGGGGAGTTGGTACAAAGTCTCTTTAGGTTTCTGGATTGGGGGTTGTGGGGGAGGAAACAAAACAGCGCTAACTTCCCCTTGCCCTGTAACTTGCAGCTACTAAAACAGTGGGCTGACCTTAGTGCATTGTGACATCCAAGGGCTTTCGTTGGAATTGCATTTTAATCTGTGGCTCTTCGTCCATGTGCACTGGAATGACTCTTAAGAAAAAAAACAAAAGAAAAAGAAAGGAAGCAACCTCCATCTTCCAGGGGCTGTGAAAGCCAAGGGAGTGTGTTGCAGATTGACAGAGAAAGAGAGAGGGAACCAAGTGAGGTGGAGAAATGGGGAGAGATGGGGAAAGGAGTGGGGAAGAAGGGATGAGAGCCAGGGAGAGAGGACGGGAGTGAAGCATGAACTTGCCCGTGCTCACTGGGAGACGTCTGGCTTGAGCGGAAGGCTCCCGTGACCCGCTCTGTGGCCTCAGCCTTCTCCTAGTGTTTTGAGAACGGAATGAGTCGGACCAGGGCAGCTGATTCCACTACTCACGACGGGACATCCGTGGCCTGGCGTTCCCCTGACCATCTTGCTGTCTTGCCCTCAGTGTTCTGGGTTGTGAGAAAGGTGCTAGCTTGGGATTTGAGGCACAGGTGGATTTCTATGTCTCTGAAATGCCTTAACTTCTCCCTGTCCCTCCAGACGATGTCTGTCCTTTCTCCTGCCTCTAGTTAGTGCTGGTTCTCCTCAAGGAAAGAAGTTCTCCTCCCTGAACTCGAGTTTTAAAAAGTCCCTCCCATTTCGCTCTAGTCTCGCTACTTCTGTTTCATATTTCTGTTCCTGTCCCTTCCTAGTGCCATAGCCTCAGCCCGAGACCTGCCCCCTCTTGCTGCAGGTGTAAGAATGCTGGCACTTTGTCATCACGCCCCAAGCCCAGTGTGATCTACACAGATGCACTAAACACTAAATTACTTGTGTCCAGGATCTATGTTTAATTAGCGTGTCCTGACATAAAATATTTATCAAGATTTTATGTTCAGTTCAATTCGCCGCTGAAATTCATATTTACTGTGTTTTTTGACTCATTGTGTCCTCTGCCCTTCTCTCTTCTCCTCCCATCACTCCTTTGTGTACCTCTCAGTGTGTGCATCTCTCTCCCCTCCTCCTCCCTTTCTCTCCCTGCCTCTGCTAGCTTTTGAGGCGCTTTCGAAAGCAGTCATCTATGGCTTCATAGTATTCATCTCATTGCTTCCCTCCAGGGTCTGAGTCCAGCCCCAGAATTCCTGGAGCAGCATCTACCCTTTGAGCCCATAAGATTCCAAGCCGCTCACCTTCTTCCAACGGGGCTTCCCTTCCTTCTGCCTTGACCCCGTCCCTGTTACCATTGACATGAGCCCCCCTTGTCTCTCAGTTGGGTCCCTTCAGACAAAAGCTCTGGTCTGCTCCTTCCTTGCCTTTGATGGGTGCCCACTTCCTGCAGTTTACCTCGTTTTCCCCAGAGCTCAGCAGCTCCATGCACAGCAGAACAATAATGAACCCAGTTCGAGCCCGGTTCGAGCCTGCTCCAGCGTCTCCCCAGCCCAGCTCTGTTCCTTGCAGGCTGCCACTCCAGTAGATGCAGCCTTGCCCTAGGGGCAGAATGTAGACAAGCTGCGCAGAAAAGGCAACATGGGTGTCTGTTCAAAGAGAGTCACCCTGGCAGAGAAAAAGGTACTTCAAGTGGGCCAGGACTTCCACCCTGAACACAGAGCTTTCATGGGTAGCTCTATTTTTACAAAATTGTATTTTTACATTTTTATTTATATTGAGTCCTACGTCTAGGCAGTGTTCTGAGGAAAGCCAATATAAATCAACTGAACATCTAGCCACTCCAGTAAATCCTATCACATTGCCAAATATAGTATTAGGGCAATTGTCCTAACTTTGTAGACTCTCCTATCAAAGCCAGCGATACTCTGTGTTCTTGATCTGTCCTTATCAACATTCCTGACACTGACTATGGGTGTTTTCAGGACCAAGAGGTCTGTTTAGCCTAACCCTCTGACCACCCGAACAACTAGATTTGCACAGTCTGTCCTTGCAGAATCTTTTATAAGAATGTTGTCCTTGCGTTCTTTGCTAGATTTGTTACCATTTTTCTTAAAAAAATAATTAGGCCACATGTTTCAGGGGCAAGTCCTTGATACTATCTGAAGGCACAAATACCCACGGAAACACTTTGAAAAATTAAAAGCATTCTACTCCTCTGAAAGGTCAGTTCTGGCCCTGGCAGAGCCTCAGTTTTCTTGCCTATAAAGTGGGCACGACTCAGCAGGCCGGGCTAAGATGTAGACTCTGAGATAATAACACATATAGAGGCGCTCTGTAAACCCAGCACACGCTGACGGTGAAGACACTGTGTTGTGGTCCTCGTTTCCACCTGGAAAATAGAGCAACTTATTAACTTTTCTTTGAAACTGTCCGCAAGGAGTGTTCACAGCCAACGACCGTTCACAATCCAGGCTGAGATATTCCATCGGAAGGTGGTGCACTGGAGAGAACAGCTGGTTGTTTTCCAGCAGAGCAGAATTTCCAGTGTTTGTTTTACCTGGAACATGATGTGCCTTCATAGAGATTACCGAGCAAGGTGACACTTTTTCTTGTCCCTGCTTACCAACTGAAATAAGGGGAGGTGGGCATCTTGAAAGAGGGGATGCTGTGTGTCTCAAAGCTTGTGGCTGATCTGTCTGGATCTTCTGAATGAGATGCATCCTGTACCAATGACCGTGAAACCTGCTTTTCCCTCCAGTGACATACACCATGGCCAGGCACACAGTTCTGCAGCCACGTAGCCTGGTATGCACCTCCGGGGTACATGCATGTGCACACATGCATGTTTTCATGTAACTCAGATCATACAGGTGCTGCTTTCATGTTTTGGTTAGACATTTTATTCCTCTTCCTATGCTTGACTCTCCCATTTCTGGACCCACCTCAAACTCACTGCACCCACGTCGATGCCGTAATCCAAGCAACAACCTGGAGGGAACCCACTCCGCACACCTATCATTTATACTGTGCTATTTACATAGGCTGTACCATTTAAATGGGACAGAAAACAAGGGTACTGACACCTTAAATTTAGCCCAGTGACACGAGGCTGACCATACCTACCATTTGAAATGAGACAGCACCGTTGTCTTCTGGCCCATTTAAAATGGGACATCTGGTCAGCCTATATTTACACTCTTTTTCCCTCTCAGGCACACACACACACACACACACACACACACACACACACACACATACACACGGGAGTTGTGACACTGCCTTTTTTTTTTTTTTTGGTCTGTGTGTATGCAATGAAATGCATCTTCTAAAAAGGAAGATTTTATCTAGGTTTGGCTCTTTCTTCTTACTTTTTACCTTACCATGCTGGTTCTCCCATGTGACTTGTTCGTTCCTGCTGCCCAGGGTCCTGTCCTCCAGATGGACCACTGTCTGTTTGTCCCACTCCCAAGAGCAAAGGCTTTGGAATGGTGCAAGCCAAATATGTTTGTGCTATGATTCCAACCCTAGTCGTTCAGAGTTGGTAGAGTCCCTAACTGCCGTATCGAGAAAGTCAGGGGATGGGGGAGCTAGTCCTTAGGGGAACTTTATAAAATAATTAACTGGGGAATACTAAGAAACAGCAAAGCCCTTCCACCATTTATCAGCTGCCTCCTCCATGCCAAACACTGTGCCAGGCACTCCTGTCCAACACGCCACAGGCACTCCTCAAACCCTCCCAGTGGACATTCTACCCAGTAAGGGACAAAAACCAGATGCCCCTCTTCAGGTGACTCTCACCAGGTGGCCGGATGAGGGTCTCTAAAGACATTGTCTGTCCCCCTTCCCTCCCAAACCCTGCAGCTCTCTCTTGGATTTAGAGTTTCAAGTCTCTTTTCACTCAGTGGTTCAGAAAAAATTGATATATAGCTTCCTTTCATTCCTTTAAGTGATGCAAATTGCTTTACCCAGAGAAAGGCACCATATTCCACCATTACGTGCAAAAGTCTACTAAGAAAGAGGATGAAAAAGATGTTTGGATTTTTTTTTTTTCTTGTAATTTTTTTTTGACTGAAATGACTGCTAACATTTTTTCATCCTTTTTTCTTGTGGAGTGAAGATACTCAGTTCTTATGGACAGAAGCCAAGTGAAGGGAAGAGATGATCCGCTACCTGGTGAAATAGAGTAATTTAGCGGATTAATTAATTTATGGGGATAGGGATGTGAGAGAACCCCTTGTCTGCTGCCCCCCCACCACCATGTATATGAGGATGGGTTCTGAAAAATTAAAATATGTGAAGTGAACCAACTACCCATTTCACTTTCCCACTGTAGTTTCCATCTTCTGGTGGTTATTTGCTTGCCTTTATCACTGATGATAACATTCTCATAGCTAAAAAAATCAAAGAATTTTATTTACAAAGTATAGACAGTTCCGCTCCCAGAAAGTTTTCTTCCATTAGCTATGTAGCATCTACAGCTGGGCAGACAGATGGATACAGAGCTGTGTATTTTTTTTTTCTTTCTTTTTTCTTTTTTTTTTATCCTAAGCATTGTATGGGGAGTAAACAGTCTTCCCCAGGGAGGCGCTTGCAGGCTCTGTCACCAGGAATTCAGCTCCTGGAGCTTCCATAACCGTGTTTTATGCATTGGAGAGCTCAGGACTCTAGCGTCTTTGAAACACTGGGAGAAATGCCATCACTTTATAAGTGGCTGACAGGAGCCACCCCTCCATTAAGGAATCATGTCTATCCCATCACCACCGCCATCGTGCCTCTGTCCCCCTCATCTGCCACTAAGTCCTGCTTGGTCTACTGCTGAAGAGGCTCTTGGATGAGTCCCTGTCTACCCCCCAGGGCTGCTGCTTCATCAGGCCTTCCTCACCTTTCTGGGTCAGTGAGATCACTGCCTCCTAGCTGATCTCTGCGCTTCCAGCCCTTCTAATCCGGTCTCCTCATTGGCAACACACTTATCCTTGTAAAGCATGGCTCTGATCTGATCGTGTATTTCTTAAAATACTTTGTGTCCCAGAGTTCCGAATGTTGTTTCCAGACACCCTGCACTGTTTGGGGGGAAATAAGCAAATGGATCGCGTCGTCTTGGAAAAGGCTGAGCCACAATTCAGCATAGGGGGTTGCACAGGCTGGGCCAGGAATTGAACCCCGGACCTCGCAATTGCAAGGCAAGCGCTCAGCTGCTGAGCTATCTCAGCATCCCCAACTACCTCAGTTTTTCCTCACAGTGAGAGAACACCATGTGGCCTGCTTCTGGGGGAGACCCGCTCAGAGCAAAGGCCTTTCTCTGGACAACTTCCCCACTCTGTTTGCTCAGCCCATGGTGGTCCCATTTGCCCACCTGGAGTGTTTTCTCTCATTCCCCGAGCCCGCACTGTCCACGCCACATGAAGTCAATCTAATTCTGTGCACCTGGCCAGCAGTTCGCTTCCAGTTGTACATGCACGTGCATAGCGATCGACAGTGTTGGGTATGGGCTTCGCAGAGCTTCTGTCCCACGGCTGGGCCGCAGGAGGGTTGATACAGTTTATAACCATTTATCATTGTGTTTGCATTCACGGTGACAATACATGTCACGTGCAAAACTTGGTCTTCTTTGTCTGGTTCCTTTGATCATTTTATGCCCAATTGTTAATCCACTTGACTCTTTTCTTGGGATTTGCACTGAAACCTCACCTATGAGTGCTAGGAGTCCTGAGATGCTTTTGCGTGTTGCTCAGCATTTAATCATTTTAGGGCCCTTGCTACAAAAAATGTCTACTCTCGTCCTTTTCATTTTCACACAAGCATGTGATTTTTATTTGGCCATTTTTTTTTTTGACCCTACTGGATCTCAGGGTTCCTAGTTATTCATTTGTTCATTAACCGAGTACCTACTCTATGCCAGGTGCTTTTCTAGGCTCTGGGGCACAGTATTGAACAAGATAGAAACAGCTCTTGCCCTCATAAAGAGTTTATTTGAGTGGAGAGGCAGACAGACAAAAATAAAAATAAGAAAGGAACAATATACAAATAGATATATAGAAGAGATATCTCAATATGGTGATATATATTATGTTAACCTAATAGGATAGTGTATTACCATATGGGTGTTATAAAGAAAACCAAAAGATAAAGAGTGGTTTGACTTCAGTCACCAAGTCACTGGCTTCCTGGTTTGAGTCTTTGTTCTGACCGTCCAGCTATAAGCCCTGGGTTTGCCAGGCACCCAACCAGAACCGTTACCTCAGGACCCAAACTGGCTTCCCCTTGACCTTCCTGTATTTCCAGTCCAATCACCCTCCTCCCCTTTGGGGCAAACCATGCTGGGAAGACTCAGGCTGGGGCCAGGGGTGAGATGGGGGAGGGTATGGAACATCTGGCCCTCCACAATCTTTCCCAAGCCCCCTCTTTTGCCCCATCTGTGATGAAGCCTTATCTCTCTGTACATCAAAAGCATGTTTCAGCCAAAGAGAAGCTTCCAGAGCCCCCGCCCCCCTTGCACCGTAGAAACGTTATTGAGCACAGCATCCTACATGTAGTAGGCGGTGTGGAGATGTGGAGTGTGTCACCTGGACCATCTGAAGTTAACCATTGTGGGGGCTCTGGGAGCTTAATTGGGGACGATAGGGCCACGGGGGAGGGGGGTCTCCCATGTCCCCATGTCCCCGTGGTGGACAGGGGAGACCCGCAGCCCCAGGCCAGACAGAACAAACTTCAAGGAGCCACCGCAGGGCAGCCTCCGGTGTCCCCAGAGTCGTCTGGTTCCGCGGCAGACCTGTGGACCCTGTTCAGATGGGCGAAGGTAGGGAGCCCAAGGCCTCATTAGTGCCCTTCCATCACTTCCTCATTAGTTCCTAGACCGTGCATTAATGACAGCTTGAAAGGCGCCTCACCCTGGCCTCCTTCTATTTATGATCTCGCCGTGTTAATGTGCACTTAATGAGAAATTCTTGTCTTGCTTGTAAATCCTGTAGCCGGCATTCAATTTATTGACAGATGTTTGCTTGGATCTCTTTAAAATTACTTCATAAATCTTCCGGGATAAAAGGCCTCAAGTTCGGTTATTAAGACAAGGCCTTGTTGACAGTTTCATATTTAACTATTTAGACTCGACTGGCAGGGTTGGAATGGGGTGGGCGGCCGAGGGGCGGAGGGCCTGAGTGCCACCCGCCCCGTTTTCGCACCTATCGGGGCCTCTTCCCTGGGGACCGGTGTCCCCCGTCCCTTAGAATCCCTTCCGTGAACTTCCCGGCCTCGCCGTGCGTCGTCCGTATGCATGGCGCGTATGAGGGCGGCAGCGTGATGAAGTGTTTCTGCTGATCCGGCGCCTCCATCACCAGGCAGGAGCGATGACAAGAGCCCAGCGCCCGGGTGGCACTTCCCAGGGCGGCCACCAGGCGCCGGCTGCGAACCTGGGGCTTCAGCTCCGTCTCAGGGCGGCAGCCACGTGGGTGTGGGGGGAGGGGCGGCAGCCACGTGGGTGTGGGGGAGGGGCGGCAGCCAC
>PVKE010000007.1:103093-163970 GCA_004027555.1 Craseonycteris thonglongyai | reverse complement strand
GAAGCAAAAGGAGTGGAAAGGTGGCCCCTTGGCCCAGTACAGGGGCAGTGACCTTGGGCCTGGCTTGATCCAAGGGATAAAATAAGTCATTTACTCTCTTCCTAGGGTTTACCTTCCTCTGGTTTAGTGTCACCCTCTGAATTCCTGTGGTGGCCCCACAAGCTCCACAGAGCGTCCAGATTTATGCTCAGGAGAAAAAAAATAAATGCTGCTTGCTGCGTTTTCAAATGGCAGAGAATGCTCATTGGGCCTAATCGGGTCACATGGCCACTCATTAGCCAATCACTGTGGGCAGAGTGGTCTGTGTGCTGATTGGCTAGGTCGGACTCCGTGCTAAGCCCCACCTACAGCCTAGGAATGAAGACTAAAGGGGAGGATGCTCTAGAGTGAGGTCTTGTTCCCCAGAGGAGGTGGAATAGGGTGAGGCCACGTGAAAACACATGCTCCCAGCACGCCGCCTGGTCCGATTCTTGCCTTTCGTCCTGGAGGGTGGGTGTATGCTGGCAGGCTCTGTGCTAACCATCAGCGTTGTGACCTAGCCCCTCGGAAAATGCATTGAAAACCCAGAACACCCTGCCGAGGCCCGGCCATTGCGAAGGTCTCTATACCCGTCCACAAGCCAGTAACAGTCACCAGGTGAAAAAAAGATCTGCTCCACTTTACCCGGTCCCAAATCAGCGCTTTTGCATGGGAGACGATATTGAGCATTTGGGCCCAAAACGGAGTGTTTTTTGCGTCCTTGCTGGTGTCTTATCACATCACACTGTGTGGAGTGTGTCAGGTCGCATTGGGTCACGTCACCTCTCCTGCGCTGACATGGCCCACGGCTTTGCATCGCTTAAGACACGTGTTTGGGGGCTCCTCCCCTATAATACAATATTTTGATACATAGTATTTTATATTACATATGATCATATATAGCAGCATATAACATTGTATTTGGAATATATAATTCATAATGGTTTTAAAAAGAAGATCAGAGAAGAAACAATGGCAAAATTAGATTTGTTAAAGCAATAGAATGAAGTTGGGAGAAAAGTAATTTCATAGGCATGTATGTGACTGAAATTAGAGCAGAACTTTGGGCCTGAGCCTCCTGATAGACCAAGCTTGAAGGGTCCAAAGAGTTAAGAGTTACAATGTTTGCGACGTGCCCTGAGGATTCAGGCAACCCCATGCCTGTGTCTCAGGGCAAGTCTGAGAGGCTTTCTCCCATGATTCTTCAGAGCAAGGCACGTTGGAAGCCGAAGACAGTGAGGCACTTCACTTTCTTCTAAAAGAAAGTCAAGGGCAGGGCCAGCGTCCAGACGAAATCCCATCTGTTGACCTGAAAATAACAGCAATTCTGTTTTCTTGGGCAAAGTTAATTAATGCCTCTGCATTTATTTTCTTATCTGTGCAAGTCTGCTGTCCCCATTTGTGTTTCCCAGCACACCCCGGAAACAAGGATTTGAGTTCAAAGACTTCCGTGGTTGAGCCTAGGAAACACGAATGGGGGTGAGGACAGGGAAGCAGGGACAGGAGGGAGGTTAATAAAGAGGAAGTGACCAGGGGACAACTGGAGCTCCATACGGCTGAGCCCTGCGGGAGCCAGCACGGAGCACCCCCTGCAGAGTTGTCCCACAGGAGGGGTCTGGGTGCTGGGACGGCTGCCCACCACATCTCCATCTGCCCTGGCCTGGGGCCTGCCTCTCCCGCCTTTCCAGCCTGTCCTCTCTGTAAGCCAGACATACCCCCCCCCACCCCCCGCTGGACAGCTGTCCTCAGCCACAGAAGCACAGGTGTTCCCAAGGGGCATGCTCGGTGGGGAGGGGCACTTGCTCAGGAGATGGGGACAGTGCTCTGTAGCCAGGTAGGGTGAATCATGGTGTCACCTGCCTCTCCAGGCTGTTGTAATGATTGAATGAGGTCATGAGTAGAAAGCACTCAGAGTCCTGTCTGGTTTAAGCAAAAACTGAAAAGTTGGGGAAAAGCATGTTGGCTCACACAGCTACGGAAGTCTAGGAGAAGATCCGGAAGCTTCCAGAAAGTGGCTCCAGGGGCTCACAAGGGCTACGAGCGGGCTGAGTGTGCAAGGCCTGTGCAAAGGAGTTCGGAGTTTGAGTTCTGCCAGGAAGCGAAAACCACGTCACCTCTGTTGTCCGTTTGAAGTCCAGCATGTTAAGCAGATCCCTTCCTGGATACTCAAAATGAGCTCAGATAATCAGTCACTGCAGGGGGAGGGGTGTTGAATGAGTCAAGGCCGCTTGGCATCCTGTAACTAAATCCGCCAGCTGTGTGATGGATGGGGTCCTATCTCTCCGGGCTGTTGTGGTATTGTGTAGACACAGGCTAAATTGGTGCCCACACCCCCCACTTACATTGCCCTGAGAGAGACAACGTGCACCCGGAGACCCCAGCAGCGCTTTGGCGCACGCACTATCTCCCTCTATCCAGAGATGAAGGAAGCCTTTGAAATGAGCCTTCGAGAGTGAGTAATGACCTTCAGGATGTGGTGCGGGATTGTCTTTTGAAACTGGTATATCCTGATGGATGATTGAAAAGCTGCTGTCTTTGGTACAGTTTTTGCGGTTTTATATTTGGGGACGTGTAATAAATAAATGTGTAATTGCCCTCAATATGATGCAAGGCCCGGAGGTGAGGATGAGACAGAAAAGTCCTATAACAGCATAAAATCTTATTAGGGTTCCCATTGATAGGCAAGGCGGCGTGGCGTGAACAAAGAATGGTCTGTCTGCAGTTGACCAAGATAGAATCCAACGCGCTGAAGAACACATTCCACCAGCTGGTCTGTAGGCAGGCGGGGACGGGGAGACAGCAGAGTTACTCTCATTTTTAACATCCTTATGAAAGTAGCTTTGGTGCCTGTGTTGATAACAGTAAGACAACCCAAATTGTTTACTTGGTATTTCTGCAGATTATAGATAGTATGTGTAAGGCATTTGCGGGGCTTTATCCAACTGGTGGAAGTGGCTGTGTTTCGCAGTGGGCTCTGATTCTTCTTACTTCATTGAGATCTTCTTCTATTTTTCTACTCAGATTGGTTGTAGTGCCCAATAAATTAATCTCATTTTATTTTTACTTTTATTCTTTATGATCACAGCTCTGCTAATATTCTGTCTTCCATTGTGATTCCTCTGATTGGCCTTATCTACAAATAAATCTGTATCTTCCAAATCAGTTTTGATCTCTGCTGGCAACAATGGATGGGTAAATGCCTTATATATTATATATGGTGTCTAGAAATTGGGCTCAGCTTTCTTTCCTCCCATGTTTTTTTGGGTAAGTCAAAGAATGTTTTCTAATAACCTTGTATAAGCTGTGTTAGAATTTAGGAGATTGGTATGTTAATGATTTTGCGCTATCGGCTACAACGAACTCACGGACACAGAGTTTCAGTTCAGTCTTGCCTTCTTCAGCCAGCTTGGAACCTGAAATGTTCACAAAGCTTTCATAATATTGTTCCGTAAATGACCATTATCAACCCTTTAACAGAATCGTGTTTCATATCGTTGCAAAAGAGTTTTTTGATGGTTAGTTGCCATCTACCACTAGTATGAATGTGATTTGTCTGAGGCTAATCTTTTTTTTATAAACCTTTGTGGCCTCTCAGGATTCAGTTCAGTCATATCTGTGCGTGAGATGTACTCAGTGCGTGGTGACTCCCTGTCTTAAACAAGCTTTAATTTTTGTTACGCAGCTTAAAGAGAGGCATTTGCACAAACCTGGTAAATGCAAATGTCTCTTTGGAACAGCCCCTAAATTCCTACAGCATATATTTTCCATGTCATATTAGTTAGTATTTAATTACCTGCCAACTTCAGTTCTTCCTCACCAATCCCACAAGTGGTATTTTTCTTGGGAGGTTAGATTGCAAACTTCTGGAACAGTGGTTCTCAACTGGGGGCAGTTTTGTTTCCAGGACACATTGGGCACTGTCTGGGGACACTGTATTGCTGCCACTAAGGGATGGGGACTGGGGTAGGGATGCTATAGGCATTTAGTGGGTGGTGGCCCGGGAGGCTGCTAAACAGCCGACCACGGATGGCTCCCCCCACAGAGAATGATCCGGCCCAAACATCAGTCACAGGGAGGCTGAGAAATCCTGTGGGATGAGAATCCAGCCATTACTTTCATCATCTCCTGTTTTGGATCTAGGACAGACCTGACATTTAGTAGGTGCTCAGATTCAATTGGGTGGTGAGACTGAGTTTGCCTTGAAAATCCACTCCCCAAGTGAATCTAAGTGCAGAGGTTTTCAATAGAAAGGGGATAAAAAAGGGGGGCGGGTAATTCAATATGTTTGGTTCTTAGGGGAGTGGGGAGGAGGGTGTGATAGAAATAGGAAACACTACAGGGAAAGAAGCCACCTCTTGCCCTTTCCTGTGACTGCCCTCAGCATAAACCAGTGAGGGTGTCAATCATCAGGGGATCATCCTTGTTCCCAGGGGGAATCCCGCAGGGAGTTTGATTGCTTTTCATTGGGGGCTGTGTAAAACCGGGTGATGTAGGCTTGGCAGACAAATCTCGACTCCCTTTTTTCCTGAGGCTCCGGCAGAACAATAAAATCCTCACTGAGCAGGGATCCACCTTTCCCTGCCTGTTCCCCTGGAGGAGCTGAAAATGTGGCTAATATTTAGGACTCTACCAGGACATAAGCCAGTGCAGCCGTGGCTCCCTGGACCCCAGCTCCTTCATGGAGACGTCTTCCTGCTGGGCCAGGCCCTTCCTCCTCCCCACCCCCCAAGCGAAAACTTTCTCATTCCCTCTTTCAGTTTGTCTCTTGGTGAGGCCTTGGGAGCAAGACCCTAACACTGTCCTGGTCAGCTTCTTTTAGGTGTTTTGTCTTTTTTTTAAAAAAAAAAAAAGTTGATTTCCTGTTCTGGTGAGCCATACATCACTGACGCCCCCCCAGCTGTGCTCCTTGTCCTGACAGAATGAGAGGTGTCATTTATCACTGGGGCTTGCGGAAGCTGTGGGAAGAGGGACTGACATTTTTTCTGGAAGGCCTCAGTGTCTACGGGCTGCCAGATCATTAAAAAGGGGGCTTTCCAAAGAAAGCTGTGTGTGATGTGATTGCACTTACTGTCAAGGATAGGCTAAAAGAGAGAGGAAACATCAAAAGGGAGCCAGAGAAAGAGGGAGCCGAAAGAAAGGGGTTTCTGCCAGGGGCATGTGAAGTTCCCTGGCTGTGCGCGCGGGAGGCTGGGCTGCAGCTTGGCTTGAGCGTGTGCATGCTAAGTCAGGCCTCCAGAGAGCTCCACATGGCTGGCGGTGCCAGTGAGGAAACCGAAACAGGAAGCCCCTCCACGAGCACTTCACATCGTGTGGGATGCAGGGCACGGAGGCAGGCTGGGTGCTGGACCGGGCATGACTTGCAGCACAATCGCTGAAGAGCTGAGGCAGGAAAACCTACTGGAACCAAAGCAGCGGGTCCCCGTAAATCACGAGGCCAAACTGAGACCTGCTGGCAGACTCCTTCTCCAAAGAGCTGCTGACATCATCCGCTGTGCAGAAGCCACTCGGAACGCACCCACGAGGGGCTTCGCGAGGCCCCTCTCCCTTTGGCACGAGGTCCACCACCAAACGGATCTCCAGGGATCAGGGCGTCCACTCTGGCTGGTCATTTCTTTGCAGTGGGAAGTGCCCTCCACCCCACTCCCTGCCCTGTCAAAGCAATGAAAATAAGTTGGCATTTACGGGTCCTGAGTATATGCCAGGCCCTGTGCTAAGTGTTTCACTTATATGCTCAACTGTAATCCTCATAGCAACCCCATGAGAAGGGCCCTTCTACTTGGGACGTGGTGCCACTGAGGCACAGAGAGGGTCAGCAACATGCCCCACGTGGCCTATTACTTGGCAAAGCTAGGATTCTAATCCGGACACTTTGGTACAGAGTTTGTGCTCTTAGCCGCCGAGGGGGAGGGGAAGGGGGGATGGGCCTTGAGAGGGGGGCCCCCAGGTTTTTTGAGGCCTCTGGCATTTGCCAGTGTGGTCATATGACTTTAGGAAACGAATGAGGACCCAGCGCAGGGGTCAGCAAATCACAGCCGCAGGCCAGGGCCAGCCCTGTAGCCTGTTTTGTGTAGCCTGCGAACTAAGAATAATTTTTACATATTTTAAATGGTTGAAAAAGTGGTGTGGAAATTTGTTTTCTTGTTTAACGAGCACCTGTGTAATATCTTCACTTTTGCCTCTTGTCCGGTAGACCCTAAAATATTTACCCACCGGTCCTTTGTAGAAAAAGTTTGCTGACCTCTGATTGAAGGTGAAATTAGCTACTGAAAAAAATTGGAAGGAAGGGAGGGAGGGACAAGGAAAGAGAAGGGAAGAGAAGGAGAGAAAGAAACAAATAAGAGGACCTCTTTTGAAGACAAATAGGAAAACTAAGATTCTCATCAATGGAATTTGAGGCCAACAGACGCACTGAAATTGGACTGGCTTATGTATACTTAAGTGGGAAGGCCATCCTTTCAAAATAAGTTTTCCTTGACTGCTTTTCCACAAAGCCTGCTGCTTCGAGAGACAAATTAGCTATTAGGTAATCTAGTTAATTGACAAGTGACTTAACTAATTACCCTAACATGCTTATTAAATGTTACCTTGCCCATTCCCAACACATTGTTAGAGCATCAATCTATTTAAGGCCTTATCATATCACTCTCTCTTGACAGCACACTCCTATTAAAGCAGAGGGAGCATGGGGTGTGCTTTTTCTATCATTATTTCTCTCCCTCTGTGGTTCAAGTCAAAAGAGAGAATTAGCGTGAGGAGCCCACCCCATTCAGCGACAATGTCCAATTATCCTGGCACATGGTCCCTCAAATGAATCAAGAACGGACCAAACACAGAAATAATACACGTCGTCAAGCCTCGCCTAGCGGGTGTAACAAAAGCTGAGGGAAACCTAATTTGACTTTGACTGTAATCTTTCAGAGCTGGGAGGATTGGTGTCTTTATTTGTACATTTCTACCAATCCCGCATCCTTGGGCCAGGAGCATTTTGAAATTGCTGATTATTCAGATTTTAGGAAAAGAACATGGTAGGTATACCATTTATTAAATAATACTCTCAAGAGGAGACTCCCCTATGTAAAATTATAAGTAATTCTATGGTGAAACATTAATTTACTAAGAAAGTTTTGTTTTTGTTTTTTTAATTTTTGCAATGTCTCAAATCAATTCAGATCTGATTTTTCCACTAAATGAATTAAGGGAAATATGGGGGGCTTGGGTTTTAGAGTTTTTAGGATTTGAAGTCTAGACCAAGGATTGTGGACTATTGCCAATATTTCCGTAATCTTGTGGCTTTTCTAATAACTACATCCTTCTAGTTGTTTCCTAAATTTAATGTTGGTCCTGGGTAATGACTGTGGAAGCAGTTGGTGATTACTCCTCAGAATAATATGAAATAAAGCACAAGGTATACATGTAGGTGGGTCATCTATCATTATAGATACCTGTATCATGATGGATACATGAACCCATTTTAAATTGATGCTTTTATAACATATGATTTAGTACCAGAAGATTGAAAATAAATACAAAGATTTATTTCTGCTTAAAAGGCAATTATAGGACAGCGATGCTGAAAAGCTGTGAACTAGCGTTCAGTCCCAGGTTGGTAACCTCAGGGTCTCCAGGGCTGGGAGACACCCTGTTCCAAGGTCCTGAGACACTCCTTTATTCAAACACATGTACGAAGTCAGGACACACCAGCCACGCTTTGACGTGCCATGATTTGATTGGCCACATTATTTTTTGCTTTCTTGATGGTAAGAAATGTAGCATTAAAAGCATCTTAAATTCAATTCACTGTAGTAACAAGGTGAGACAGAGGACCCGGGGTGCCCTGGGAAGGGAGTTCATGTTCCACCTGTAGGGGGTTCATTGGATTTAACCTTAATGCTAATCCTAATCTTAGCCAACCTTGAACCCTAATCTTAACCCTAACCATAACGTGAGGGCTGTTGCTCCCGCAAGAAACACAGGCCAATCTTCCGATTGTTTAACAGGGGTCTCCAAACTACGGCCCGCGGGCCAGATGGCCCTCTCATCCGGTCCCTGGAGACCTTTTTATCTGAATAAAATAATATTAAATAAATAATTAAAAACAACATCTATGTTTTGATTCTTTTTTATTTGGACCTCGAGTGTGTAGTCGGCCCCCAAACTGCTGTTTGATAGTTAATGTGGCCCGCGGGCTAAAAGTTTGGAGACCCCTGATGAAACTAGAACACCAGATGTGCAGTCTCACAGCATTTAAGTATGGGCAATTAAATGGTCATGTCTTAACCCTCTGCAGCCCAAACCAGACAGGTCTCTGGGTTGGATCAGCACCTAGAAAGGCTTCATGAGCTGACTGGCCAAGGTCACGCTGAACGGACGATACCATTGGTGTCCAAATCCAGCATGCCCGACGCCGGTGGGCTCAGTGCTTCTCTGACGGTTTGGAATGGGAAGGTGTGTGTGACATGACTTAGGAAGCACAACTCTGAAACTCAGGAAGCCCACAGTTGGCAGGAGATAGTCAAGGAAACAGATGTTGACCACACCGGGTAATCGTGGACACAATGGTGTGTGGGGTCAGAAGTGAGGTTCCGAGGGGCTGTGAGGCCCCCATGGAGAGGGCTCTCACCCCGTGCTGGGCAGGTAGGAAAGGCTGCTCAGAGAAGGTGCTCGGGGCTGAGTGAGGAGCAGGCAGGGTGCTGTCAGGGAGGGGAAGGTGTTCTGGGCACGAGAACAGCACGTGCAAAGGCCCGGGGGTCGTTTTCACAGCATGTCCCTCAAAATACATTTTGAACATGAGATTTCTCATAATGCGGTCAGGGCACACTGTGAGCCTGGTGAAATCAGGCCTCTTCTGTCCAGGACGTCAAAAGCTGCCACTTATCACGGGCAACCACTTGTTGACACACACACTAGTCAAGGGGACCAAATCGAATGTGAATCCAGGGCATCTTGATTCAGATACCCATTTCTAAAGTACTGGATAAAGTGAATCAATACTTACCTTGCTGAACTACTCCAGCCTCATTGATCACTTCTGTCTTTAGAACTCCGCATACAGTGACATCTAGAGGGAATGACGAGACCTGGAGTTGAGCCCTGCTACAGTCACTTGCTTCATGTATGAAATCATTGAGCGTCTCTGAACCTCGATTTTCTCATTGGCAAAGTGGGTACAGGAACGTAACTACGTCAAAGTGTTGTGAGCAGTAAATGAGACGATATGTATGAAGAACACAGATTCAAACCTGGCGAATGATAAACCTAATAGCTGAGCTCGGCTCGTATTATCGCTATCATCATTATTGACATTCACTTGGCTTCTCCACCCCTCCCCAAATTACGGCATCTCAACCTTACATTCTCCATAAAAAATGCCTACCTCCTAGAATCAACTTGGAAAGAGAATTTAGTTAATATGTGTTAGACTTTCGTTTCTTCTAAGAGAGATGTTTGAACGTGTATTGATTTCTCAAGATTTCAGTCACTAAATAAAGGTTAATCTCTTTTTCTGGCAAATATTTACTGAGCGCTAACATGAGGACTGTTTGGCAAGTTCACCTGCTGTTCTGATTTGGAGTCAGGCCTGCGCTATCTCATGGAAGAGGGTCCATTCGGATAATTAAGGATGTAAAATGTGATTGTATCAGCCAGTGACTGGGCAGGGAGCACCTGACATTCTCTACTAGGTCACGGGAGGAATCACATTAAAGTAGGGAGTCGTTTTTAAGAACCAACCAAGGGTTCTTCAGCCACCTGGGGCTAGTGACAGAAGGAAGCACAGTGAAGTGACAGTGAAGGGGAGAGAGGAGAGAGAAGTTTCCAGAGCCTGCCGAGGATATGGCTGTGCAGATGGGGCTGCATCCTGGGAGTTACTGTCTGGGGAGAGGGACACAGGACAAGGAAACATGTACCCCCACCTTCCTCTCCTACCACCTGCCCATCCCCTTGGGGCAAACCCAACGGGAAATCAGAGGATGTAGGTTCCCAGTGACTTCATACCAGGCCAGCCTCCCAGGGCACAGGGAGAGGAAGGAGAGCAAGCAGCCAATGCCCAGCACCAAATAACGGAAGCCTGAGGTAACCAAATGCACAATTTCTTCCTGCCCGAGGATGCTCTCATGCTGAAGTGGACTTCACTTATTTCAGGCCCTGGGCCCAGGAAAAGGTGCAAAGGGTGTTAAAACCTCAATCAGCAGGTCCGATGTGCATGCACAGTTAGATGCCATGTTGGTCCCAAAAGACAATGAAGACACGAGCCTCTGGTTTATGAGCAAAACATTACATCACAGTGTGTCTGGGCCATAAACTTGAAGCCCAAAAGATTGCACTGCCCCCCCCCCCATGTGTTTGCAGTGGCTTTTTTTTAGAAGTTTCGTGAATTGGCTTTTAATTAAGTATTAGAAGGCTTGCTATGTGACTCCATAGGCCTGGCCTCTCTTCCAGTTCGAGAATCTGGCCCCGTGGGTCTCATTGTCTCATGGGAACAACTGGCTCCAGCTGAGGGTGTGCATGCTCTGCTCCCCGCCGTTCCCACCATTCCTACTGTGTCTAATCAGCTGGTTGCATGCATCCTTTGTTCTTGTTCTTGAACTCTAAATTTTATGTCCTGTGTCCCTCTACCCATATGCCTATCAACAGCGAACCCACCATGGCTACTTCAGGCAGGCCATGTGTTTTAAGTAAAATTAAACAAGATATCTGTCTCCGTGGAAGAAAAGTATCTTCCTACACTTGAGGATACGAAAGGATGCTGTCTGCGTGGTAAGTTTACAACCCAGCGGCCTCCCCCGTGTACCTTGCTGGCCTGGCTCGTGTAGGCGCCTGAGAGTGCCGGCTACACCTGAGGACTCTAGGCCTTCGCAGTTTCCAGAAACAACGCGCTTTTATGTACATCCTCTCACTGCCACGTCATCATAACCTTCTGAATCAGGCAGAACCCAGCGTACCGCCGTCCTTTAATCGATAAAGGAACTCAGACAAGTTCAACAATTTCCCAAGGTTCCCCAGGAAGCTTAATGTCAAGGCTACGACCCTGGTCTCATCATGAAATGCAAAATCCCATGAGTCAGGAGAGGACCAGGAGAAAAGGAGTCGCTGCTTTGTCCTACATTTCGGATGAAAGAGCAAAGGCAGTGATTTTCACACTGTGCTGAACTGATACTTCTTGATTTTTTTTTCCCCTGCCTATTCCATTTCTTCAATAGGTGATGTCCTAGAGGTGGTCATAGATGATGAGATAACATTTCCATAGCCAGGGGAAAGTAAGAGCTGCTGAGATGACTTCAGTGGCTTCTCTACTAGCTGCCTAAGAGATGTGAAGAATCCCAACCTTTATCAGCTACAAAAACTCCAGGCCTTTCCGCCTCTGGATACCGTCTAATGACCTGTAACTCCTTGCAGTACAGGGGCATGGTTTTCATGAGTGCCCTTGTAAACTCCTCCTCAAACCTGCCTTTACCCAACTTTCAGTACAGCTAGAATCCCATCCTCCGTGAGCAAAGAAGCTAATTTCCCAATTTATACTCACAACATAGAGCTTCTGGGAGCATTGTGGGTGGATTTTTGAGTGTTGAGCCCACCAATGAGAGGACATTGGTGACAGCATGTCTTTTTAAATAAGATGGCCTAATATGCCCAGAGAGGGGTTGCTGTTCTCACTCTATCCATATCTGTTCCCCCAAGAACCTTCTAGATGCCTGTCCACGTTTTGGCCATTGGAATCTCCAGGTTATGACAATGTCCTTGACCTCAAGGAACTCCTGCCACTGAAGGAACAAGCTACTGGGCCACCAGTCCAGGCCACCGCCCACCCACCCTGCTGGGTTTCCCTCGGACCCGGACTCTTCCAGCCGTCCTCTGCACAAGACTCAGAACCATCTTTCTTTAACCTTAAAACATTGGTTCACTCACTCTCTTTCTTTTCAAACGTTAATTTTTCAAGAGAAACTATATCACCATAAAGGAAGAACTAGTATGACTGGCAGACTCAGGTTGCAGAATCAGGGCTTATTTAGTTGATGGCCTTGTCTTCGCTGCCATGCTTGGTGTGGCATTGTGCCCACTTTGCACACCGGTACACTGAGGCCCAGGGAGACTGGCTGATGGCCAGCGTCCGTGGACCACGCCAGCCCCTTGTGCCATGCTCCTCTCTGGGGGTTCAGTGCCAGGCTACACCCTTAGTTCAGCCTTCTCCCACCTTCTACAACAGAGATCAGCAAAGTGCAGCCCGGGCCAAGTCCACTGCAGCACTTCTTACTGCAAATCAAGTTTGATTGGCACACAGCCACACTTGTCTGTTTTCACACCGTCTCCAGCAGCTTCTGGGTTGCAATGGCAGAGCTGAGGGGTTGCTATGGAAACCGTAGGGTCCTGAAAGCCTTAAAATTTTTTCTATGGCCCTTCGCAGAAAAAGTTTGCCGACCTTTGTTCTAGATGGAACAAATATATATAAAGTAAATCAAAGTGAATCAGTTATAGTTCACGGAACACACATAACATCTCCTTTTCCCATGACAGCAACAAAATGTCAGAGAGAAATGCATCTAGAATGAGTGATTTTAAAAATCAGGCGTTTTACACGCGCGCGCACACACACACACACACGCACACCTGTGGCTTTCAAGTCAATAAGTTGACTATTGTTCGAACTATGAATGGCTATCCTGGCGTCAGGATTTTAGTCCGTACTAAAAGCAAGTGTGCTCATTCCTCTTCTTGTTCACTTAGCATGCGTTGGTTGACTGACTGCCCCACAGTAAGTCAGAGCCGGTGACGGCAGCAGCAGGTCCCACGCTGAGCAGGGACTGACACCCTTCTCGCCAGAACAGAGCTCACACACTGGTGACTGAAGCAGCTGTTAATCAGACAGTTGTAGGACCAAACCTGTGAGGAGGTCCCCAGAGGATCGCAGTATGGGGGGAGGGGAGGGTGCTAGTCAGCAAAGTCAGCGGCTCTTCTGAGATAAGAGCTGGCAGGCGAGGAAGGCCATTGTCCCAGGAAGGGGGATGGGCAGCATGTGCAAAGGCCCTGTGGCAGAGGGAGCATGGTGGGCCAAGGCAGAGTCTAGTGCTATGTCCGGAGGATGACCAGCGGGAGCAGCATGTGGAAGAGGAGTCTGGAGGGGCAGGTGTTTCTGACGGTATTGGGCTCAGAAGCCCATGAGAAAGGGCTACTGTCCCTCCTGAGAAAGTAGGCGACATTGAAAAGGATGAAGAGGGGGGGGCCTTCCTCAGGGACACAGCGGCATCTTCATGGCTACAGGAGTCAGCATCCAATCCCTGATGGCTGTGCTGGGGCTAGTCACTGGCTACGCGATGTATCCCTGCTCCGTATCCACGGTCACCTCTGTTTTCACATTCAGATGGTCACGGGATGGCTTCAGCCACCGCAAGCCCACACAGGACAGCATTTCAGATACGCTTTCTGGGAACACTTTTATCATAGTCACTGTGGCCCTTGTTCTTTAAATTCATCTTTCCATTCACTTGCTTCCTACCCTTCATCTCTTTCTTTGTTCGGTGCTACCAAGCCAGGTGAACATCTACACTAATCTAAAAGCGGATCAGCAAGCAGATCAAAGCATCAAGCCACGAAAACACAAATAAGCACAGTTGGGCTTACAGTTGAAAGGGGGGAATTTTTTTTTTTCCCAAGAAACTGCAGTTTAAGTTTGTTAAACTTTTCTGATTGCGAGCCACAGAAACCCACTGTGTTTTCAGCAACAAGGAAATCATGGAAGGCTTCCTGATGGAGGTGGTGTTTGAGTGAAGAGCTCAGTGTTGAGAAAGAACTAGCCAGACCAGCCTGGAAGAAATACTGTTTTCTTCGAAGCTGAGGTGGGAGTCAGAAGGGGGTGCCCTTGGGATGGAGGGCAGACCAGTGGGCTGTGAGGGAGACACTGGTCAAATAGGGCTTTGCGGCTCCTGGTGGGAGAATTGATTTTATTCCCTGTAACAGGAAGCCATTATAGAGTTGTAAGCAGATGAGGGGCATTGTTTCAGTTACAGGAGAGGGAGACCCCACATTAATAAGCAATCCTTATATCTCAGGCACTGCACACCCACCGTGGAGGATCTTCTTTAATTTTCACCACAGCTCCGTGAATAGGCACAATTATGGTCACTTCCCAGATGAGTCAACTGAAGCTTAGGAAGGTCACATGGCTTGTCTAGAGCTACACAGTGACTGCATGTCGTCTGCCTCCAGCTCCGGGCTCAAAATATTCAATAAATGTTCTTTTTTTTTTTTTTCTTTTCGGCTGTTGCTTATTTTGCTTCTTTTTAACACTTCAAGAGTGTTGTGTCAATTGCATTATACTCCTCTTGCTCAGTTTTTACACATAAAAGATTTGCCTCCAAGTCCTAACGGAAGGAGAAAGGAAGAAGTTTTCTCTGGGGCATGGCAGGGACACCCAGCTCAGACACATTTGGCTGGGGTCGGGGGGAGGACCGGCTGTAGTGATCTTCGGGAGGCTCAGCCATCCCATTTGTGAGAATCCGGAATGTGCTTTGGACTGAGGATCAAAGACAAGCGTATTTGAGACGCGGCCCCCTCGCCTCTTTTTATCTTTCCTGGTAACTCTGCCTCAGATTCTCTGATGGTAAAGAGATGAGATCAGCCGCTGGGGATTGGTGGGGGGTGTCAGGTTTCAGTCCTCGGAAAGTTACGTCAAGCACTAAGCATGAGTGACCCTCCACGGCCCTGCCTGTGTCAGCCTGGGACCTGACTGCAGGGCCTTCAGGCTTGGCTCCCTCACCCTTGCAGATGTTCAAACGTAGGTGCTCTGGGAATTTGGCAGGAGCGTGCGTGGGAGGGGAGGGCGGGAGCCGGGAAGGAGGGGCCTGGAGGAGACGTTTCGGTTCTAAGGATCTTACCCAGCACATTCTGTTAACTGCATGAGCATCAGCTGAGTGCTTGCTTTTAAAAAAGGAAAGAATATACGAAAGTTGATTTCAGAGTTAGGAGTGGATTTAAAACGACTTTCATCAGTCACGAATAGAGCACCGTGTACTCTTCCCAGGGTTTCTGTTTTCAATGAAGTAACACTTACTGGGTGTCTCCATCATAATAGCTGTAAAGAAAAATGTTCGTTAGTGAACAACAGTAGAAGAACATAGAAAAAAAATTACTCCATAGTCCCTGTCATTGGGAGGGAGCTATCATGCCATCTGTTCTGTCGTCCGTCTGCCTGTCTATCCCTTTTAAATCTTGAAGCTGATCTTTTGTGTTGTTTCAAGTGGCTTTGTGGTATGGATGGTTTTTCTGACAGGAAGCCTACAGGATGGCCCCTAGTGTCCCCGTCTCCTGGGTCCGGGCCCGTGTGTGATCATCTCCCCTTCAGAGTGGACGGACTTACTGATTCATCGCTACTTAACAGAATACGGCAAGTGTATTGGGATGTCACGTCCAAGATGAGGTTGTAAAAAGATTGCAACTTCCATCTTAGATGCTCACGGGCACTCTCTCGCCCCTTTTTGAATCACTCACATGGGAGGGGGGGAAGCCCATGTGGTATGATGAGGAGCTGAGTGTGCACCCCAATAGTCCACCAACAGTCACAGTGAACCTCGTAGTGGATTGTTCAGCCCCAGTTTTGAAAGGACTGCAGCCCCAGATGACAGTGTGACTGCAAACTTGTGTGACACCCCAAGCCAGAGTCCCTCAGCTCCGCCACTTCCAATTCCTGCAGAAACTCAGAAAACACACGATTGCTGTTGTTAGCTGCTGTATTTTGGAGTAACTTGTTACATAGTGATAGATAATTCATAAAATATGTATTCTGATTATTTTCCCATTTTTTTCTTAAGCCTTGCCAATTTATTACATTTAATTTGTAACAATCATGTTTATGCAACAATATCAATTGTTTGCCCCACTGTTTACTTACTTGCTCTACTTAAGGACATAGACTTTTTTTCCATTTTTCTGTATTATAAACACCACTGCAGTGAACATCTCTTTTATGTAGTGCTTCTTCTGTATTTTTAGCTGTTATCTTAAAATAGGTTGGGATTAGTAAGGGTTAGGAATCAGCTTGCATTACTGGATCAGAAGGGGAGAATATTTGTATTTGCCTCAATGCTTACTACACAACTGCTTCTCAGTAGGGATAAATCAATATACTGCCACCAGCAATGTATGAACATTTTCCCTTTGTCTCACCTTTGATTGTTGGTAATATGGTAGACAAAGTATTTTATTGTTTTACAGATATTAAAAGGAAGAGATTCTTTCCAGGGTCACCTTCTCTTCTTGGAGAAACAGAACTTATGTGAGGATCAAAATACTGAGATGAGCAGCTAAACCTTCCTCTAAAACCGTGCTGCCCGGAGAAGCTTCTGTGATGGCGAAAGTGTTTCCATCTGCACTGTCCACCACAGTGGCAATTGTGCACTTGAAATACGGCTAGTGTGGCTGACAAGCTCACAGGTTTTCCTTGATGTTTGTTGAATTTAAAGAGCCACATGGCTTACTGTATTGGACTGCACAGTCTGAAAGATTCAGTGCAGGACTTGCTTCATTGAAGTATGAGACAGTCCAGTTTTCACCTATCCAAAAAACAAAAAAGGCCCCTCTTTCCTCTTCACTGCCTTAAATAGAATTCCCTAAGGGGCCGACACTTAAATCTTTGTAACATTGTCTCCATATACTCTTTGGTAAGATAAGTATGTGCTGTCTGTCGTGGGAGGACAAGGCTGGGAACCTAGCATCCCTGATGTTTGAGAATGCATGGTCATCACTCCTTCCATTTAATCCTTGCTTCTCCTCTCTAATATCCCTACCTAGGGGGTTCCCAAACAATAAGAATTGTAGGAGCTGGAATGGATTGATGGGTAGATGGACGGTTGGATAGATGGATGGATGGATGGATGGATGGATGGATGGATGGATGGATGGATGGATGGATAGGTGCATGGATAGATGATGATGGATGGATGGATGGATGGATGGATGGATGGATGGATGGATGGATAGATAGGTGCATGGATAGATGATGATGGATGGATGGATGGATGGATGGATGGATGGATAGATAGGTGCATGGATAGATGATGATGGATGGATGGATGGATGGACGGATGGATGGACGGATGGATGGATGGATGGATGGATAGGTGCATGGATAGATGATGATGGATGGATGGTTGGATGGATGGATGGATGGATGGATGGATGGATGGATAAATGGATAGATGATGGATGGATGGATGCACAGATGGATGGATAAAAGTTATAATAATAACTAAAACTCAAAGGGTACCTAGTAAGTATCAGAATTTGAGTCCAAAGCTTTCCCTGTATCATTTCATTTTCATTCAACCCTCATAATATCCCAAAGAGGGAGGTGCCATTAATTGTTCCCACTGGACAGATGATGAAACTGAGGACGTGGCTAGTAAGTAGCACAGCTCATACTGAGCCGTCTGTCTGCCTTCAAGTCTTGCCCTTCTCCACTGTCCTACATCACAGCATGCAGCTGTGCAGTGTCAACACCCTGCATTATCTACAGCTTTTCACATTGCACAGGTGGTGGCTGAAACTTTTTCCCTCGGGTGTACACAGATGCTGGGGTGGGGGTGGGGGGTGCTGGAAACTGACAGGTACCTCGATTCTCTCCCAAAGTGGCTGTTTCACTTTTTGTTGCTGACCAACTTCTAATGTGTCAATGATGTACTAATGTGGTTAACTGTTTGCCTGGGGCAAAAAGATAAAGCTTCTGGCATGCAATTAAAACCTCATCTTGCCCAATTGGGCAACTAATGGGATCAGCAACAATGGAGGCTGCCTAGTTAAGGCGTAGTTTGTATCTCAGATCCATTTCATGGGGCAAGTGACATAGTGGCAGAGTGGTGTTGCCTGATGGTGCAATCTGAAACTTAATTAGGTAGGTGTCCGGGCCACTCTTGACTTCCCATGCATGTCACACACAGGCTCACACACAACTGTGACCGCAAACACTTGCAGAGGCACACAGAGGCTGAGCCTGCCTCTGATTGGCCCGCCCAGCCTTCTGTCATGCTGCACTCTGGCCCGGAAGTGGAAATGCATCTGATGAACATCCTACCTTCAGACAATGGCATGTGTTTAGTGGACCCATTCCCAAATCTGAGGACTGATGCTGCCTGTAGTGGTTACTCAGAGATTAATAAAAGGTGAGGGTTTGTTCAGAATGGGGTGGGAGAAAAGCCCTATGTCTCTGCCCTTTGAGGATGTTGTCAAGAGCATAGAGCCCCTGTCCCTTTTTTTGTTATTAAGAGAGGTGTTGGGACAGTTCCAACAGATTCTATTAACTAAGTTGTAGTTCACTGGATTCAAGAAGTATTCATTGAAAACTGTGCGTGAAATACTAAGGGTGGTGTATGCATCTAATGAGTAAGGCAGGTTCCCTGCCTGCATGCAGCCGACATCAATGGTGGGGTGAAAGCAGCAGACAAGTAATAGGTGGCTAAGGTCATTTTGCATGATGATACGTGTAAGTATTACAAAGAAAATAAAACTGATCATGTAATAATGAACGACTAACGATGGGGGTAAGGAGCAACATTCTCAGGTACGGTGGTCAGAGAAAGGTGACATTTAGGCTGAGATCAGAAATGCTGAGACAGAGTCAGTCATACAAGACCTGGAGGAAGAAGGCAGAGCATTCATGCCATGAGAATAGCACGTGCAAAGGTCCTGGGGTAAGAATGAGTTGGCTTTGTTCTTTCCAGAGCAGAAATATGGCGGCTGGAGCACAGTGAGTACTGATGAGGTGAGAGATGAGGGAGGGAGCAGGTGAGGCCAACTCACTCATGACTCTGTGCTCTATGGAAGAGAGCTTCTGTGACGTGTCAGTAAATAGATGCCTCACACACACTGTCCAGGCACTAGATTGAGCCCTTTAAATACATTTTCTCTTTTGCTCCCTACACGATACTGTTTTCTCCATACAGGTGAGGAAACTGGCCCTTAGGCATACTTAGTAACTTGCCTAAAATCACACAGGTAGGAAGTGGGGACACTTATATTTGACCCCACCACTCACTCTCTCAGTCACCAGGCTGTCCTACGTCTTAGACGCTGAGAGCAGATTTCTGTCATGGCAGAGAATGTTAGGGGGAGAGAGAGGCAGAGAGAGAGACAGAGAGAGAGAGTGCCTGTGTGTGTAATAAGAGCCTTGTTGCTGTTTCTCAAATCACATCCATTGGATGTCATTTTAATTCATCATCCCTCACACAGTATAAGCTAATGTTGCTCTCTGTGGAGGACATGTGTGTGTGAGGGAAAGAATCAATACAGGAGAAGGTGGCCGAGAGCTACGCCCTGTGGCATTCTCTCGATCCACGCTCTCCCTGGATTGGGGTGTTCCACCTCCCAAGAGTGAGGTAATGTTGTGACTGTACAGGTATGATTTTTGCCAGGCCTGGTGACAGCAACACCAACTTTGGAATGAGGAAGATAAAGTTGAATGTGTGAATGGCAGGGTCTGCCACACTGTTTCTTCAAGCCCAGGTGACAAAAAGTCTCTGGAATGTGTGTTTGCCTTTCTGACAAACCAGGTGCCACAGTGCAGCAAAAAGGGGCAGAACGGTGAGCTCACCAGGGAGGGGCAGTCAGATCTGTTGGACTGTAGGTCTTGTCGGGCACTAGTTGGCCACCGTCCCTTTGAACATAACAGAGGTGTGATTAGGCCACAAGACAGGCCAGCGCTTAGTGCCCAAGATCAAGTGCGCTCTGGATTTGATGAGTTTAGAGTTTCTCAACCTTGTCACTATGAACACTTGGGGCTGGATAATTCCTTGCCGTGAGAGCTGTTCTGTGCATTGCAGGGTGTTTAGCCAAAATCCTCTAGATGCTAATAGCACCACACCCCAAGTCGTGACAGCCAAAAATGTCTCCAGACAATGATAAATGTCCCTTAGAGACAAAATCTGCCCACCCCCATTTTGGCCTATTCAAAAAGTTTGGGTTTACTGAGAAGGGAATCTATTCTTGGTTTAACTCCAAAAGAGTAAAAATACACTCAAATAGACCAATGCTGAATCTAAAAATAGCATTATGGCTATTTAAAGACTCTGCCTTAGAAAACATTATGGTGACATTGGAAAAATTGATTGTACGAATTCAATGACACACTCTGAAAGATATTTTTGTTTTTCTGTCTCTCTGTATTAGGATAACTAATGCTAACCACTCTAACAAACAACCCCAAAATCTCAGTGGGCCACACAATTAATGGTTACTGTCATGCACACAGTGTCTGGTGCTGGTCTCTCTAACTGGTACGAGTGTCACTCGGATGTGACCTTTATAGGATAGCTATACCATCCAGAACATTTTGGAAACCAAAAACCACTGGAGCAGGTGAGGTGCATCACTTCTGCCCACATCCCATTGTTTCAGGTCACATGACCAAAACCAAACACAAGGCAACTGGGAAATGTAGTCTTCCTGTAGGAAGAGGAAAAGGAAATGGGACTTGGCACACATAACATTACCTCTGCCACAATCCCAGATACCAGATTTTTAGTTTATTGAATCAAAATCCTGTTTATTTGTTGTTTCCAGGGGTCTGACTTACAAATAACGTCTATTGTGCCATAGTCTTCAGGGAGCTCCAGCGTGAGAATGGAAAGATTTCCGGCTCCCATCCACCCTTTCTGATGTTGATGGTGTGTAAATGGGCTTTCAGATTCCCTGATTTCACTTGCCCTAGAAAAGGATAATGGACTCATTGGCCTCAGACCTCTGTAGTCTTGTACCTTCATTTCTGCTGCCCTCCATTAGGGTAGGAAATTGAGAGTCGGTTGTCCTTTCTGAGGTTCCTTAAAAACTAAAATGGCATCGATATGTCAGCTGATTTCTGCCCTTCCTTCAATTTCTGGTAAACTGCAAGCCCTGATGGTCCCAGCTCCTGGCTTCTCAATGTCACCACATCCGATCTCCAAGTTGCCACAGTTCCTTGACCAATGAATGCCCCACATCCACAGTAGGTTCTTAGGAAACTCAAATCTGTCCATTTTAATCCTTTCCCTATACCATCTATAGCTTCCCATTGTCCTGGGATCAAGCTGAATGTTTTTATCATCTACCTAAAACCCCCTTTTCTGATTCTCTTTCCAACTTCGTCCCTAAGGCTAGCATGGTCCCTGACACATAGTAGGCCTTTCAAAAAAAATTGTTAAGTGAATGAGTTTGTAGGATGCAGTGAGTTGTGTGTATATGTAAATATAACCTTATCAAAGAATTACCAATAAAGCCCCTCCCCACCCTTTTTAGTCAGAAATCAGTTTATGTTAGTTCTCCACAGTGTCAACAACTCAAGTGTTAAGAGTTTCAGTGTTCATGGGAACTTGCGTATTACTTAATAAATTTCACACATGCTCATATCCAAATACATGCTTATGTATGCATTGTATACATACTTATATAAAAGTACTTATACATATAGTTATATATTCCTTGTATAACATATACATACTTACATGTACATGCTTAAATATACTGTGAGTATATGTATGTGTGTATATTTTTATATATATGCTCATTTTCTTTCTGACCTTCACACCACTGTGGATGGCGAGAATGCTGTAGTTCCAAAACAGACATGAAAACTGAGGCTTGCAGAGGGAAGCTGACTTGGGCAGAGTTGTGCAGCACAGAATCACAGAACCGGGCTGCTGATGGTTACCTATCCAGTGCCAAAACCCAGACCTTGGTCTTGCTATTACACTGCCTATCAGAACCCAGCTGCTCCCAGTTCCTCGCTAACATCTATTCTATACTATAAACAAAGTCGTTGCTTCTCATCAGTAAGCTGATGACATTGACATCTAGGCTTAAACACAGCAGACTGCCGCCTGTATCTGCTGGAATGTAATTCTGAAAGATTGTGATCAACTCCTCTTTGGATATAGCTTTGCATGTCCTAGCAAGCAAGTGCCAAAATGGGGTCCCTCTTTATTAAAAGAGTTTGGCAACATTTTAAAAAAAATATTTAAATGGAAACAAAGTGTGGTCAGTTCAGCAAACTTGTTCAAGGTCTGCACTCACACAATGGGAGAAAGCATGTTTTCCTTCTGTGTGAGACTGTGTGGACGTACATTCATTCTCTCTCTCTCTCCTTCTGTCCCCCCAACATATTTCTCTCTCTCGCCACCCCTACCCTCTCTCCCCTCTTTATATTAACCAGGGTTTCTCAACCTTGACATTGTTGAGTTAGATAATTCCAGTGTGTGTGTGGTGGGGCGGGGGGAGGGGGGGCTGTCCTGTGCATCATAAGATGTTTAGCAGCATCACTGACCTCTACCTAGTGGATACCAATAGCGTCCCCTCCCCCAAATTGAGCAATCAGAAAATGTTTCTAGACATTGCCAAATATACTGCCAAATGAAATCGCCAATATATGTGGTGTTTAAAAGGTTTCTGAGCGAATAATGGTGAGAGTCACACTGCTGGAATAGGAGACCTTTATATGATTTAAAGAGTATTGCTTTGGCTTCCTCAAGGTGACAGGTATTGGGTGTCAGAAGTCCGGGAGCAGGGAGACGGGGGTGTCTTGGCTAGGCTCCAACCATGCCAAACACACGTCTCTCTGGTTTTCCTTTCTCTAGCCTCAAACCCCCACACCTTTCATGAGGATCCTCTCCAAAAGGGAAGAAGATAAAAAACAAAAGTTAAAAAAAAGAAAGAAAGAAAGAAAGAATCGTAGTTTCAAAATTACATGGCCTTACAGTCTGTCCAGCTAATAGAATTATGCACCACAACTCAAATTTAGACATCGAGTCTCATCTCTTACTTAAATGTATCTGTGTGCTTTAATAGGAACATTCAGCTTTGCTTTTATTAATGCAAAAACATTAAGGCACCAGTCCTCGATCCGAAAGCCTTAAAGGGCTGTTTCCAACAGAACCTGTCATAAAATGTGCTCTCAAGCGTGTCCCCTTTAAGAGACTCCAGAATTAAATGTTCCCGTATGTGAATTTTATTTTGTACAGCACATTTGCTTTATGGCTACAATTAAGTTAGATGTGCCGATAACAATGTCTGTTTTCCATTTTAAATCGCACATTTCAGACAGTGTGCATTGTTTTATTATCTAATCCACATGCTTTTAATTGCAATTATGGTCCCTTATGAGTCCCCTGGGAGGGCATGATTGCAATTAAAAATGTAATTTAAATGTTAATTAATTACATTCATTTTCTAAACTGGGAAAATTTCATTTATTATTTTCATGTGTTGTGCACTTATCCTAAATGCATTACCTTCTAAATGTTTTTTTTTCCCTAAATTAAGTGTTATGTTTATAAAACATGGTGTTTAATATCCTTTAAAATTTTGGTGAGGGTGTTTGTACAAATTATTACTTTAAATTAATTGGGTCTGAGCTATATGCATGAACTATATGTTCTATACATAATAAAAATAATTTTGTTGATCTTTCTCAGGCTGAAATGTAGCATCAAAATAGGTTTTCCTCATTTATTTCCTGATAGACTTTGATATGAAGAGGAAAGTCTGTACTTCTATCATTATTATCATTATTAGTTTTTTAAAACAAAGGTAGAAACGTATTGTTACTACAAATGATACAGATCATTAATAGGAAAAGGGTATTTCCCTCCAGATGAAAATTGCAATCTAAGGGAGAAATTTATAGTTAGATTAATAAGTCATCCGGTCTCATATGAATAAATAAGGGGGAGCAAAATAAAAGGCACCACAGGGATATGAGGCCTTACAAATCATTATAACTTTCTAGAAAAAAAAAATGTTTAGTGCCTATCTCAGTTTATCTGGCCAGGCCATCAATGTTCTGTCTATCTTACTGTGGCTATAGCATCGGAAGGTCATTTTAGAAACAAAGAATTATAAAGAAACATCCCTCTGCTTTCAACGCTGAACCATATCAATTTGGTCAGTTTTAGAGAATTGAAGTGTAAGTCCCAACAGGACAAGAATGTGTTTCTCTCAGTTCAAATCTCAGTATAGACTGCATGCAGTCAATTAATAAAAGTCTTTCTAGAAATTTCTTGTTTAAATTTCTTCTTCCAAATGCCAAACCTTTCTTAAGGTCTTTTATTTTTTAAATGCCTGCTCTGTCTAATTCTGACTATTGTTTTTTGTTTTTGTATTTTATTTTCAGGTTTAAAATATTCAAAAGATATCTTAGGAAAACTCTAGTCCATCAACAGTTTATGCCTCGCACTCACTAACCTATAGGCTGCTCTGTGGGAGGAAGGAATGAGAGGGAAAAGCACCCATTCGGGTTTGAATTAGCATGCTCAGCAAATATCTGCAGTCTCTACTCTGCTTCTAGGCCTGACTAATTTCTAAAATTCACTTTGTGCCTCCTCTGGGCCAGATATGTTAAGTTCTTTAAATTTCTTGCAACAGTCCTGTGAGATGAGTACTCCCGCTGTCTCTAGTTAGCAGGGGGGAAACTGACACACAGAATATTCTGGTAACTTGCTAAGGCTTCACAGTGAAGAACAGGCAGAGCCATGCTCTGTGCCCCGGAAGGCTGACTCCGGACTTGACATTCCACCTACGACTCTTAATGAGAGTAGGAGGAAAGACTGCCAGCCCTGGGGAGTGACAAGGTGGGCCCCACATTGCAAGGGGGGGCAGGGTAGTGAGAGCTTGAATCTGCTTTGGTTAGTGTAATCTGGGAGGGTTACCCTCCTCTGGAAGCCTCTGCTTGCACTTCTGTACAATGGGCCATGACAGTTCCTGCCTCATAGGATGTTCTGAAGACTCAATGAGCCAGCCGATCTAAAGCAATTAACACAGTGTTCAGCACAGAGAACTACACACTGCAGTTGTGACTGGTATTAAATATGACCTCTTGCCTTCGAGAAACTAATAGTTTAGTTGGAAACAGGAGTAAGTGATGAAGGACAAAAGTGAATGCCTTCAACAAAAGAAAGCAAACTAAAATCACTAAAGTGTTCATCAGCAGAGCGATGGTCAAATAAATTATGGCAAAGTCACATGAACGCTGGGTACATTTTAAAACACTAAAGCAGACCTATACCTTCTGATGTGGGCTAAACTTCAAGTCTAATATTAAGTGAAAATGCAATATGCTGATGGGGAAGGAGGTGGATGGAAGTAAGTACTGTGGTAGATACGTGCACATGTTCTGGAAAGACAGAGGCCATAGCCGACGAGTATTGGAGGGTCGAAGTTGCATGAAGCCACAGGCAGGATTCCAGGATTCTGTTGTTTGGCTTTTGCTTTATTCCTTTTTGTTTAATGTGCTCCCCCACCCACCCCCCGGTAGTCCATGTAGTACTTTTGAACTTATGCAAAACTTTAAATTTTACACACACACACACACACACCTCGGAGAATAGGGTCCTTCCGAGGCAAATTCAAGAAAGAGGGAGCAAGGGAGAGATACCTAGAAGTTCAAGCCAGGGGTGGCTTTACCCCTGTGTTTTAATCGCTTCAATGGCTTCAGAATAAGGAGACCAGATATCAACAAGACCAGAGCGAAAACCAAGCATTAAAGCCGAGGAAGAAGTTGTGCGCTCGTGTGGCATCAAGGTGGGAGCCAATCAGACTGAGAGAATAAGGCGAAGGTCCACCCCTTTGTTAATATTTACATCTCTAAAGAATAAAATCAAGTCGAAAAAGAAAAAAATAAAATAAGTCAGCATTTCCTTGCCAGGATCTTCAAATCTAAGGAGAAACCTTCACAAACCCAAGTCATGCCATTTTGGTAACTCAGCCCTAAGTCATGCCATTTTGAAAAGCAACCCTTCCGAGGTTCTCTCACAAAAACACCAGCATTTTTTTGTTTTCATTACAGCAGCCAGGAGGTGGGTGCTGGCGGCCTGGGCTCATTTTCCAGTTCTGCCTCCGCTAGCTGCGTGCCCACAGCTCTTCTGCAGCTGTACTGCGGTGAGGGCAACACCTGCCTCCATGGATTGTTGTAAAGCCTCGTGTTAGCCTGGCGCTCAAATGCGAGTTTCCCCTCCTGCAGGAAACCTGAAATAGCATTTGGGGGGGCTGAAGTCCAAGGTGAAGCATTCTCAGAGTCCTATGTAGACAGATCCAGAGAGATACGGCAGCTATCGCTAGAGTCCCCTGAACAAAAATGGCAGAGTGATAGAAAGTGGGACAAAGAAAGAAGGAAAATGGAAAGAGAGTGGAGAAAAATGAGAACAGGAAATCACACCGCCTCCATTTCTAAGGGTCTCAAAGGCAACGGTTCTGATGCGTCTGAGTTTTCTCTGTTTTACCAAGGTCTCTTCTAGACAAGCTTCCTCTTGCTGATCTCTGAATGAAACAGGCTAACCCTGCCTTGTGGATGGTGCTTGGCTATGTGATGGTGAGCCGGGCTGTCTGTTCTTCTGCGGTGGCTCTCCGCGGCTTGGGTGTGATGCTCAGCACTCAGAAATGAACCGTGGCCGGGAGGAAGACGCCATGCCTCTCCCAATGTCCCTGGCTTTCACTGAGGAAGTGTGACCTGGCTTCCGAGCACGCTCACGTCACGTTCCTCATGGTGGCTGGGCGGAAAGGCAGGTCAGCCTTCTCGTCCTGGTTCCACACATGAGAAACTGAGGCAGGGGGCGGGGTGGGGTGTGGCTGTCCCGGGCCATGCAGTGAAATGGGCATTCGTGCTGGAATCACAGACTTCATCAGCTCACCCAGATCCCGTCCATTCACATCTGTGCTTCCTGATCTGTCAACTTGAGTAGACACTGACTTCTCTCTGCCTTGACTACATTCATTCAGCCAGGCTTCACTGAGCATGTACTATGTGTCCCGGGGAAAAGGGGTGCTGTGGTGTACAGGACAGCGCCCTGTTCCCATGGGCATCATTTTCTCGCAAGGGTGACACAGTACAAGAATATTTTAAAGAGAGAAAAGGAAAGAAGCAAGGTAATTTCAGATTGTTACATGGTCTCTGAAAGACATACACACACATCCTTCAATCCTGATGCCTGACATCAACAAACAAAGTTAAATCCTGCCCTTGATCTTTCACTCTCATTCACAAGGTGTTTGACAACAGGTGGCTTGTCTGCTATAAGCAGTCATTAGTCTTTCATGACAAGGTCACCTTCTCCCTTCCAGGCTGTTCTCTCTCTATCGCTTCTCCCAATTTTCCTCCCATTCTTTTTTTTTTCACCTTTCATTTCCTTTTCCTTTTTGGCTTCTTCCCAAAAGGCCTCCAAGAACACCTCTTAGACTGTCATGATTTCTTGTCTTCACCCCTAAAAGTCCTTGGACCTCTGTAGACAGACCTTTTGGGAGCAGGTAGTTTCTGGGCTGTTTCCTGAAGCCCCAGTGCCGGGATCCAGCAAGCAGGTGCCTCTAAGTTCTTCTGCTGGGTTTGCCAGAGAACTTGACGGGGAGCGCCCTTCCAAGCCATGCACCTTTCATGTGGCATTGATGACTGTCATTGGCACCCACAACCAGGACGAAACTCCCCAATGACTTCCCAGGGCTTACATTCAGGCAACAGAATAGTCACAGTGTAATCAGCATTGTTATCTCAGCCTTGTGTTTTTATTTAGGCGCGCACTGCTTTATGCCTTTCTCTAGCCGGCCTGCAGGTCAGGGGCGGGCGGGCTCCATTGGCAGCCAGCACGGCCTCAGGTCTTCGTGTAGTTCATGACTGCGCTGGTTTATGTGAGGGTGGAGCGTCAGGATAAACTGGTCAAGGGCTCAGTCAAGTGCATCTGGGATGTTCATGTGCATAGGGGTCATCTGGGGTCACACTGAAATGCAGACTTTGATTTAGCAATCTGGGGAGTGACCTGGGACTCCACACATGCAGGGAGCTGTGTGTGTCACTCATGATTCTAAATCCCCGGGCCATGCTTTGAGAAGCAAGGGTTTCAGCTTTGCAGTTCAGTCCTGCTTCTTCCCTCAGGGCTGCGTCATGACTTCTGTGTATTCACAACGTCTTCCCCTCTGAGGGCCCTTTCTCCGTTATATATATATCTGGTATTTCATGACCACATTGATACCAAGATACATATAATTGATATCTGATATTCAAACACATTCTTTTGTCTCAGTGTTCATTTTGTCTCCTAATTTTATACGAAATAGAAGTATTTCATGGGCCTCCAAGTACTACAGTTCATGGGAACTGTACCCACAATGCCCACTGTAGAAGATGGCCCTGCTGTCCCTTGCTGATTTCGTGCCGGAATTCTCTGAGCCTCTACTCCCTCACCTGTAAAATGGGGGTCACAGGACCTGCCCCATTGTTTCTCACCTCTGCATGGCACCTGGAGCATAGTGAATGCCCTGGAAACGTTAGCTTTTGTTATTATACTAAAAGTCGCCTGGCTCCCAATATAACTGTCATTGTCTCCTGACCTACTGAAAGTCAGATCCTCCATACATTACCTCCTCTCTCTTAAAGCTCTCGGCTGGATGTGTCCTACTGGTTACATGACCTGGACCATTTCCATAAATTAACCTCTTTTACCTTCCATTTCTCTGCTACCCTGCTGTTCCCCTTCTAGAAGGGGCCCCACCATCTCTGGGATGAAGCAGACAGCCATGTCACAGGAACTTCTGCCATGCCACTCAGAACCTCCCGCGGACACTCGGGCGTTCATGTACAGCTTGAGCGCTAAACTCATCATTCTGATAGAAAGGCAACACAGCCCCTGATGGATCTTGAGTTAGCTGTCTATTTCTCTGCCTGTCACTCAGAGACAGGGAAGAAACCGTAGGGCTAATCATATACATCATTGCCATCCTCATTTTTATGTTCTTTGTGTCTTTTAGCTCCTGACTTCCCTGGTTTTTAGTTGCCTCAACTCTAAGGCTCCAGCTATAGCAAGGCATTCCAGAGATTTAGCAATCCCTTTCTTTGGGGGCAGAGGGCTGCATGAGAGGTGGGGAAGAACCCCAGCACGTTAAATGTACACACCAATTGCAAATTGCACCCCAATTTCATGTGAAAATTAAAATAAGAGTGGAGGACATGCAATCATATTTGATGAGGTTTGATAACCCCCAGCCCCAGCGTTAAAGAGAGTGTCGTCTCTAAGTCATCAGCCTCACTTTCTAAGGAGATAGAGCAAAATGACACTTAATTTTTGCTTTGCTTTTGCAATATTTTTTGATCTATCCAAATAATCATAGCATCCAGGCACCATACGGTAGATGCAGAATTTGCTATAAATTTGGATGTTCAAGATACACCCCCCTTTTTTTAAATATTCTACAGGAATTCCTATCACATGTACACTTTGAACTGATAATTTTAGATCAAAAGTTTTTGTAGGCACTTTGCACAGCGATTCAAAGGATTGATTCATTCATGAAAAGCTGATTTTTAGTACGCTTTTTAGAGAGGGGAGGCAAGTTGGTCGAACTTCATCAGTCCTCTTTTTCTTTGATATGTTTTCTGATCTCAATGCCTTTGCTGATGGAAATGCCGACGTCTTTTGTTGTTTTTTATTACAAGAGTATCTCTTTCCTCAAACGTGATTTCCACCGACACATCGCTTCCTCATTCATTCTTCCAACTAATTCTTCCACATGGACTCACACCACTTCCCTTCCTGGTCTCTACTACCAGCCTCCACGAGAAAACAGGATGTGGGTGGAGGAATTCAAGTCAAGCCTCTAGATGGGAAATGCCGAAAATATTTAGAGGGATCCACCAAGCCTTAGTTCCCATCATCATGACTGAATCCCATGCACTGCCACAGTAATTTTTGCCTCGCAGAAAGCACGCAAGCAGGGTTGCGGTTCTCTCTGAGGCTCTGGGATGCCCACAACGCAGGCAAGTCAAGAGGGGAGATGCCAGGCAGACCAACTAATACCTGAAGGGGAGATGGGGTTTCTCACTGCCCCGGGAGCCCCGGTATCGGCCGAGTGGGCTTTCTCTGTGACTGCTCTGAACAGACGCACTGGCTACAGACATCCAGACCATTGTCAACTCCCTCCCATGGTTTTCACGTGACCCCGCACCTGGGTCCAGCCTTTCTTTCCTGTTAAACGTGGCTCCTGCACAGCATTGCTTCCCATGGATCTATAGAGCCATTGACACTTCCACGCAGGTGCCTTATGCATTTTAAGTTCAAACCAAATCATACCGGGGGCCAGAGGAGATAAATGCCAATTTTCTTTTTCCATCGTCAAGGTAACGATCACAGATTCCTTAGAATTTACATAGCACCGAAGTCGATTTACATGCTTATTTACTCTGTTGTTCTCTTTTTAAAAAATGGGGTTACCCTAGCAACTGTACTATCACATGATGTTCAGACTAAATGTAATAGAAGCACCTTCTGAAAAGAAAATATACATTTCAGCAGATGTATCTTGTCGGTGCATACACTGTCATTGACAGAATTTTGATCCGTTTTCGAAATGATTGGGTGAGGGTCAGGCGGCAGTTCTTTGCTCGTTAATGACTTTGCTGTCTTTAGAGATGCTATAATGAAAGGTAGCAACCGGGGCTGGGGGGAGGCCAGGGACCCTCTACAGAGCCTGTTGATAGAATTGTAAGCTGTGTCTCATTAGCTCACCAGCACAAGAGCGCACTACCAGATCCCATCTTTTGTTACACTTTTGCATATGGGTAGAATTTACTACTTCATTGAAACTTGGCTCCGATTTTAAGAATGATGGCGTTGTCCCTGGAGGGGTGGTTTGCTTAGGCTAAAGAGGGGTGCTACCCCAAAGTAAGCGGAGGCCATGGTCACTGCCAGCCAGTGGGGGCTTCGTTCAAGTTTGACAAACTCATTTTAAGCTTGGGGTAAAATACGGCTTCTCTGGGGGATCCCACCAGGGCAGCTGTGACGGGTTTGGGCTCAGTTTGGCCGCTCAGGATAAATAAAGCAACAAAGGAGACTCCATGGTTCTGAAAATTCATGTAGGAAGGCCCACGATTCCCCATGTCCTCCCCCTCCGGCTGCATTCGGAACAAGGAGTCGCCCCCCTGAGTCAGCCACGTGGCTCCTAGGAATCAGGGTTTGGACCGCATTGAAGCAGAAATCAGATTCCACACTCTTGTATTCAAACCCTGCAATGGCTGCCCAGGGCCCTCAGCGAAAGCCCCCGCTACTTGCCTGGAGCAGCTGGCCTCTGACTGCCCCCCGGCCCACATGCCCAGCTTCTCTGGCCGGCCTTTTCCTCACGTGCCCTGAGATCCGCGTCCCCTGTCGTTGCGCTGACGCTTATGCTGACATATGCTCCATCATCGGGGCGTTGCTGAAGCATAACGTGCTCATGGAGGCCTTCACCCGCCGCCCCAGGGCAGAGACCCCGTCCCCGCGCCAGTTTTACCCTTTTCACAGCTTCCGTCACCCTCTGAAACGCTCCTGTTGGTGTTCCTGTGTGCGTGTGTCTTGCCTGTTTCCCCAACAAGACAGCAGATACCATGAAGCAAATCATTGCAAATTGTTCATTAAATTCTCACTTAATGGGGTTAAATTAAATTGATTGGTTATTTAACAATCGCTAGTAAGTGGTGCACCTTTTCCCAGATAGTTTCTCTCACTTTTGGTAACTTGAGCCTCCCTTTTTCCCTTTGATAAATCAGGGTAAAAAGCAACCCAATGAGAAGGACCTATAGGGAAGGGTGTTCTCTCAGACCTTGTTCTGGGTGGTTTCAATCTGGTTCTCTCTCTCTCTCTCTCTCAACTGGGATACAGCCTATGCGTATTCAAGGTGCTAACACCCCCTTAAATTTGGTCATAAACCATTATTTACTGACACTTAATGGTGTAAACTTGTGCCTCTTTCCTGATTACCTAGCTAAGATGGGACTTTAATAAAACCCTCCCAAGTCAGGCTGTCCACCCCCCACCCCACCCCCAACACACACCCCGGCCCACCTCGCCTTGAACTTGGCACAGTGAACTGGAGACATGCAAGCAACAACTTTCAAACTCATTTTTCAACATTACTCAGAGAACAGTGTGTGCTGACTGGGTTCCTGGCAGCTGGGGACAGTGGCCCTTCCCCTGACTGGGAGACACCATCAGCTAAATCGGGGCATTCTCCCAACCCGTCCCTATTCAACCATTTATGATAAAGTGAAAAAGCCTAAAGGATCGTGTGGGGAAGGTTCTCTAGACGTGTGTTTCTCTAATGAACATGCCAGGTCTCCCAATGTGTAAGGGTCCCTTTGAAGCATGATTGGACAAGCAGGAGGGTGTGCAACCCAGGAATTGTCAAGGTCATGGCAGTGTCCTCTGTGTCCTTGACTGAAAGTAATCCTCTCAAGTCCATGTCTGTGTTGACAATTCCCTCCATGTGTGCTATTTAAGGAACCCACACAATTGGAAAACAAAGTCTTATTTGTCAAAGTGGGAGGCATGCTCAGGGATGTGGGGGGCTGCAAAAGTGCTTTCTTCAAATTATAGAAGGTGATTCTAATTACTTGTTAGGGTTCAAGCCTCTGAGCTGTGTATGAGCGGATTCCGCTCAGAATTCCTCACATGCACGCACACACGTATATACCCATACTCAGCTCTCTCTCGAGTTTGTCTGGAAAAATGATCACACACAAGCTATCAGAAAGTTCTTGGCCCTGCAGAATAAGGCACTTGCCTGCTCAGTGCCTGACCTGCCCACGGCCCATTTTCCTGAAGTTCAAGCCTCTGCCTTGTGTATCTTGAGGCAACTCAAGATATTATCTAAGTTTCTGTTTCCACAGGCAGATGAGTAAGAATAGCCAGATGTGGCAGCCACTTGAGAGAAATGAAGATTGTGGCAGAAAGTCCACTGTGCAGGTTTCATTCACCCCGAGGGATGTTCTGGGCATGTGTGTGGTTCCAGCCCGTCCCCATTAGCCTCAGGGGGGTTAGCCTGAGAGAGAGAAAGGAAGTCATTGGTGGCAGTATAAACACTCACTACACTATCTAGAAGATACAGAATGCCAGCACCAATCAACCTGTCCCTTATCAGTCCCCTCACCTCTGGAATGGGTCAGAACATCTTCAACTTGCTCTGTTTTGTCATTTTTTTAATTTTTACCTTCTGGTCCCCAGTGGTACTGTGACTTTAGCACACAGCATTGTCAACTACATCTTCTCTCCACTTGTTCTCCTTGGCTTCAGCCCACCCCAAACACCAAAATCTGTCGTCCCTTAGAGAATTTGAAATGTCGGATGGATTAGATTCTGCCACCAAAATTACCTGAACACCTACTATGTGTAACGCCCTGTACCACGTTTCTGAGAACAAAAACAGAACCAATCCAGGTTCCTGAGATGAATGTATTATTTGATTTACTTTTTCTGAATTTTAAGATAGTTTCATGTGAATGCTTTTCAGAGGTGAAAACTTGTTTTTCTGAGCATTTTATTACTTACAGAAAAGAAACCCTTTAAAAAATGACAAGAAGCAAAACATGCGAGTTATAAAACATTAGAGAATAAAGAGAAATGTAAGAAAATAAAAATGGGTTATTCTCAGATATCCAGAGATACCACTATTGTGTGAACTTCCAGAACATTCTCTGTGCATCCATGTATATTTAAATAAAATAAGATCATAGTATGCATGCCATTGAGTAACCTACGGTTTTCAATAATACCTATTTTCCATTTCAGTCATTTTTACCTTTGTAATGCCCAGACCATAGTCCTATTTTTCCAGTTGCACAAAACTGTTCTTTTCAACTGAATGGATCCAACTAACACCAAATTCAAGATCACATGTTGTATCGAATTGTTTGTCTCATAAATCTTTTTTTTTAATCTAACACAGTCTCTTCTTTATGACCCAGAACATAGAAGAGACCGAGCCACTCATCCTAAAGAATGTCTTCCTTCTGACTTTCGAAGCTTCTCACTGTCGTTTAGCTTGCACCTTGACCCTCTGTAGGAGTGATACATAAACCCGATGGCTTCAACAATGGACTCTTTTTTTTTTTTTACCAGAACACACCAGCAGTGTAGACTCTGCTACAGTACATCTGAAAACACAGCATCTGTTTGCCCCAAAATGAGTAGTGCCAAAAACAGCTCCCAAACTAAAATGACAGCCATTTGATTTCCCTGTCACACAGGTCTGCTCGCCCACTTGTGCTAGAAAGTAATGTTTATGGCTGTCCTAACTCACTGAATGGATGCTCAGTTCCCCATCAACCCTCTACCTCATGGTTTTGACACTAATTAGCAATGCTTTACCTGAACCGCTCATTTAATTAAGAGGTTTTTTTTTTTAATGTATTTCTGCATCTATCATCAGAGTCCAATCATTTTATTGACTCTCAACATTTATTCCTTTATTACAGTTCTAATGGCTCAGGGTAGAGAGTGGTCCAAGCTGAACATTATCGTGAGCGGTGCCATCGTAGGGCCTGGCACTTGGGTGGGGTTCCCACCCAACATGAGGAGGCCTCTGCTCAGCTCTGTCGTCACACCGTCTGCATGCCTTGCCCTCCACCCAGTGATAATCATTGACTTGACCTTTCCCTATCACGTGCTCTTAGTAACTGAATTCACATTTGGCATCGACTCAAGCTAGGGGTATATCGGAGCCCACTTGTACTAGCTAGCTAGAGCTGATTGTGTACATCTAACTCTTTCAGTGGTGCTAGAACTTGGCTATGGCACAAATATGAGAGCTGTCCAGGAAAAAAAAAAAAATCCGGCCATTCTCAATATAACGCGCATGTGGCTGGAGACATTCCGCACAGCCCTGGTGTTTACACTATGGGAATTGGCGAATGCTACAATTGAGACCTTTTTGTTTTTCATTTTTAAATGAGAGCTAGGTATGAAATATGTACCAGCCCCCTGCTGCGTTGAGCCATTAATTTTTCAAGCCTGCCTCAAAATCAGAAGGTCCTGAAGAACCTTCTTCTATTTATTATAACTATTTATTATAATTTCAAATCCCTACTGCAAACATTCTGACTCAGATACTCTAGGCTGGAAGCTCTGCAAATCCCTATCTTTGGTAAAATCTGCAAGAAATTGGTGGAGGATTTGAGGCCCCCCAGTGAAGCAATCAGCTCTAGGAAGAAAACTCAGCATACATAGTGAAATCCATGTTACTTTTTCCGAGTGGTCCTGGTTTGCCATTCTCACCACCTGTACTGTTTGGGGGGGGGGGGCGGGGGTGTGGGGCAGAATGTCAAATGAAGGTAGCCCCGTTATTAAAGAAGATTTCTTTTCACCTGCCTGCAGGCGTGCATCCCACCACCTTTCTTCACTGTCACCTGCCTTTGCTCTGAATCTTTTATCCTATTTCCAAGTCATTCTCTGTCTGGCATCCACTTAAATACAACCACATGGGGAAGGAGGCAGCAACGCATTAACAATCTTTCCTCATCAATCACTTGAGGGGAGGTCACTTCTTTGCAATCTCAACATGAAAACCTGCCCCCTCTTGGGGGCGGGGTGTGGGCAGGGATACTGAGTTCTTAAAAAAAACAACAACATTTTGGGGCCAGACCGAGAGAAACCCCTAGGGCACAATCTCCCTAATTACACTTTTGCCATTTGTCATTGAGCCTAGTCCATTCCAGGGGCCCCTGCCTGTGTGTATATGTAGCCAAAATGAGTTTTAAGCTGCAGAGGGAGCTACCTAATCAATTTCCTTGGCCTGAGCCTCTTAGAATCCAATATAGCACAGATACAGGGCAGTGATAATGATCTGACACTCGCCACACGTCTGGGGGCGACACAGCGCTGGCGGAAAAAAATTGTCATGCCCAAATGAGTATTGTTGGCCTCCAGTTCCAACACAACACCCAGAAAACATTGCAGTATGATGAGAATTCCTGTTCCCTCTGTCGATATTTTGAAGAGGGTTCTTACTTCTGAGCAGGTATCGATTGTGTATAGGTTAGGACCCCCTGTGCCATTTGTCATTTCTGATATAATATCGTGTTATCGTTTAAAGCTGTAATGAGAGAGGTGTCTGTGCTTAAAGCAAACCGTTGTCTCGAGCTGTGATAAATGGCTGGCTGGTTCTTGTTTCTGCAGCAGTGAGCAGTTGGCTGGCTATTTGCTTTACCTTTTATCCAAGAATAACTGTGTGATGGGTTCTGGAAGCGAGCAGTATCATTTTGTCAGATGTGGTTCATGGCGAGCCGGGTGGTCCTAGCAGAACAGCTGCGGGATTTTAGCACCCGACAGGATGTTCGCGGAGGGCCTGTGCAAATCTCCAACAACTCAGGCTCTGCATGGCTGCTTTTGGTTGAAAAGTTCTCTGTGCTTTTTTTTTTTTTTTAAGGTGAGAGGACAGGAAATGCTGATGGGAAAGAAAAAAAATGCTTTGGGTAATCATTTTATTCAGACAGATCCTTTCTGAGAAGGAGCGATTTGAGGGGTAGGGTAGGCAGTGGTCATGTGGAGCCGTGGTCACGCAGCCCCAGCCCCCCTCACACTGGGGACCCGCCGCCTGGAACACGATGCTCTTCATCCCGCATCGGGACCCCGGGCCTTGTGGCACAAAGCGCGTCTGGAAGTTTCCCTGCGCCTGTACCTGAAGATATTCGTGGGTTGCAAGTGTGCCACTTAATCCATCAGAACAGGCAGTTTGTCAGAACAAACAGCCATGGTTTCGCGCCCACAGTTCCCTTCTCAAAATTCATGAAAACCAAAGTGCACCCACAGTTTCCGTGCAACTTTGCACGGTGGCAGCGGCTGTCATTTCTCTGTGCCTCCCTGAATGGGAAGGGACGGGCCAGTCACGGATCGTGATGTCAGTGGCCGCACAGGCACGTTCCCTCCACTCTCAGTCTGGGAGGAGGTTCGGAGCGGTGCCGACTGGAAGCTTTGCTCCTCACTGGGACACAGTCAGCCCATCCTTAGCGCTCAGAACAGTTCACCAAGCTCCCAGCGTTACACGTGGAATCCGCGTTCAAGCCGAGCTACAAGGCGATGCTCCGGTACTCTGCTTTCTCGCGTCGGCCCTTGGTTTTGATCTCCCCAGGACAGGGGAGGTCCGGGCATGGTGAGACCTTACTTTCTCCCCAGTAGCATGCTCAATTAGTGGACAACATGTACTGGGCAACAGAGAGGGTTTGTACAACAAGCATGGGCGTGAGGCAGAGAGAGCAAGTCCACAAGCCTCCTTAGCATTTGGTGCCAGTCAACAGAAGAAGGAGGTCCAAATGTGTATATAGAGACATGGTTCTAGATCCGCCATACACACACATACAAAGCAGACTCATAAGCATCTGTACTCTTATAAATGCAGTATAGAGCTGAACGGATCGGCATCACGTCCTATAAACATACTGTATGCGTCTCCATACAGGCACTTGTGTGCCTTGGTGCATGTTAGTCTCTTAATATGTTTGTAAGGAAATAGGATTCGCCCATTCTTTAGATGACAAAAAAACGGCTGGAAAGAACGCCATTATTTGCTCAAAAGCATCAGCTTAGAAGTGGCAGGCTGTCCGTTCACCATTTTTCACAGGTCACACAAGGGATCTGCATGTCATCTATTGTCTGTGTTGGCAATTATGACAAGGTGTGCAAATATGAAGTAAGAATGTCCTCCCAGATATTCTAAAATCAAGGACTAGCCGTGTTCCAGGGGAAAAAAAAAAAAAAATTTCATCTGTTGTTTTGATGACATATCTTAGGATTCCTGTGACATGAAACCAGCCAACTCGAATGGCTGCAAGAGTCTAAGAGAACGTGAGTCCACAGGATGAGACCTCCGGGGGTGGCGTGGACGGGGTGGACCCAGGGCACACGTTCTAACCAGCAGGTGCAATGCTGCTGAGCTCCCGCTGCGGGGGGCCCAGGCAGGAATGTGGGGGCAGTATGACCAGCCCACTCGGTTATTCTGCACAAACTTCTTGAAATTGCTACATAGCTTTATGATTTGTAAGCCCTGGCAACGAAGCCACCCTTTTAAATAGTGCTGGCAACTCAGACCAAATAGTGGGTGACCTCAGGGCCACCCTGTCCATCCTCTGCAAGAAGACTTTGCCCCACTGATGGCGCACTGACCTCTACACAGAGGTCACCACGCTGGCCCGGCCTCAGCTCCGGACCTGGGAGGGCAGTATTGCTCCTTGCAGGTCAGTGGCATAAAGTGAGCGTGGGGGGTTCTTCCCTAAATGAGAGGCTTCGCGTGGTGGCAGCGGGGAACAGGGCCCGGCTTCTGCGAGTTGGGCACCTTCATGGGCCCGTGCTTGGTTCGATGATTTGTATGCTTCCTTCATATTGGAAAGCTCTAGATTTGTCTTGTACGTTAAAGACATCAGGATACGACCTGTGCCGTGTGGACCTTTCTGAGCCCTACAGGGCTCTTTGCGAACACTGTCTGGGTGGCGTCCCCTCCCGCCATCTCTCTCACAGACATTTCTCTTCAGCCCCTTTGGGGCTTTCTCCTTCTCTTCTCCAGGGAGACTGCTGAGTTTACTTCCTCCCTGGGGTCTGGGAACTGTAGTTCCCCAGCCTGGAGTGACCTCCGTCCAGTCTTGCTTCATCCAACTCTTTCTCATCCCTCAGGTCACAGCTCTGATGCTACCTTGTCAGAGCTCCCCTCCCAGACCCTTGAGCTAAAGCGACATGACCCACCACCCCAGCTGGTGTCCTCACTGTTTCGTTTCCACATGTCAGGTGTCGCTATCCCAAGTTATCCCATTTATTTCTTCACTTCCTTACATATAGAGCCCCCAGGTATTGTAATAAAACTAAGTAAATAAAGGTAGATCTTAAGCCAGACCACCTAGACTCAGATCCCAGCTCTGTTTCTTCCTCACGCTGTTCTGTGGATCCATCACCTCACCTCTGGAAGCTTCAGTTTCCTCACCCGGAACATGGCACAATCAGAGATAGTAATAAAAATAGTCCCGCACAGAATGCACTCTGTTTCTATCGATAAAGTGTTAAGAACAAGTACTTGCAGTGTTTGGCTCCATGCCTGGCACATAGTAAGCACTGTTAGGAATGGTGGTTATGTCATCGTCGTCATCACCATCTATGTGGAAACAGATGCTAACTCTCTTTTTAAGCTCTGTGTCCTCGGAGTAACCACTCAGGAAATATTTATAGGATAAATGAATGGGAGAAGGGAAACTTTGAAGAGCAAGTACAATAGAACATACTCATCACTGAGAGATCAATTTCTTCTCTCTCTCTCATTAAATTAAATTAAATTAAGGGTGAGGATAAAGTGCCAGGGAAGCTGGTAAAGTGGTTCAGTAGGTTGCCCAGCCAGCTGTTTCTTGAGAGCTGATATCTGAATATTAATGCCCCCCAAACCACACAGCCCCCCGTTAATGACTTACACCAACAGGGTTCAAACAGGGAAGCGGCAACAGCAGCAGCAGGACCTGCTAATGATGGAACGGGTGTCACCTCTCCTTCCTGGGCAGGTCCGCGACTGGAGAAGAAAGGCCCCAGCCGCATGGGGAGGTGCCACTTTCAACAAAGCAATCCTGCCATTCCAAACTGTCGAGACCTTTACAAATACAAATGCGCTGGATTTCCAACACTATTCAGTATTCATGAGGCTTCGGTGCTTGTAAGGCAAGATGAAAACAATACTCAGTAGATTTTCATAAGTGACATGTAACTGCAAGATTGATAGATGATGCCGTTTTCATGTATGTGAAGTTGAAACCCAACATAAAAGCTGCAAGATAGCTGAACGCTGGATTCCAGACCCGCAGTTTCCAGTGACGAACCCCAGTGTCCCCTCCCACCCCAGCTCTGCTGCAGCTGTGCAACCAAAGGTGGCATCACCCCGATGGGGAGCATGTCTACTGAACCTCCAAGGTGTTCAAAGTTTAGAGATGTTTTCAGTAAGGGGGTCCTTGGCCATTTCCCCTTCAAATTAACGGGATGAATCATGAATGGGTAAATATCACTGTTTACTTCTGTGAAGCAACCGCAAGGAAAATGACTAAGGCTCTTGGTGGTTCAGGGAGCATAGAAGATTAGCTATGTCACTGGTAGTTTCCTGAAATGTCCTTGTTTTATACTTCACAGCTTGTTGGCCACTGTGGGTTTGTTGTGTATCACACACACACACACAGTTATACATTATATGTAAGATAGTGCATATTGTATTAATGTATGTTTAATTTATATGCAGCTAATCAACTATGAGTATTATCTCTAACTATGTAATCTACAGTCAAAACAGGGTTTTAAGGATTTTGGGAGTCTGTTTTAATCAAGCAGTGTTTGTTTCTCTTTTTTCCTCATGAGTGTACACTAATGGGGTGTTATAAAGAGTTGGACTGCATGTCTTCATTTTTGAACCCTTCTTTCTTTTTGTCTTATCACTTGGTGCTTAACACTGATTGAACATTAAGACTTGTCAAGTTCTAAACAGGAAGAACCGTAAGGAAATCTGACATAGACACAAAACGATGACACACGATACAGAGAAATATACATACATGCCAGCAGGCATACGTACACACACGATTGTTTCCCTGTGGATGAGCCTTCCCATCTTTCTTTCATTTTTGTCTTACATTCTCATGTTAAGGGATGGGGTGTGGATTCCTGTTTTGATTTTGCTTTGGTGCTAGTCTAATTAGCTCAAAACGGATAAAGTTAGAAGAATAAAAGGAAAATATCACAACAAAAACAAAGATTTTCTGAGAACTTTCTGTGGACTAGCCCGTGCTTAAAGGGCTTGACATACAAAAACAAAAAGGGGGGATGCTGGGATGGCTCAGCGGGTTAAGCGCTCACTTTGCAGCCCCGGAGCCCAAGGATCAAATCCCGGCCCCGGCCCACATGGACCCACGTGCTGAACTGGGGAGTGCCCCTGGGTCAGTTCTTGCCGGTGCCTATGTGGAGGCTCCCGGCCCAGTTCCTGCCCTGCGCAGCCCCGTGCCCACCTGTGGAGTGAAACTATATGGAAAATGAATGCTATCGACTATGGAGACTGCTCTGGGCCTTGCCCCTTCTCTCTGTCTCTCTGTCTGTCTCTCTCTGTCAAAAAAACCAAACAATAAAAATAAATCTTTTAAAAAAAAAAAAAACAAGGAAAAAAAACACCTCCAATAAATATTACTAGCTTAGTTTTACGAATAGGAAAACTGAGACTTGGGGTGGTTCATCAACTTGCACAAAATCACACAGCTAATCAATGGCAAGAGATTGCCTTTCACTGTCCCTGCTAGATAGACACCAGCAAGATGCAAGGTCAGAATGACGTAATGGACTATCTCGGGATCAGTGTGGTGGCAACTTTCTCTGGCTGGAAAACGTTCTGTGTGTGCGTAGGACAAGAGGGCGTCCAAAGGGCACGGCCTCCTCCGTGGTACGTTGTATTATCAGCCCAGGGCCTGGCACAGAGCATAATGAACAAGAAAGGGAGGAAGGGCCAAGGGGCCAGTTCCTGGTGGGTGTTTGGGAGCTGAAAAATAAGCAAGGCTCTTCCAACTCTAAGGTAAACACAAAAATAAGGACAAGTTGCTGACTGGAAAAAAAAAAAAAAGTAAGATAACCTGGTCTATGGATCGATTGGCTGTCCACAGAAGGGGAGAGTATAAACTAGAAAGACCACATATGTACAGACACACATATGTACAGACACACACATATGTACAGAACAAGAAAGGGAGGAAGGGCCAAGGGGCCAGTTCCTGGTGGGTGTTTGGGAGCTGAAAAATAAGCAAGGCTCTTCCAACTCTAAGGTAAACACAAAAATAAGGACAAGTTGCTGACTGGAAAAAAAAAAAAAGTAAGATAACCTGGTCTATGGATCGATTGGCTGTCCACAGAAGGGGAGAGTATAAACTAGAAAGACCACATATGTACAGACACACATAGGCCCAAAGAATGTTCTGGAAGTTCACACGCTTGCTAATGTAATCTCTGGGTACCCTGACAGGGCATGGGAAAACAGAAGCGTAAGAAGTGATGTATCCCGAGGTCCCCAGCTCATCACGGGCAGAGTTCGGATCTGAAGAAAGCCTGGGTCCCCCCACAGCTTAAGCCCTCGCGTCCTGATTTCCGTAGTTGGCTGGGATCTTGCTGAGAAGGATGGTTTTTTTCTCAGAGCTAAAATAGAGCTTCCTGAGGTTGAGATCGGGTCTACACCACAGATTCTGAGGTGTCACTGAGTTCAAAGTAGGAATCTTGTAGACTCTTAGCCTCCGGCAGAGCTGCCAAGTCAGCTGGCAGTCATGACGGTGGGGACACGTGAGCTGTCTGTGGGACTCTACTTGTTCACGGGATTGTGCAGAGGCCGCAAACCAGGTATTGACCTGCGCACACTGTCCATACAGAACTGAGACGAACATTCCTTTGGGGGGCAAAGAGTTTTAAAAATAGGTTTTAAAGAAAAATACGGGGGAAGCTGGGATGGCTCAGCAGGTTAAGCACTCACTTTGTGGCCCCGGGACCGAGGATTGAATCCCAGCCCTGACCCGTGCGGAACCATGTGCTGAACTGGGGTGTGCTTCCCATGTGGGAGGCTTCCAGTTCAGTTCTCGCCCCTCAGTTTGGCCCCTGGCTTGAGGGGGCCGTGTCTCCCATGCGGGAGGCCCCCAGCCCAGTTCCCGCCCTGCTCGGCCCCTGCCCACCTGCGTGGAACGAGACCACGTCGAAAAACAGATGACGGACAACTATGGAGACTGCTCTGGGCCCTCCCCCTTCTCTCTGTCTCTCTCTGTCTCTGTCTCTGTCAAAAATCAATAAAATAAATGTTAAAAAAAGAAAAATACACCATCTGGTTCTTGTAGTTCAGAGAAGGATCTTATATCAACTTCCAGAGATTTGGAAAAAACCGGGAGCATGTGTCCAGCTTTGTCCTTCCTCCCTTCTCTGTCTTGTCCCCTTGTGCTGGGTTGACAATGCAGCAGACACACCCGGTTGGGACCGGAGTGTGTGTCCTTGGGCCCTCACACCCACGCAGTGGCTGCTCTCATCAGTGCTTCAGGCACTTCCCCTGCCCCTCAGCACACCCTTTTCATAACTTGTGGCATCTGTTCTCTTTTTTTGATTTACCAGCCTATGACACAATAGCCTAATTGAGGGCTGAGGCCAACTCTTCCTTGCTCACAACTATATTCCCCAAATCTAACCCACAACGTACCTCAGACATAGTGGATGCTAAATATTTTTTGGACGGAATGAAGTAATATTGGCACCCACCCTTTCTTTTCTTGCGGCTTAGGAATTCTAGAACTTTCCAGGTGCCCAGTAAATATTTGTTGAAATTTGGAAGAAGCGCATCTGCCAACTTGCTTCCACCAGCCAACCACAGGAAAGCTGGGCTCTTCTTGAGCGAAGAGGAAGCCCGTCTTAAGTCGCGAGTAAGACTGTGGTCTGCCTTCCTGTCTGAAGCAAGTTTCTCTGGTGTCCCAAGTAAATGACAGCACAAATGACCTGGGTGGCCTCTCCTCTCCCTCCCTCTTGGTGGTCTGACTTAGAGTTCTTGTATTGCTTGACCAGTTGTGTCTTCTGGCCACCCCTGATGATTCATTCACCTGCGTGGGTGCTTCCCTGGTGAAAACGCAGTCTTGTTGCATTCTATTCCGTTGATTTCCTCTTGATGTTCACCGTCGCCGATGGTGAGTTCTTGCGCACGTGCCTCAAGCTCTTTGTTTAATTGCGTTTCTTGGTGTGTGTGTGTGTGTTTTGTTTCGTTGGGAGCTTGGTGGTGTTCACATGGAAAGCCTTCTGCCAGTGGCCCATCTTGAAAGAGGCCCAAACCCTGACTTGTAATCTCAAAAAGCAGCCTCCTGAGTGGTGGGCTCGCCCCACTGAGGTGAATACCCCGAGTTGGCTTTTTTTAATTAAGGCTCCACATTGTAACTAGTCAATGTACATTATTGGGAGAGTGAATGTCAATGCCACTGCTTTTTCTTTCTCTCCTTTATCTTTGTCAGTGATTCAAAGACATGATTTATGGTTAGTCTCCGACTTTCAGCATCATCCATCAAGTCCTGGTTTCACTACAGGGCTCCACGTTGTAAATCATGCCGAAGGGTTGTCACTCATTCCCCTTAACCCTTTACGGTTGCATTTCAGGGTCGCTCTCCAAGAGGGAAACTTTGTAAAATGGCAGTTGAGGGGACCTGCCTGGGCAATTGATGGGAGTTATGGAGCCAGTGGCATTCATTGCTTGGCCTAATGCATAATTATGAAGACCCGGGCAGAGCCCTGGCCCACCTCCACCCAGACCGTGCAGGACAAGACACTCCCACTGGGTCACTTAGGACACACACAGATGCCTGAACCAGCTCCATTCTGTTCTGAAATGTCTGTACGGATGTCAAGTGCTGAGTTTCCCTTCAGAATCAATCACAGACGAGTTCTGATTGTGACCTTGCAAAGATTATAGAATAAGTGTAAAGACCCCTTAGCAGCTGCTATTTCGAGCTTTGTAAATGACCAGGCCTCGGCTCCTCCTGCGCTCTCTTCATGTCTGTACCACTCTCTAGCTCTCTGTCTCTCACACTCAGGAAGGCGAGGAGTGACAGCAAAGATGGAGGTTGAAGGCTGGAATTCGGCGGCAGAGGGGCAGGACTCTGTAGAGTCGGTTGTCCAAGCTCAGTCCCCTCAACCTTATGCCTCTGAGACATAGGACATTCAATAGAGGCACAATCCAGACATTCGCACTGGGCGAAGGGGGTGCTTCCTATCAGAAGTCCACAGCTAGTAATCAAGGGGCATTACTGAAAAATGCATGTCTGAGATCTAGTCCTTCAGAGTCCACAGCCGGTTGATCACAATTTTATGCCTGAGTGATGCACAGCTCGGTTTGGCCTGAGTAAGCTGATGAAACAACACATATATTGGTGGAAGCGATATGGGTAAATAGACCAAAAGGTTGTAAGACATGGATGTTTATTATCCAAACGCTGCCAACCTCCCTCTTTGGAAGATGAACTCTTTCTTCGATGGTGTCTGAGGGGCCCTGGGTTTGGATGTTTTCAAACACAGAGTGTAAAATGTGCCCGCCATCTTCCCTTTCTTGCAAAAACTTGGGTTTCTTTCATCTGAAGGATTAACACACCTCGGCTTCCTAGGATGGTGGCCCTACGGAGCCCCTTCGTCACCTGCTCTTCTCACTTCCCAGCGTGCAGAATGGCTAGTCGTATTATTTTATCTTTCTTAGAAAGAGCACAAGGATCTTTTCAAATTTCACTGACCCAGGAGCCCTTAATCCTCCTAACAGCCTTGGAAGGCAGGTCAACTGTTGCCGGACTAGTATTTCACTGAGAAACCTTCTCCTGCCCACCCCGCTGCTCGGAAACCAGATGGATACGGTATACACAGTGTCTGCAGCCCTGACTACAGGTGACGTAGAAAGGGGGAGGTCGCAGAGCACTGTGCCCATTCAGAGGGATGCGGAGGGAGGCCCCGTGGCCTGCCTGGCGAGTGTCATGAGGAAGCCCAACTCCTCGTCCCCTCGCAGCCTGTTGCGCAGAGAGGACTTCTGTCCGGCTCTGCTGTGAAGTCAGCGGCTGCTCTGTGAGTTTTGTCAATAAGACACCTTCTGTTTACGTGATGAGGATCCCGCGATGCCGCTGACCAAAAGGATTTTCCAGGAGAGAGAGAGAGCTCAGCTCAAGGGAATAATGGGCAACTTGAATACCGTTCCCTCTCAGTGAATGACAGGGATTCTCCTTTCTCGAGATTGCCCGTCAATGGAATAGTGATCAGTTTTTCACAGACCCTACTCAGACCCAGAGATGACATCCCAGAGGCCTTGAAACCCTCCTGCTAAAATGTGCTTCCGACAAGTTAGACTATGCCATCTAGGGAAGCCCCTACTTAGCATGCCACCTTGGATCTAAGGCAAGGAGGCCTGATTACGGTCAGCTTACCTAGACCTCTTCCTTGAAGGAAACCTGCATTATCTGCAAGACTCTAGGAAGAAAAAGAAAGTATAATTAAAGTACTCCGTATCTGTCAGAACCCAGTCCATGGATATGATGATACCTGGATGTCTGGTTTGAAGCATTCAGAATGGGGAGTTACCCGCCATTAAAAACGGGCAGACGAGAAGGTAATACCACTCATGCCACGTGCCAGTCAGTGCTTTCTGGTTAAATCCCAGGCAATTCTAATGCCTTCAACTCTCAATGGCACCGGTCTTCACAGAACTGTATTTGGCGATTCACATTTGCCAGATTTGCAGTGGTGGCAAATGTAAACGACTTGTCCAAATTCGCACACACCAACCCACGCTCCAGAGGCCAGGAATCAACAGCCCAGCTCCCGCTGCCCCCTGCCCAGTTCCCTGGGGCCCCTCGTTACACAGAAAATTCTGAGCGGTGTGTCTAAACCCAGAAGTAACTCCCTGCCTCCCCCCTTTTCTCTCTATATCAGTATGTTCCCTCCTCTCAGCCTCATTCTCTTTTTCGTTTCATCAAGTAACAGTGTGACTTTGTCTTTGACATGAAACAGTTGTATGGACTTTTAGCAGAGTTTGTTTACTCCGTCTGTATTTCCAATCAGTGTGGAAGGTTTACCAAAGCGGTTCATTACTGATTTATTTATGGTGTATTTAGATAGCAAATATGGAACTGTCAGCAGTTGCTGGCTAACCAGTGTTGACAGACATTAATAACATATGGTATGGCAATGGAATCATGATCTCTAACTTTTTTTTTTTTTCATTTTGATCCTCGACTTGCAATTTCGGGTTGTGTGTGTTTGTGGGTAGTTGGTTGCAACAGGAAGACACTTTCAAAGAACCCGTGTTTCCTTTTTACTTGTAACCTTTGGGGTTTCCTGGTGGTGACATTAACATCTTCTGTGTCTGTTTAGCTGTTCAATTTAATAGAAGACAAACCCTCCCCAAGGTTTAATTTACTGCTGCAAACTGAAATCACTACATTCACACGATGGGAAATGGTCCTAATTTTCCCAACCTTCAGTCACCATCAAGCATATAATTTATTTCTCCCACTTCAATACATTCCTCATTAGAAAACCAAGTTTTTTGATATTTAAATGTTATCAAGTTCAAGCGGAAGAACTTAGTCTCCTGATTTAGCAAAACGCTGCTATAGGCATGGCTGCTCTGACCTGACAGTTCCCGTTTACAGCAGCCAGATGGACAAACGTTTGCATTTCTGACCTTTAGTTGGCCGTTCTTTTGAGCTTCCGTGGTTTTCTCCAGCAACAAGAGGAGGAGTTGTTTGATCGGGCTCAAAGGAAAAGCAACTGGTATACCTGGGTTGCCACGGAAACCAGCCCATCTGCTTTGAAGTAGGAAAGCATGTTTCAGCTGGACAGTGACCCAAAAGGCAACAAAGTTTCCCTTTGGCCAAGAATTGTCCCGCGGTTCTGCAAAAATGACCCCATTTTCCAGAATCGTATTCTTTCTTTTGAAATCATTGTGCAGAGGACATGAGGCCGTTCCCCTAAGACACAACTAGAAGTTCTCTACAGCAGTGAATGTCAGCGAGCGAGCCTCACCGGCGTTCCCACCCATCTCAGACAATGCACACACAAATGTGAGTTTGGAGAATTCTGCCCACCACCTCAGTTTCCTAATCCACCAGATGGGGAAGTGCCATAATACCCATGTCAATCATGTTCATGAGAATCAAATGTGTGTCAGTCATTTACCACAGTGCCTGACACAACACACACATGCAAGACATGGCAGCCGTTGGTCCCTGGAAGAGAACATAAAGTTTGGACACAGAGTCATTTACCAGACTAAGGGAGTTCTGGGCTCAATCCTGCCTGGGAAGAACTGATCCATCAGTCAGCAAGAACCTTTTATGGGACACCAAGATCCTTTGCTAGGGGTGGGTGACAATGGCCGGAAGCTGCACTTGGAGAAGAGCAGAGCCTCACCCCGTGGGCCTCCTTGCGGTTCTACAGTCTTGCGTCTCTTCCCTGCAGTAGCTGTGATGCCTACACAGTAGCCTGTGAGAATGAGAGCCACGTACCCAACTTGGGGGGTGGGGAGACCCTAAGGTGGAAGTTCATCAGAAATGCCAAGAACCACCAAGGAGGCCAACATGGTCAAGCACAGAAAACAAAGAGGAGAGGGAAGGACACTGAGTCACACTTGTGACACAGTTGGAAATTTGAACTTTGAATAACTGATGACGTTAAGGGATCATTGTTACTGTTCTTAGGTTTTGAATACGAGAATGATTCTGTTTCAAATGAGGAGAGATCTTCTCTTGTAGAGGTGCCTATAAATAGGCTGACCATATGTACCATTTGAAACGAGACAGTGCCATTGTTTTCTGTCCCATTTAAAACGCTATGTCTGCTCAGCCTAATACTAAAACATTTATGGAAGAAATGGCGTGAAGTCTAGGATTGGCTTCAAAAGAATATTGATTGGTGACGACAGTGGTGGCAGGTTTAGATGAAACAAGACTGCCTGTGAGTTGCTAAACCTTAAAACTGCTTGATGGTACGCGGAGGCGTAGTCTTCAATGGAGTCTACTTTTGCATGTGTTTGAAATTCTTCACTTAAAAGAGAAGCTTCAGGAGAAAAGAACTGAGTCAAAAGAAGTGATAAGAGCTCACACTGGTAGAGGGCCCCGCGGGGGGAGCCCTTTCAGCGGCTTTCGTTTTCTAAGGACCATAGAAAAGCCATGGGGGATTTTGAGGACGGGTGAGGCCTGACCAACGTGTGCCATCCAAGGTCATGTAACTGGTGAGCCTCAACAGGCTATAGGGCACTGTTAGCTTCCTACTGCCACTGTGACACATCGCTACACATGTCATGGCTTACAACAACGTAAGTGTAGTACTGTGTGACCATTCTGGAGACTGGAAGTCCCAGATCCTTTTCTCTGGGCTAAAGTCAAGGGCGGCGTGCCTTCGGATGTCTCTGGGAGAGCAGCCATGGCCTGCTCATGTCCGAGCTTTTAAAGGCTGCCCACACTCCCTGGCTCGTGGCTCCTCCCTCTATCTTCACGTCAGCAATGGTATCACTCAGACCTCTTCCTTCATCGTCACATCGTCTTCCCTGACTCTGACCCTCGCTCTCACAAGGTCCCTATACCTTGGGTCCACCTAGATAACCCAGGATAATCTCCCCACCTCCAAATCTTTATTTAATCGTCTGGGCGAAATCCTTTCTGTCATGTGAGGTGACATAGTTGACAGGTCCTGGGGATTAGGATGTGTGCATCTTTAAGGGACCAATGGGGGAGGGGGGATCCAGGTACGAGAATCTGGAGGGGGCTCTGTGGTGTCTGGACCCCAGCACTGCGGATGTCTGGGATGCTTTCTTGTGGAGGGCAATGCCATGAGCCGTAAAATCTTTAGTGGCTTCCCTGGCCTGGACCCACTAGATACCAGGAGCACCCCTTCCGCCACTGAGTTGTGACAATTAAAAGTATCTCCAGACATTGCCAAATGGATGCTCCCTCGGATAGATCCATGGGTACAACTCACCTTCACGTGACCTAAGCGAGGACAGGTGAAGTTCACAGGTGCAAGGTAAGGAAGTGGGTGTGAGCAGAAGCCAATTTTAGTTCCCCCTTTGCTGAGGTCATGAGTTTTGCAACTGGGGTCTCAAATTCACAGGACTTAGGGGCCTGGGTGCGTGTGGTCAGTTAGCCACACAGGCTGCTGTGAGGTGGAATGGACAAAGGTGGCTATTTCGGCTCCACCTCCAGAGAAAGGTACCAGGTAGAGCGTAGCCTGTTACCAGATTCAGGCTTTGCCAAGAGAAACCAGAAAATTGAATTTCCATGTGAAATCTCCTGATATTTAAATCTTGGTAATTCATTTAAGTGCATGGCTCAAACCTAACCCATCTAGAGGCAGAGTCTAGTTTATTCGCTGTGCCTGGGGGCTTTATCTGACCCTCTGAACACTTTAGATAGGGCTGGACCAAAATGAGCTGTGAGTATAAAACATATCAGATTTCGAAGGCTTCATTCGAAAAAGAAGGATGCAAAATATCTCGTTAATTTTCTAATTGATTATATGCCGATAGGATAACATTTTGGATATATTAGATTAAGCAAAATTTTAAAACTAATCTCACCCATTTCTTTTTCATTTTTTAATGGGACTATTGGAAAATTAAAATTGCATGTATAGTTCACAGTCTGTATCTATCGGGGAGCATTGTCTGAAGCCAGTAGTCACTTTCCACAACGGACTTACATAATAACAATCACAGCTAGTTATTTCTGTACTGGCCATTTGTCCACGTGCTACTATCTGAAGGTCTTTGGAGCTTTTTTTCATTTAATCCTCCTAAATAATCCTTTGAGTTTATTCATATTATCGCCACTGTATAGATGCGAACACTAGGCTAGCTAGAGGGTAATTAGGTCACTTGCTGAAAATCACATGGTTAGTACATGACAGATCGTATTCTGGAATTGTCTGTAGATCTTTTAGACAGTAAAAGCTGAGCAATTACCTATTATGTTAACCAAAAACAAAAATAAAAAGAGTATTGATGGCTGACTTCAGACATGTACCTGAGCTTAAAATAACATGATGCTTAGTCCAAGAAATTATGGAAAACTCTAACTTGGAACCGGTGGGCAATGCTTCATGTAAATTCAGAAGATAGAATATATTTCCAGACAGGTGTATTTTGATTTGTGTAAAATGTACATATTCCTCGTACGTCGAGCACAAACCAAGTCTTTGTGACTTGAAACACATTTGAAATGCACAAGAGGAATTCCAAACGTTAAGAAACCTGAGTCTTTTTAATACTCACATAAGAGGATCTGCATCTTTACTCTTCTGTAGACCACAGCCATACTGTCTGTTCGGGAAAATGAGACCTTCACCTGCTGAATTTTCCCAGACAGGACACCCAAGTGTATTCATGTGGACCTGAGGCTTGTCCACAGTTTCATGCCACAGAGTCACGGGCTAGAGAGGGGGTGGGCTGTGAATGAGAGTCCCGCTCTGTTGCCCAGTGGTAGAAGGTAGGGTGGATCAGTGGGAGCCTTGGGTTCACAGAACCCTGGGCGTGAATCCTGGTGGCATAATTTATGAGCTGTGACCTTGGTCAAGGCATTTAAATTCTTAAAGGCTTAGTCTTCTCATGTGAAAAATAAAGGCAATAACAGTCACCACATATAATTGTTGTGAGGATTAAAAGAGATGAGGTCTAAAAGCATTCAGCGCAGATGCCAGCTCAGAGCAAGGCCCTCCAATACAGTAGTTTTTATTGCTATTAAATCACCACCATCATCATCATCATCATCATCGTCGTCATTGTCATCATTATCATCCTCGTTTCTCAACGCCTTGTCTTTGCTTCCCTGACCCTAACACTCAGGACTAAACTTTATCACAGAGTTAAGACAAATAGAGAGGAAAACATTTCATCTGTGGATCCCCAAGGTCATGTGTATTTGGAAGAAACACTTATCTCTCCAAGGCTTTGCGGCTGGGTCTTTTGTCTCCGGGCCTTTTTAAACAGTTTGTGTGAATGTGCAAACATTTGAAGAGTATCAGGCACTCCGCGGGCAGTGGCAGCTGCAACAAGGCTGGTCCATTTTTCTACGTTTCCCCTGTCAGTGCATGAGACCTTGGGATTTTTATAATCCAAATTGATACTCTCTAGGAAATCTCTTGCATTCCAGCTCCCTACACAGGAAAGATTCATTTTCTTGAGGGCACTTCTCCAGCCCTGGGTGGGTAACGGTGACTGCTGGGGCATTCGTAACCTTGCCTTGACAAGGCTCGGGTCTTGCTAATTTGAATCTCTCCTATTTTGCTCGCATCTACCTGGCGCGGTTTGATTTATCTGCACATGTTTGCGGATTCACTGATCACTTTCTTATTACTCTTGCACCTCCATCCATTTCAGTTTGTGGCGCCTTTCCGGTGATTTCTTACACCACCCCTTACCACCTGCTCCATCCTGACAAATTATCGACTCAAACTGTTGCTCCTGACCTGGCGTGGTCTCTTCCCAGGGATATAAATGATGCAGTTCGGAGGGATAATGACACCCTAATAAACATACAGTTGTTCCTCTTTCAGCTGGCCCTGTTTGAGATTCAAGCTGCTCAGCTGAGCTAAGCCCGTGAGGAGGAGGGAAGGGAAGGAAACGGGGAGGTAGGGGGAGTGGCTGAGAAGCGCATCACATCAGTAAGGAGATCAGAGAACTCGCAGAGAGCAGGCTTTGGGGAGGTCCAGCCCCTTGTTTTGCTATGGTTAAAAACTGGGAGGGAGTGGCAGGGCCCCTCTCAGTCAGGTGTGTTCTGGCGTCCTGAAGTGTGGTGGCCAGGATTTCAGGGGGTGGGGGACCTGGGGGCAGTCCCAGAAGCCTGGGGTCAGCAGCAGTGAGATGCCTTCCGCTGGCCTCCTTGTCCCCATCGCAGTGCTCATCCACAGGGCCAGTTCTGTCACACAGTTTTGCCCACATCATTGGGTAGAAGCACCCTAAACCCCACTTTTATAACTTCAACTCTGAAAATGCCCCCAGACCCCTGATTCTGGGCTGTCACTCTTCTCAATCATGGTGTCACTCTCTGCTAGGGGATCAAGTCAAAAGAAGTCAGTGAAGTCACACAGATGTGCAGAGAGCGCTGGCCTTTGAAAGATGTGCTCCGGTGCTAGTCCGACCACCCACGTCCCCACTCGCCGACGTTACTCACCCGTGTCCCAAGACCAATTCCTTTGGAAAATGAAACGCTTGTAGTTAATAAAAATAGGAACTTTGAACCAAGGTGAAGAGCAACCCAATGTGAGAGTTGAAGACGGCCCTCCTGCCTTCTCTAGCCACCAGCTCACTGGTGGTGCCAGTGGTGGCAGTTCACTCAGTCCGGTGCCACCTTCTGCTCCGGACCTTCTCCTGCTTTGGTCGGTACAGAAATGGAGAAGATGGGAACTCACATCAATTGTCACCTTCCCTGGGCCAGGCGTGTACCCACGTTTCTCATTTAATCCTCCCATCCATTCTTTGAAGTAGCAGTTATTAACGGTGATATGTGAATGAGGAAGCTGAGATTTGGTGAAATAGAGAGTTCCCCACGCGTGGCAACTTGGATCACACACTCTGAGTACACCTTGTCCTCCCACATGTTGCTTGATAATGACGCCCAACAGTGACTGAGTGTGCACCAGGTGCCAGGCAGTCTGCGTGCTCAGACACGTAGTGCCAAGCCCGTAGGGTGGTTGTCTTTTTCAGCAACCCTGTAGGGCCGGTCTCCCTATCGTACAGATGAGGAAATGAGCTCAGAGCAGTTATTCAGTTCCCCACAGTTCACACAGCAAAAGGTAGCAAATTCTGGAACCTCCTCCCCAACCCTCCTAACCACTATCTGTGCTACCTCCTTGTTTGGTGTGTTTCCTTATCTCAGCCAGCACAGTGGGTGGCACTGAGGGTTCTATGGCATCTTGGGGACCCTCGTGCTGCTTTGTAGCTGAGCCAGCAGAGCTTCCAGATGTTAATGATGTCCTGCCTTCCTGTGCCCACGAGCGTCACCCCCATGAGGACATATCTGTCACCTGTTCTACCTACCCATTTCGGCTTTGCCTGAAATCAGCTGCTCTGAGCTATGAAAAAAACATTTAAAAAAACAACAAGGACACAATGGCAACCGTACTTACACTTATTTAAGATGCACACGTCATTGAACCCCCAATTCTGCAGAAGGGTTCAGAGGCCGGCCCACACCCTCAAGCTCTGTTTGGGGCTAGGAAACCTTGGAAACCATTGAAATGGCCATCTCTGCAGAGCCAGTGAAATAAATTGAGATACGTCAATACTACCTGGCCACAAAATAATAATAATAATAATAATCTGAGAAGCAGCTCTCTACAGCCTATATCATCAGGGTATAGGAGTGCTCATCAGCAGGACCCCCTTTCCAAACAGTCAAGAGATAGACACCGGAGTCGGAATGGTAAAAGCTGGCTTGAAGCTGAGCCCGTAGAGGCTCTCTAATATTGGCCCCTACCCTTCTGGGCAACCCTTGAAAAAGAAAAGTTCATGCATGAAAGAATGTGAAGGAAACAGCTGAGCAATGGCTTTGCGCACGTGGACCCTGTTGAGCAGCAGGTCTGTCCACCGGAGCGGGCAGACAGCATGGCAGGGAGCAGGGCAGGGCTCTCTCTTCTCCCCAGAGAGTGGAAGTGCCTGCCTGGTCCCTGGGCAGAGGCCCCACCCTGGAGAAAGGAAGCTGACCTCTCTACACATGTACACATGTGTCCTGACTTCTAAACAGCGCAGGGATGTAAAGGGAAGTAGAAGCAAGTTAATCAGGCACAGTTATGGTCTCCATCAAACTGTGTGTGTGTGTGTGTGTGTCCACACCAAAACTCTTCACAGTGGTTGCTCTGGGTAGCAGGATGACGAAAATGCATGAAATGGGGCTTCTACTTTAAATATTTCTGCAGTGTTTAGATTTTCTATGAGGAATATGCCTTTGGTGATAAAAAAAACCAAAAACAAAAACAGGAAGGAAGAGAGAAAAGGGGGACAAAACAAATGGATCATTATCCTCGGCAGAGAAGGCGTCTGGAAATCGTAAAAACAGCAGCCACTGTAGTGGTATTAGTAGCTGGTATTTATTAAGTGATTTCTGTGGGCCAGACCCTTCCAAGCACATTATTGAACTGAATCATTTAATCCTCACAATAACCTCTAAGGGATGGATTATTATGATGCCCAATTTACATATGAGGAAACAGGCCCTGAGACTTTAAGTAACTTCCTGAGGTCACTAAACAGTTACCTAAGATCTCCATTTAAAATTAACCTCTGACGAAAGATAAAAGCTCTTTTTTAAATATGAAACAAAGCAAAGCCAAACAGGAACTCTATAGCCACCCCCACCCAGGGCCCCTGGCTCCATTAGGCCTGAGAGGTCTTGGGGTCCACTCCCCACCCCAAAAAACTTTGAGGAGCCTGTAAAAATGTTTTATTTATTTTAAAATCAGAGGGTGGGGGGAATGAACTGTTAAGGCCAAAGAAAATGTGTTTATTCTCACATCAGAAACAAATGAACATTTTAGGTCCCATAAAAACCTATTAAATTTTACTGAACATAGAAAAAAAATAAGGGTTGAGGCATTTGAAGTTCTATCTAGAATAATTTCTAACATTGACATTCTTATGGTGGAGAAGTGTTCTCTCAGGTGAACAGCAGAGGGAGGGCCCAGAGGGTAAAGGGGAAGGTAGGTGGGAAGAGGGCGGGGAGTAGGGAGGGGGCATCAAATATACGGTGATGGAAGGGGATCTGACTCTGGGTGGTGAGCACACAATGCAATGTATGGACGATGTCATGTAGAATTGTATACCTGGAACCTATGTAATAGTTATCAACCAATGTTGTCCCAATAAATTTAACAATGAAAATAAATGAATAGAGATAGATAGATAGATATAGATGATAGATCAATAGATAGATAGAGTCTTAACCACCACCTTCACTGCCCACTGAAGTTTAAATCCCATCAAAGTCCCATAAAGCTAGCAAGTTTGAAGTCACCCCTAGGTCCCCCATGGTCAGAAAGGCCTGTGCACAGGACTGGGCACCCACACAAATGCTGTCCCCAGCTACTGAAGCTGTTACCTTGCCGAAGTCCCCCCACCCCCACCCCCAAACTCCACATGAAGTCCCTGAGTGATTAGGCACATGGAGCACAGAAGTGAAAGAGAAATGACTTGGCAGGAATTTAACGTGTTACATAAGCAATGACAAGATACTGCCAGACACCTGAGCTGTTTCTTTCTGGAAAAAGAGAAAAATGTTTAGAGAAACCTAATTCTTGTTCCCTGGTGTCTTTGCCGATGATACTAGTGTGGGGTCGTTTCCGGTTAATAAGAAGCTGTAGCAAAAGAGACTAACCAATCCTTGCTGTAAATTCTTGCTTGTAATTCTTCACCAGGACACAAGGTGGTTTTCAAAGAGAGGGAGGTATGATGTTACATATTAGTCAGGGGTGTTTCCATTTCAAAGGACAGAAAGCCCAGCTCCACTGGGGTCAGCAGCAGCTTTCCTGGGTCTTTTAACCCAGTAATGTGGGGTGGTCCTGGTTTCAGGCGTCAGACTGCCTCCCTCTGGGCCGACTTCCTTCTCCCAGGTCCTGTCTTCATGGAAGTGGTCAGCAATCTGAGCCCACAGCTTTCCCCCAGTGGTTCTCGCAAAATGCTGCAACTCCTATTTTTCAGAATTGGGTCAGAAACCCATCTCTGGACCACTCCCTGTGGCCAGGAGGGTGGAGTGCTCTGAAGAAGAGCAGGGCCGTGGTCACCTGCTCCTCAGGTGGCAAGGGGTGGGTTGGCTTCCCTAACATCACAAGGACTGAGAGTTGAGGTGGAGGGAGTTCTGCTCCAAAGGAAAATCCAAACCAAGATGTCAATCAAAAACAGAGCAGTGGGGAAAAAAAATTAGAAAGATGCCTCGTGCAATAACTAACTGATGGCATGGAAGCTAAAACTTTAGTTTCCATAGAGCTTTGCAAAGTATTGCAAACAGCACCCACCCACCCACCCCCCCAAAAACTAAAATTTCAAATGCCGAGAAGTTTAGCCATCAGAGAATTCTGGTTGAAAGTTTATTAGCATTTCCTTGTTCGTGCCTTAAAAATTCATGCAAAATGTTACCTTTTGGCTGTCTCTAAAGAAACATGACAATTGGGAGTCTGGATGAGTCCTTGAAGAAAGCTGGTCCCCGAATTCCTTCTGTTGTTGCACCTGGATGCATGATTACAACGAGAGCAAATATGCACCACGCAGCACCCTTCACAGCGGGGCGGGCTGACTGTGGGCTGATCGGCTCCACCGCGAAAGTGTTTCAAATCTTTATCGGTCAAGGAGGAAAATCGAGCCCTGCACCATGAGTAAAGCATGCTGCCAGGCTCTACACACTCACCACACACACACACACACACACACACACACACACATTTGATGGAGAAATATTTCCTACAGAAATAGTCGTCGGTTTTTTTTTTAAGATTTATTTTAATATTTGAGAGAAGGCGAGAGAGAGAAGGAGAGAGACAGAAAGAAGGGGGCGGGTCCAGAGCAGTCTCCATAGTGGTAATCATTAGCTTTTTCGGAGTTTCATTCCACACACGTGGATGTGGGGCTGTGCAGGGCGGGAACCAAACTGGGGGCCTCCCTCATGGGAGGTGAGAACCTTTGCCACCATCCTGGTGGTTACCAGTTGCACCACAGTTCAGCATGTGTGTTTGCACAGGCCAGGGCGGGAATCGAACCCCGGACCTCGCAGTTGCAAGGCAAGCACTCAACCTTTGAGCTATCCCGGCATCCCCTCTTTATTTTTTTTGATAACGCTGTAATTCGGGATCCCATTAAGAATTTAATCAACAAACTAATTGGACTTCTTTGCAATTTCATGCCATTGGACGCTGACCAACCAACCTCAGTGGTTGGATTTCACAAGGGAGAGCTGAATAGCACCCTAAAAAGAGTCAGCAGAACTGCTTCCTTTTCTTGGCTTCTCAAAGGCAGCACTGCGCCTCGTGAGTATGTGCAAAACCTGGCTTTCTCACAGCCTGTGGCTCCCTTGTCTAGAAGGATGCTTGACCTCAGCAAACACTCTTGCACACCTGTGGAAGGTGGGACTGACCATTTGCGAGGTGCTGGGGGAGCTGTGTGCACAGATCAGCCACCAGTCCGGGCTTACAACTGTTACCGATATAGTTGAACACTCAACACGTGCACCATCAAGCACAGTGCCAAATAAGATGGGGAAAATAGTCCAAAACAAATGAAATTATTCAAATTGATATGACAACATGCTTAATTAAATATAGCAGTCCCCTTCATCCACCATTTCACTTCCTGTGGGTTCAGTTACCCTAGGTCAACCACAGTCCGAAAATATTCAGTGGAAAATTCCAGAAATAAGCAATACCTATGTTTTCAATGGCATGCCGTCCTGAGTAGTGTGATGAAATCTTAGGCCATCCTGCTCTGTCACACCCAGGCCATGAATTAGCCCTTTGTCCGGTGTATCCACACTGTATATACTACCCACCAGTTAGTCACTTTGTAGCCATCTTCATAATCAGATCAACTGATGACTGTTGGGGTATCTCAGGGCTTGTGTTCAAGTCACCCTTATTTTATTTAGTGCTGGCCCCAAAGCACGTGAGTATCACTGCTGGCAACTTGAATGTGCCAAACAGAAGCTGTCAAGTGCTTCCTTTACATGAAAAAGTGAGAGTTCTCAGCTTAACATGAGGGACCACATTCACTCTCAATATAACATTTATTATAGTATATTGTTATAATTGTCCTGTTTTATTATTCATTATTGTTGTGTGGCTCTTAATGTTCCTTGTTTACCAATTAAACTTATCATAGGTGTGTATGTGTAGGAACAGTCTATGTAAAGTGCGGTGGCTTCAGGCATCTATTGGGGGTCTTGGAAAGTACCCCCTGCAGATAAGGTGGGGTGGGCGCTACTGTACTCCCTTCTATGGAACAGGCTTGGTTCAAAGACCCGAGAAAATAGCAATGAATGGAGCACACACAGGCTCCCTCCTGTCGTGGAGTTTACATTCTAGTAGGGGGATCAGACAACTTATACAAATCATTTATAAACTGTGTCATGTTATTAAATGCTGTCAAGGAAAATATGCGTGTGAGGGCACAGCCAGGGTGACGGGGTTGCACTTTCATAAAGAATATTCAGGGAAGCTGGCATCTGAATGAGAAAGGAATGAATCCAGGAATCAGGAGTGTCATTGCAATGAGCTTCAGTAAAGAAAGTTTTGTGAAGAACACGGCGTTTGAAAGCGCAAGGCAGGGCCAAAAGTCCTGAGGGACAGTAAGGCCAGGAGGGGCCAAGGGACGGACCCATTGCTATACATCCTCCTGCAGAAATACGGCTTTTGCTTGTTTTGTTTTAGATTCTCATACCAAAGCCTGATCCGGGGCTACTGTGAACAAAATGACACCAGCCTGACAGCCCTGCGCCCTCATTTCCACGTGGCAAGCATTTGTCTAGGTTAAGTCACACAGCCCGCCCTGTTCACCCCATGACGACACTACCGATGTTCAGGACTTTCGTCAGTTGTGCTGGTTTATAGACCAAAAGGGCAGCGTTTTGGAAAGTTAGAAGCCAGATTAATAGCCCTCTTGCCACACCCCGCCGCTGGTTAAACCATCCTGGGGCATCTTGTTGCCTTTTCACTTCTCATTTCCTGGTGTACAAGGAGGTTGGGCAGCTTTTATTAGACATTTGCCTTTTCCCCAGAGCGACTTGGGCTCCAATCTACAACCAGATTTCCATACTGAAGTCATCCTCGATGTGCTTTCTTCAGCAGGGGTGTGGGGGCGGCGAAGGATTATGAAAAATATAGGAAAATGATGGAATAGGGGTGGGGACGGAGGGGCTCCAGGAGGGCCCACGCTTTCCCCTGGGGCCTAGCGCCTCCTGCCCCTTCTTTGTTCCCCGGGGGGCCAGAGGCCTGCTTCTGACTTCCTCATCTCCCAGGACTCTGTTTTGATCACGGTCTGCTTCTCCCTCCCGGTCATTTCCCAGGGGCTCCAACCTAAAGCACAAGAGAGCATTCGCCCTGGTCTCGGGCCTTCTCATGCCTGGAACAGCATCTGAGAATAGAGACTAGAAGACACTAGGATTTCGGGGTGATGTGAACTAACTGTCACAGCAGTGCCCTTGTCCTGTGTTCTGGCGTGTCCCCCAGCCCTCTTCATCACCTTCTACCCACTTGGCCGTTCAATTCCTGATGGGGCAACAAGGCGACAATGGGACAGGAAGGCTACAACCAGGAGTATAAATGGGGGTGGGGGTGGCAGGGGGTCCCCTGGCAAGGAGGAGACGGTGCAGAAGTCGAAGGAAAGGTCTCTCAGGGCCAGTTGACAGAAGGCCATGAATGCCCAGCTGGAACATGTCATTCTATGCCAGACGCCATCAGGACAATCGACGGTTCACAAAGCATAGATAGGTGTGACCCAACCGGCTCTTACTGGCCACCAGCCTTTTTTCTGGTGTCAAGATCATCCCAGAAAATGCTGTTAAAAGCAGCTCACACTGTGCTAATTCCTCCTCTCTGATGTTTACACCTGTCGGAGGTGCGCAGAGTGCCGGCATGTCACTCCCGGACTCGTCACCCGCGGGAGACAGCTCCGACGTGTCGGGCCGCTTTAATCTTCCCCTATAAATCAATCCTCTCTCCCCTTAATCATTTGGCTCGCTCCTCTCTGAACTCGCTCCAATTTGTCTACATCTTGCTGGGACCGAGTTGTCTAAAAGTGAGCGCACCGTTCACACGCAGCGAGCCCGGCCCACAGACCCTCCCCGCCACCCCCAGCATGCACGCAGGGCTCTGGCAGCAAGCAGAGCCGACAATGGCCTGTCTCCAGTTTCCAGAGGGGCCATTTCTTTCTGTGCCAGGGCAGCCTGATGGTTATTTTTAGCGTCTGATTGTCAGGCTGCGGCATCAGAAAGTTTGTGGTCGCATTCCATGTTCCAAAAAGTCACATGGCTGCTGATGTGCGGCTGTATCGCTAGATGAGTAATGGCTCACTGTCATGTCCACTCTGCAAAACTGTGTCCTCCCCAGCGGGGAGAGGCAGGCCGGGACAGCTCCTACCTGCCCAACGGCCTTACCTGTCCAGCTGCTCCCTGCTGCACCAGGTCCACCTGCAACTTCTTGTACCGGCGCCCTCTGCTGGCCAGATGCCCCACAGACCCGCAACTCGGAGCAGGAAGAGCCTAGCCTCACCTGATAGCCCCAGTTCCAGGCAAAGGAGACATTATCATCCCCATTTTAAAGACCAGATAACTGAGCCCCAGAATGGAACACGTAGCTCCTAGTCTAAGGTGACCAGATTGTAACATTGGTAAAGCGGGACACCATTGACTGTGGGGTAGGGGGGTTCTTTTTTTTTTTTTTTTTAATTTATTGTTAAATTTGATGAGGTTACATTGGTTGGTAACAATTAGACAGTTTACAGATGTACAAGTCCACCTCACATCATTCATGCATCGTATTATGTGCCCATCACTCAGTATCAGTTCCCCTTCCATCACCTTATATCTAGTGCCCACTCCCACCTCCCCCCACAACTGTCCCCC
>PVKE010000007.1:0-102993 GCA_004027555.1 Craseonycteris thonglongyai | reverse complement strand
GGTAACCACCAAACCATTGAGTGTGTCCATAATACTGGTGCCCTCTCCCATGGGGAGGGGGTTCTTGATTAAAAATTTGGTCTATCTCCCGCCATTCCCTAGCTTGTCGTGCATTCTTTCCAAAACTCAGGACTTTTTTAAAACACCATGGGATGCGAGACAAATTGTTAAAAATCAGGACTGTCCCGCCAAAGCGGGACATCTGGTCACCTTATCCTAGTCAGTAAAAGATCATGAATGGCAAAGAATACCAGTAGGCAGAACAACACCCCAAATGGGCATTTGCCTAGCATAGTAGATGTCCCAGGGGCAGGGACTGCACATTTGCATGGCAGACAGGTAATGGCAGTACGTGTGGAGCTGGGAATGATCCAGGGAGTGAGCGAGGCCCGTGGCCAACCCCTCCTGTGTAGTCTGAAGGGGTCCAGCTCTTCCAGGAAACAGTGCAAGCCCCGGGAATGTCAGAACCTCTCTACTTCCAGGAAACAAGACGATATCTACACTTAAATGCGGAACTTTTCTAATTGTACAGCAATGCGTGGGCCACACAAAATGTGTTTGAGGGTCGTATCGATCGTAACCCTCCAGCTTGTAACCCTCGTTTTCCTTGGGAGCTCTCCTATTTATTAGCCCACGTAAGTTTCACGGACTCCTGTGATATCTGCTGCCGGCGTCATCCTCGATTTGCAGAAAAACAACAGGTTGAGGGAAGTTGTGCATATCTAATTAGTGTGGGGAAGGAATCTCAGAGTCATGCTCCAAATCGTAAGTTTTCTCGCCCAAACAGCACAGCCTTCGGCAGGGCCCTGCTCAGAGGGGGGTCTGTGCTCACGGCAGATGGCCCCAGCTCCAATGGCTCCAGGCAGGCTCTCTCGAGGCCCGGTGTTCTCTTTCATTCTGCACTAAGTTTGTTTCCTGAAGACTCTGTCTGTAGGCTGAAGGCCTCTGACCCATGATTAGAACATTTGCTTCAGGTGGCTTTCAAGTGACAGCTGTGAGTGTTCGTAGCCATCCCCATGGTCTTAGCAGGTCGTACCTGTTATGATTCAAATCAAGAGATGGGAAGTACTGAGTGGGAGGCCGGGATGGCTCAACAGGTTGAGCGCTTGCCTTGCAACTGTGGGGTCCAGGGATCACATCCCAGTCCCGTGCAAACCCATCTGCTGAACTGTCCCCAGTTTGGTTCCTATCCCGTGTGGCCCCACATCCACCTGCATAAAATGAAACTATGTCACAACTAATGATATGCAACTACGGAGACTACTCTCTCCTCTCATGCTCTCTCTCTCTCTCTCTCTCTCTCTCTCTCACTTTGTCTCATACTATAAAATAAGTCTTTTTTTTGTATAAAAATAAGATAAATGGGAAACACGAAGATGAGTTAAGCAAGATCAAACTTCAGAATCAACAGCAAAGGGGTACTGGATTTGGCCTACAAACTTATTTTGTTTAATCCACACAAAACAACAATAATTATTATAGCAATAATTAATAATAATTAAACGCTACTGCCAAAATTTAACCATCAGGAAGTTTTAGCTAAAAATTCAAATTCCTGTATTCCTTTGCAAAGTCCAAAACTGCCGCTTTGCTTTTGAGTTGGTGCTCGGCAATGTTAGCTTGAACTGGGTTGGGGTCACCCCTTCCCCATGGGGGCAGATGCCGCCTATTTCTGTTGTTTCTCTGGGGCTAAATATCAGGAGCTATTCATCACTGTGTCTGTGTCATTCTTTTCAGGATGAAAATGAGATGTCTCCTGTAGCGATATATCTTAAGAGTGAAAAAACAGACTGAGTTTGCAAGAAAAATGGGAAAGAGCATGTTTCCTTATGGAGGTGAAGAATAGTCTAACGTATCTATTAAACGAGGCAGTGTTACTTGCCGCGTCCCGGTTCTGCATCTGAGTTTGCCAGCTCATGTTAGAGACTCCCTAATATAGGCTAATATCGGTCAGTCTAGTAGCATGGACTACCTCATATAGACTTAGTCCACTACAATGAACTGGCCGATTCAAAACAAGACTGGGGAAAATGAAAGCTACAGCCTGCTGAGTGAGCCCCTGGCTCATGGCGGGCGGGAGGCATTTTCAACAGGAAACAGTTCAAAGAAGCTTCTACTCTGTCCCACCCTCTGAGTATTTCCATAGACTACCAGTTTCTTCTTTCTCCATTGGCCCAAGAGCTCCAGGGAAACACAAAGCCTATTTAATGGAGTGCTCTGAATCCCCCCCTACAAGCTAGTCCTCATCCAACCATTGCTATGTGCCTCCCTCTGGCTTTTTTTTAACACGAAAACAATCTTGGTTAGCCAGCAACAAGAAATAAAATTTTGTGAAGCTGAACATCCCCACACAGAAAGCGAACGTTGCTGTGGCATTTTTCTCCGACAGTTTTGAAGGGTTGAACATGGAACGTTCATCTTCATTTCTGCTTCATTTTGTTTTCGATGTGTGGCTTGAGCCAGTCAGTGGTCTAACCCCCCACTGTATTGATCAGGTCATCACTGTTACTTATCCTTGAGTTGACAGAGTTTGGGCTGGCAGATTGTCACTGTTGCCTCGAGTGGGAGGAACTAGAATCTTAGAAGTTGAGTTTTCAAGAAGACCTTACAATTTATCTTCGTCTTTGGCTTACAAACTCAAACTTACCAGGATGGGTCACTGATGTGGGTGAAACAAGCCTAAGGAAGAACTCATAATGACCAAAGAACATACCTACACTCAGCCCCAGCCAATTATATGCACGGAGAAATAATCCAGCCATTGTCAATGTAACAAAAACAGTTACATGGCTAGATACTTTCTGGACAGACCTTGTATGTGTCCAGTATTAATATATCTTCAAATTGCCACCCCCAGAAGTAAATATCTAATGTATAATAACTATAAAATCTGATATTTCAAGGTCAGTAACTCATGTATATTTTGTTTTTAAATACCTTGGACAAAATTAAATATGTGTGAAAACCAGATTTTGCCTAAAGTTGCCAGGTAGACACCTCTGAGCTGGTTCTAACTCTTCATTATTGAAAAAGGAAACTGAGGAACCATTAAGTGATGCTGCTAAGACAGTTAGGGAAAGAGAACTGGCGTTCACACCCACACCACTTAGAAAGCAAAGGTGAAGCTTGACTGTGAAATAAGACAAGAAAAACTGACGAACAGAGATCTCTCGATTTTTGCCTCACCATGACAATTCATCCTCAATGGAAACTCTTATTTATCCCCACAGTCAGAAGAACCCATCTTAGCTAATTTTCCAGGAAGAAACAGTTTATACTCTTCCCATTTTTTTTTTGGAGGAAAGTCTTTTGCAATAAGACTTTCCACCCAGAGCAAGTAACTCCTAGGGGTCAGCAAGTATTTTTAGAATGAACAAAATACAGAATGAGTTAACCACACACCATATACACTTGGTATATACACAGCCGCCCATGCACACAGATGGTGGTTTTAGAGTTTGAGCACTGCCTTGGGAGGAATTAGTTCCACATCTACAGAAGGTTCTCTGTGAATGAAAAACTCCTCTATACTGTTACTGTTTAAAGGCCAGTTTGTTTTATTTTTTTCCCCTATATCAGGGGTTGGCACACTATAGATCATGGGCCAACCTGTTTTCCTAACTAAAATTGTATTGGAACACAGACACCCTTTTCATTAACATACGGTCTCTGGCTACTTTCAGACTACAATGGCAGGGTTGAGCAACTGTGATAGAAACAATATGATTCCAGAGTCTAAAATGTTTACCAACTGGTCCTGTACAGAACACGTTTGCTGATTGCTGCCAGATATTATGAATAATTATGTACCCCCTGCCACATTATAGGACACGATTAATGTTTGTGTGTGAAGGACCAGGGGAATGATATTGGGTACTGGGAATCAAAAACTCCAATGACTCTGGAGGAAATGCTAAGTACAGGCCAGGAGAAGATGGCTGCGAGCTGTAATCCTTTCCTTTTCTTTGTTTTATACGAGTTTTGTTTTGTTTTTTTAAGATTTCTTTTATTGTTTTTGACAGAGACAGAGAGACAGAGATAGACAGAGACAGAGAGAAGCGGGAGGGCCCAAAGCAGTCTCGATAGTTGCAAATCATCACTTTTCCACGTGCTTTTTGTGCCACACAGGAGGGCGGGGGCCGCACAGGGCAGGAACTGGGCTGGGGGCCTCCCACATGAGAGGCACACGCCCCTGAGCTGGGGCCAAACTGGGGGGTCAAGAACCAAACTGGGGGCCTCCTGTATGAGAAGCACACCGCAGTTCAGCATATGGGCCCGCACGGGCCGGGGCCGGGATTCGATCCTCAGTCCCCAGGGCTGCAAAGTGAGCGCTTAACCTGCTGAGTGATCCCAGCTGCCCCTGGAATGCCTTTTCTGCATCTCAAGGTGAAAACACCAGCTCCAGTGACTGCCACCCAACGGCAGTGCAGGTGCAGTATTGCCAAATCTCCTGGCATCTCAGGGACTCTACCAATCTAGATTTTCATGTGAAATCTCTTTTTAAGTGCTGGTAACTACATTTAAAAAAATAAATACTCTGTAGGTTAGCTTTTTGTGGCCAGTGGGGAAGATGATCTGATCTTTCTTGCTTCTGCCAGGCTACAGAAAAATGGATTGACAAGGGACTGAGATTTTTGTGACTGAGTCATAGAAAGAAGGAATCTCATGGCCCAGCAGGGCTCATTCCCAGGTCTGTTTTAAATGTCAGCGCCTTCTGTGTTTGCCTTCAAACAGCCCCAACACCTAAATCACCGTAGTAAACACAGATAGAAAGAGACAGAAAGGTTAAAAGTATACTCATGATCTCCTGCTTCTCCCCCCTCCCAAACGTGTTGGAGAGCAATATTGTTCCGTAAAAACAATATGACCCCATTTCTAAAGCAATATTCATGCTAAGCTAGTCAGCTGTTAAATATACCCAGCAGTTTGCATTACGATGAAGCTAAGCCAGAATTTCAATTATTTTCTGGACACATTTAAAATTATAATACTTTACTGGGTTAGTGTTATAGTTCATCCACATTACTCACAAACTATCATATCAATCTCTTGCAACTGCTAATGCCTTACAGATTCGTGAACTTGGGTGAAGTAAGACACTGAGCAGGGTCATGACCTTCGTACCCAGGGTGTATTTTCAGGGGAGCATGTCCCCGAAAGCAGAGAGGGCTAATGCCCAGCTAGCCCTGGCCGCCCATGCATGATCTTTAGGCTAAAAGAAATAAGAAGGCAGTATGAACTCTCGTCTTCCTGCTTCCAGGAACGTGCCTGACTCTTGGCAAAAAAGTTTCCAGCAGCCTTTCCCCGCCCCGCCCCTTAGCTTTTGCCTCTTCTGGCAAAAGACGTTTTAGAACTCAGTCCCCAAGTACCCAAAGTTGTCATTGCTGTGTTTTCCCCTTGTCTGCTGCCAGCAACCCTGAAAACTCAACATCCTTGACACTCAGCTTCCACGGTGCACCTTGTTCTGGACCCGTGGTGCAAGCCCAATGCATCAGGGGTCGGGCCCGGGAGTCAGCCAGGATTCGAGGGCGTTACCACCAGCGGCTGCTTGGACCATTATAGCTGCCGGAAGCAGGCACGCCGCTCCGAGCGCCTCAGAACCCATTGCAAAGTCCACAGTACCACATGCGAAATGGGTCTGGGCTCATGTACGATGGTGTGTCCAAGGAAAGGCCCTGTCACTTTGCCCTGTGTCCGAAGGGACACGATGTCACTTCAGAGCAGGAACTGTGGGGGCATTGTCCCTCGGGCCCACTCACAGTGCTACTGGTATGCAGTGAGGTTTGCCCAACAGCCAGGGTGTCTGGCGGAGCGAAGACTGAGCCACATGCACACTTACAGCACGAGATGAGATCCCAATGAACAAGTCTCCCGGGGAGCCATTCTTGACCAAGGGAACTCTAGGAAAGCAAGAAATATACCTACTTCTCTTGAATGTTAACATCTACAAGAGTTGCACGTTCCTACAGGGAAGCCACTAGCCACCTGTGGTCATTGAAATGTAGACTTGAATCAACTAAAATGAAATCAAATGAAAATTTGCTTTCTTCATTCAAACAAGCTGCATTGCGAGTGCTCAGTAGCTACGTGAGACTGGTGGGGACCATGTTGGACAGTTCAGACATCTAACATTTCTGTCACTGCAGAAAGTTCTAATGAGCAGCACTGTTCTAGAGACTTCTGCTCATCACACGCATATTTACGGCTGTCTCTCTATTTGTCTACCAGGTATTATTGCAGCTTACGGCAGGGTCACCCTAGGTATGGGATGGGGGCCACTGGTGACACAAGATAATTTGAACATGAATGAGCTTTTTCTTCTTTTTTATTTTTATTTTTTTACATCCAAAAGTGATATAGTTGTTTCAGGGTACATTTCAAAATATATGACAATAATTCTGAGTGAAAAAAAGCCAATCTCACAAGCGTACCTACTCCATTTGTTTAACAACCTTGTAATGACAAAATTCTAGTGATGGGAAACAGATTAGGGTTTGCCGGGGAAAATGGAGGCAGGCAGGGGGCTGTGGCTATAAAAAGGGAGCACAAGGAGTCCTTGTGATGGAACGCTTCTGCACTACAATTTTAGTGGAGGTCCCACAAATCTATACACTTGCACACACGTAAGTATAGGTAAAACTGGTGAAATCTGAGTCGGTTGGTGATTTGTATCGATGTCAGTTTTCTGGCGGTGGTAATACTTTCAAGTTACACACATTGTTATTGGGGGTATTGGGTGAAGAGCACACAGGATCTCTCTGCATTAATTCTTACAACTGCATGTGAATCTACAACTACCTCAAAGAAAATGTTCAAAAATATGTAATAGTATGACCAGTTCATCAAATCCAAACTATTTGAATATTATTTCCAAGGATGAAGCTAAAAGAACAAATGCTATGACAAGCTATTATTCAAAGAAAAGAAAAACAATGAACGAAGAACAGTAAAGGGGATATGAATGTGAAAATAAGTTATGAGGGTGGCATATGAGAGACTGAGGTCTGGGGAAACAGCTCTGGAAATAGAGTATGCTGGGTTAAATCTCACTGACCATCTGTGTGGCCTTGGGCACGTTACTTAACTTCTCTGAGCCTCAATTTCCTCATCTACAAAATGGGGATGAAACCAGTCCTGTTCTCATGATGAACATGTTTTTGAAGCAGTGATGTGAGACTGTATGTAAAATGCTAATACAGTACATTGTCCAGATCAGTCTAAAAACTCAAGAAATGCCTGTTCTCATTGGATATGTGGACCTTGTTCCAAAAGAATTGGAGGTGATTAATTATTCATAGATTGCTTAAGGCAGGGTCAGCAAACTTTTTGCTGTAAAGGGCCAGTGAGTAAATATTTTTGGCTCTACAAGCCATATGTTTTCTGTCGTAGTTACTCAACTCTGCCATTGTAACACACAAGCGGCCACAAGCAAATGAATAGGTATGGCTATGTTCCAAAGTAATTTTATTTACAAAAACAGGCGGCAGGTCATAGCTGGCCTGTGGACCAGAGACTGCCAATCCCTGGTTAAATCATCTGTCATTGAACTTGGAGGGGAGTGAGAGGCTATTAAAGGCAAACCCACTCTTCTTCCTGTCCCTTCCTCTCCTCACTCACCTCCCCCCATGCTTAGGGACCATTCCATTACTAAGCCAACCAGAGGTCAAGTCACAGTCCGCCTGCTAATTGTCCTGCAGTGTGTACTTCGATTGATGGGAGCCCATCACAGATCCCTTGGGTCTTGTACATAGTAGGCTCTCAATAAATATTGAGTGATTGATTGATTGACCCATTAACAAAGAGCACCGAGTCCTGACAAAGGTTAACGGAGATCGGAAGGCTGGCACCCCCTGGTGACCTCACCCTAGTGCAGAGGGGGAGCAAACAGCCTTCACGTTGATTTAACGCGGTCGACACTGCAAAGCATTTTATTAGTTACTACATCATTTAATCACTCAAATCCTCACAGTGCCGCCATGGCAAGTGTTTTTAGCTTGGTTTCATAGCTAAGGAAACAGAAGCGCAGGGAAACCAAGTAGTTCTCCTAAAATCGTAGTTTATTAAGAGGTAATAACTGAGCTACCCAATTGTCCCAATTGCCAGTCGTCAGTCTCTCCATGTGTTGCTAATGAAATGTTTAACAAATGAGAGAGTGGCTCGGTTGCTACGCCAGTAACACTCAACACAAACTCTGACTTGTGAAAGAGGAACAGGAAATAAGTTGAAATACACACAATTTTATGCTCTTTGGGATAGAAGTGAAAAGCCTTATTACAGCAGTATTTGTATAATCCCGCTTGTATCGAAGGACCCGTGTATGTAATATGGTAATGTGTCACAGGTGCTCAAGACTGTGGGCCATAAAGAACAAGTATACACATACACGATGCAGTGTATATATACACACACGCACAGACTGAGGCTTTGAAATAAATGGCTTACAGGCTGGATCTAACATCCCTACTTACTTTGGTTGTTTTACAAAGTGTTAATAAATTCAAGGGTGTTGCCTTCAGAGAAGGCTCTTCTATTTATTGTAGTTCCCATTGCTCCTCGGTGTCTTTCCGATGCTACCCATCTAAGATTTGAACAACCCAGGTGTTTTTTCCTTAAACTGGGAAACGCTTTCTACTGGAGATGCATGAGGGAGGGGGCAGCTTTGCGTGGCCGGGGACGGCCACACCTTCAGGCCACGGCCTCTCATCACCCTCCCGCCTCTTCACTCCATGACAGACCACCTATCTTAAGGTGACCAGATGTCCCGCTTTTGGCGGGACAGTCCCGATTTTTAACAATTTGTCCTGCATCCTGCGGCGTTTTTAAAAAGTCCCAATTTTTGGAAAGAATGCACGACAAGCTAGGGAACGGCGGGAGATAGACCCAATTTTTCATCAAGAACCCCCTCCCCCCGGTCAATGGTGTCCCGCTTTACCAATGTTACAATCTGGTCACCTTAACTATCTCCCCACTTCACCTGGGTCTTGAAATGGCCCAGCTTGCCTCTCCAGTTCAGTCCTTCTGACGGTTCTTCCTAACTTGCTGGTTCAGAAGAAAAAAGAAATGTCTCCTAACCAGCTGACATCCCCATCTGCTTTGGCACGCTTACGACCCCGTCTTTCTCTCCTCAGCCCTCTCCCCACCTCTTAACTTCATTTACCTGACCCGCAGTGTTGTTCCCTCTGTCTGCACATAGGCTTACACATTCCCCTCGAAGAGCAAATCAATTAAATCAGCAGACAAACAACTGGCCCAGCCTGAGACGTCCCCTCCAGCAGCTGCCTGCCCCAGGTGCCTGGCAGCCTTTCCTTAGCTTTGACCTTCAGACCTCCCTAAAGTGAGGTGTGTTCTCCCTTCCTCCCCACAACTCATCCTTTACTTCCTTGCAGATGAGAGGCATGCTGGCTCACTCCCGCACTGTCTCTCTCTCTCTGTCTCTCTCTCTCTCTTTCCCTTGCTCTCTCTCCTAACTTAGCTACAAATAAGCCTAGTGGCCACGAGAGCTTTGGTGACAGTCCTAGGGTTTGGGGCTCAGATTTGCCAGAGCCATGTTCTGACAATGATCTTGAGCAATACCCCCTTATAGTAAAGGATTTTCCCTCCAGAGTTGTGGTAAAGGTACAATGAGAGATGGTACGCAAAGCGCCCCTCACCTGCTGTGTGCTCAGTAAGGAGCAGCTGTGATTGTTACCAAGTGTGTGTACGGATGTGGATAGTGTGTGTATCTAGAGTATGTATTAGATACGTAATTTCTCCTCTTAATTCAAATAGTCTGGGGTCAGTAACCGTGTCAAATCCCTTTTCCAAAGGGCTTAGTGTTGTAAGATTCACTTAGCAGCCCTTTAATACACGTGCGTGGAACCGGGGACCGCCTGAGCAGTCGGGACATGTATTCATAAGGCCCATGCTATCGCAATGAAGCTCGGGTGTTCCAATGGCTCGTTTAGGGCAAGGTTTCTCAGCCTCGGCAATGCTGCCATCTTTACTGGGGGTGGTGCTGTGTGTCGTGGGGTCTTAGCAGCAGCCTGGTCTCTACCCACCAGAGCCAGTAGCAACCCCGTCCCATGCCCACCCCACCGGGTGAGAGACAGAAATGCCTCCACATCTGGCCACGCGTCCCCAGGGAGCCAAAATCCCGCTCCAAGATGTCTGCAAACTCCCACTCGTGGGAAATGTAAATACAGAGCAGGGTCATCGTCTAGGGTGGTGAAGCTCTAAGGGACCGAAAAACCCCGTGAGGTTTTGTGGTCCCAGAAATATCAGTGTCAAAAATGCAATTTGCTTTCCTATGCAGAAATCTTTCACTCCAACCAAAAACTTTGGGGAGAAAAATGCTGGTGGCACACTGGCTTCTTGAAGAGAACGTTGCAAAAACTCTAGGTCCGTCTCTATATTATAAAGCTTCCCGAAGAGAAAACCCATCCCAGGGCGTCCTGAGGCTGAGCAGATAATAATACGTGTGTGAGATCCGGGGTGGCCCACGGATGCCTAGGTGACACTTCAAAGTTATTTGTTAACATCTAAACAAACAGGGGTCAGTGGGTCTGCCCTGCAGCCTCTGTCTATTTGTAATTATATTTTATATAAACATACTTGTGACTGTGAGAAGCAGTTCATGGGCACACAATGGCAAGCGTTCTTCAAAACTGCCTTTAATTATTCATTTGCCTGTGCTGTACTTTGTTTCTTTTTCATAAATGTTAATCTTTATTACTGCCTTTCTAATGGGAGGTGGTAGAAAACACACACACACATACACACACACATACATACAGTAATACCTGTTATTAAATGACCTATCAGGGTGACATGGATAAATGTTGGGAGCAATTTAATTGTTTTCTATCTGCAGTTTTATACAGTTTCTATCAAACTGAAGGGTAATTTTTTTTAGTAGCTGCTTATTTTAAATGTACAAAACCCTTGTGTGTAATTCCATTAGCTGCCCTACAGCATTGCAATCTACAGTTTCCCTGAGGCTGTTGTGAAATATTGATGAAATCCTTGCTTTTGTGGCTTCCTCTGATACACTAAACATTTGTCTGATGTTAGTTGAACTTGAATGGATCTGTTCAGAGCTATATCAGTAGTGACTTCAAAAGGAGTAAGGTTGTTACAGTATTTTTTCCTCATTTTTCTTTCTTTCCTTCTTCCACTTTTTTTCCCCTTTTTTTTTTTTTTTTTAAACAAACTGAAGTTTCAAAGCTTTACTCTTGGTACTCTTTATAAAAACAAAGTTTGTATCAAATGATTCTAAGTATCTAGCCAACTGCTGGTCTTAATAATTCTAAGTGGTGGTACGTGGTGGTTGTTTTATTTGTGTGTCTGATCAGTTATCTGTATCCCTTTAGATATAGATGTGGACAGTCCCCCAACAGTATGTGTGCATGCACGCACACAAACACACACACACTCGCACAGAGGGATGGGGGAGGGTGTAAAACAATAAACCTGGTTATGTGAAGTTTAACTCAGAGTTCTGTGCCTCTGGAAGTGGACCACTTCGGAACCCCCTCCCAGCACCAATGAGAGGGAACCATGAGTGAGAATAAATGATCTGTAATTGGCTTCTTCCAGGTAGAACTGTGCGCATAGAACTTCACAAATATCAGGACTGGGGCTCATATTCATCCCTGTATTTTCTGGTCAAGTTGTGAATTATAACTGCCAAGGTTTAGCATTTTTTGAGATGATATAATAATCTTTTAGAACCTATAAACAGTAACATCATCTCTCAAGCAAGATTTCTCAGCTGTGGACATCTTACGCCTGGGATTTCTCTGTTGTGGGGGCATCCTGTGCATTGTAGGACATTTTGTATCATCTCTGGCCTCTACGGAATTCCAGTAGCAACCCCTCCCCAGCTGTGACAACTAAAATGTCTCCGGGCATCACCATGTGTCCCATAGGGGGACAAAACTGACCCCCACTCCTCCTGATCAAGGATCAGCTCTCTAAGGCTGTGTGGTTGCCTCCACTAGACTAGACAAGGTACTGATCTCTCTAGTTCCACCAACAATATGACCATGGCAAATTATCGGGATGCGTAGCTCATGGGATGGTTCTTCAGGCTGATTTTTGAGAGCATGTTGGACCCACCCTGCAGGGTCTGGGTCCTATTTGCACCGTTGCTCTTAGAGTTTCCTCTGCATGCAGGAAGCAGAGCGTCAGCTGACTGTCTTGAACAGGAAAACCTGTAGGAACCGGCTGCAAGGCTCAATCCAGGGCTGGTGGCATTGGTTTGGGAAGCATCCTGTGTCTCTGCAAGCTCGGGAAATCATAACAAGCAGTCCCCAAAGCCACTGCAGTTCTTGTCCCCCCTGCGCACCACCCCACAGCCGCACAGCTGACCAGTAAGTCGCCTTTGCCCTGGGTCACACAGCATAATTTTGGGAACAGAAACTCCAGTGACCCTGCCCAGCCATGGGCTTCCTGCTGAAAAGGAGCACAAACAAGGTGTTTTTATATCACTGCTGACCCTTGGTTACAGCTCAATCAAAGACAGGTGGTTTATCATACACCTAGCTAATTGCCCGATTGTGAGATTATGTTTAATTCATGTGATGTGGTCTCTCCTGCAAAGTCTAATCTCTGTGAGGTTAGAGCACATATGTCTTCCTTGCTTCCCAGTGCACACAGTAGAAGCTCATCTATCCAAATTAAATAGTCAATTATTTCACCCTCATCACCCTTCCTGCTTCGGAGCAGTGGTCTCTTGCAACCTGGCGATCTGAAAGAAAAGTGGAAACAACAGAATCGAGAATGAAAAACAGAAAAAAGTGTGGGCTTCTTGTTCCGTCTTCCCACCCATCCCAGTGTCTGCCCTCAAGGAACTAACGTTGTCCACTCATTCACTTCTCTCATATACAGAGGATGCCAAAACGTGTACACATTTTAAGAAAGGAAAAAACTGTATGAAAATTAAAATACTCAACAAATGCTGATAACAAAGATGACTCCAAGTCACGTGTGACTTCTGCAATTACAAGAGGTGCTCAAAGTCATTACCATCAGCATCCGGACACTTCTGATGACGGCGAACTACTGCCTGAGCAACATTGACCCAAGTGTCCACTTGTATCGCTGGGCACGCCGTTTCCATTGATCACGCGTCTCACACTGATCACAAATGCATGCAACAGTTAGGCATGTTGGAGGTTCTATTAACACTCACACCTCCATTGTCATTGTACTTCCACAACGTTCTCGAATTTCAAATACCACTTCAAAATGGTCTTGTGCTCCTCAACAACCGTGCTTCTGCCGTTTTCTTTGACTGTCCTGTCTGTCTCATGGTGACACTGGCATTCATTTGACTAATGCCGTCTTTTGTGGGAACGTCATACTACACATTGCTACCACAATTCAATTCAACTTTGAAAAGTAACACATAGATAACATCTCTTAAAATGTATATACAGTTTTTGGCACCCCTGGTATTTATTTGTTGATGATACCTCCCCATACTGGGCTATAAGTAAATGCAAGCAAGCCCCACATTCACTATAACCATGGGAACAAAACGAAATTCATAGTGTACGAGTATAAAATTCAGAGTTGTGATCGGCTCACGTCCCCGAAGTAGGTTTCTTATTGGAGGACTAGGACTTTACCTCTCCTGTGCCCTCTGACCTCCCTCCAGATGTCCATGCCTATCAGCAAAGCAGCCGCCGTGTGGTGGCTGTGTCTCCACAGGGCACAGACCTGAGGGGATCCCCCGGTCACAGCTACAGGAAACGCCTGTGTCCCCTGTGGGTGGCACACAGAATGCAAATGGTGTGTCCACCGGCACAGGGAACCTGGCAGCATGGAACCTCAGGGTCCTGTCTTCTGGGAACAGGCTGAAGGGAGGGGGGCATCGATGTTGGCCAAATGAAAGAGAACGAAATCAATCAAGGAGAAGACAAAATATTTTCGAGTTCCTACACGCAGTCATGGAGATGAGAGTGAAACTCACCATGGCGAGTCGAGGTACAAAGTGGGTTGAGAAGTCCGCCACCCCGTGTCTCCTTCAAGCCTGGAGAAGCCAGGCGCCCAGTCTGCTTCGCTGTCTTGAGAGGAGGGGAGGGTATTTGTCAAAGCAGCAGCAACTTCACTTTGTCTCCATTGTCAGTGTATCTAGAGTTCAAGAAGCTTATTTTCTGCAAATGCCTTCAGCCCCAGACATGTCTGCAGTCTATTTATGTTTGGCTAAAACAAACGGAATAAACAGTTGAGAGGATATCATTCATATCGTGACGGGAGGGAGAATATAGGGCAGTCTTGACATCCTGCATATACAAATCATTGAATGTCTCTCTAACTAGCTGCCCTTGTAAATCTATCCAGGCACCTCTTCAGAAGGAGTCTGCAGTCAAGAGATTTGACTCTGGCTGGCAATAGATGAATTGGATTATTGAAGAGCTGATCTTCCTGAGTTATCTACAAAATCAACACTAGTATGTTGGGGGTGGTGGGGGGGTGGCACATCAAGAGATGGCCCTGAAAGCTACTGACCCCAGGCCTTGAAGAGTATGAAAGCACTGGGAGGAGGGGTGCCCAGTAGAATCTCTAGAGGAGAAGGAAGCAAAGCAGAGGCAGACTGCACTCTGGAAGGGGCCACCCATGGGATAGTCCTGACCCTGGCAATGATCTTGACCCTTGTCTTCAGTCAGTCAACACAGCTGTATGGAGCACCTACTTTTTGCCTGGCATAAGTTGCTTTTCCTCATCTTTAAGAAATTTTGCAAAACCCACCCAGGAAAGACTACTCAGCAGATAGTATTCTTCTCTACTGCGGTGATTGTCAACCTCTATGAGAAAATGGGGACAAACACACACTCACTCACTGCAGGTTGCTCCCTCTCAGCCAAGGCAGGGAATGCATGACAGTCTGCACGTTCTGTAGAATATGCACCTGAGTTCTTAAATCATGTGCTGCGAATCCCTGAGAACTGGTCCTAGAGGCCAAGCAAAAAAAACTAAGTATTATTGACCCCAGGCTGATACTGTTTGATCAATGTATGGCTTTCCCGAGGAAATGAAGACAGTCTAGGGACGCTCACTCGGTGGTCTTCGTCTGGACCTTCGTCTCCAATCATGCATACAGCTTTTTTGTTTTAATTTAGTCAGCTATCACTCATTGAGCCTACCAGCTTCCAGGCCTCAGGGAAGCAAGGGTATCTGACTGCCAGGATGGAGTTCCAAGCAGCCTACAGTCCGGGCGAGAGATGGGGCAAAAACTGCAACAAAGATCTCATTTCCACTTGAGGTGGATTTTACCTAAAACTGGAAGACTCTGCTCTTGGATATCTTCCTGCAAAAAACTTAGACAGACAGCAGGGAAGTCCAAACCATAGAGTAAGGACATTGGTGGTGTTTCAAATACCGAGTTAGCCAGACACTGTAGAATCTTAGTCATGATAGTAGCACAACACTTTATGGAGCACTTTCTGTGTCCCAAGCACTATGCAAAGCACTTTTGCCTTTTTTAGACATCCTACGATTACTGTATTTAATGAGGCTATTCAGTAAAAACTCCACTGCTTATATTTTGTACCATGAAGAAAGAAAAAGGAAATGCTTATAATTAAACCATGGCACACTGTTCTCTTCCTATGACTTAGAATTTCTATTTAATACTTACTGAAAGACGCTTTTAGATTTATTTTTAAAAAGATATTTATAACATAACACTCTTATGTTTATAGCAAAAGAAAAAGATAAGCAAAATACATTGGGGAAGGCATTCCTGAAATAGCCCCCTGTAGCCATTTTAAGACACCATTGACTGTAGGATGCACTCTAATTTCTGAGATGTTAAAATATAAAAGGAAGATCTTGGAATCAATGAAATGCTATTTGTACAGTGTGTATGTTTTGCTCCAGGCTCTCTGAAAACATGCTGAAGATACAGAAATGCACAAGACACAAAGTCCCAACCCTCGGGGCTTGAAATGGCAGGGGCCAGAATTTAGCAATTACACATATAATTATTTGTATGCCATTTTGATGGACCCACAAGAGAAAAATCCCATAAGACTAGATAAGAGGGGAGTCTTACCTCTTCAGGGGGCAGAAAACATCCTCTGAGGATCTTTATGCTAAAACTGGAAAGGCGGGGAGGAGGCAGGAAATTAATTAAAGAAAGAGAACTATAGCGTTTTCTCATTAAACCCTCTCAGCAGCCATATAGACTTAGTGTTGTAATTATCCCCATTTGACAGATGAGGAGACTGAGGCTTGGAATGCTTAAGTATTAACTTGCCTAAGTGTTGGACGGATAGTGTTAGAGCCACACTCTTCCTCATCTCAAACAATAAACTGATCTACTTACTCTAATGGACAGACACAGTTCTTACCTCAATACACAGAGAGAAAGAGGGTGATGAGCATCTTCCAGTCAAAGAGAGACTCTTCAGTATAAACCTAGACGGTATCAGATACTTTCAATGCTAACCAAGAAAGAGAGTTTCCATCACAGCAGCTCCGTGACCTGGAAGCAGAAGTAATGGTATCACAGGACAAGATATGAAAGAGTGCCAGGAAAGAGCATGCTTTGGAATTGTGTTCTAAGCAATTAAGAAGTTTTGAAATGTCTGGCTTAAGTGACTTTGGAGACCTAGTCACTAACCCTGGTTGTGTGTCATGTATAGCCCAAGGCCTGTGTGGTTGGAGGCCTACCTAGCTGATAGGATGGACCCATTAAGTGTTTCTTCGATTAAGAAGCATCCCTAACTTTACAGTACGCACTTCTGTGTTTCTGCTCTTGAAGTTATTGCTAGACACAGAACCAGATGGGATTTTTAAAAGGCTATCATACTGCACAAGTGTTAGAAGTCGAAGAAGCAAGACTAGTTTCTGGGAACCACTGATTATCAGTAGAATGTAGGTACAAACCCACAGCACCCCAGAAAGGTTCTTGTGAGTGGACAAGTGTTGCCTACTTTATAGAGCTAAAAATGCACAAAGCTCTATAACTATCCATTGATGCAGCCAGTGAATATGTATTGAACACCAACTATGTGCCATGCCCTCTAGGTGCTTAAGCTACAGCATTGAGCCACCTAACGCTCCCTCCTCCTATGGAGCTTACAGACTAACGAAGATACATCACTATGCGCGTCAGCAGCAGGCACCATCAAGTGGACTCTACATTACGTTAGAAGGTGGCAAGAGCTACAGAAAAATACATAGAGCAGGACAGAAGAATCGGGAGTCCTGACAGAGTGTGGAGACCAGCTCCGATTTTAAAGAGGGGGGAGCAGAGCAGACTTTGTTAGGAAGCGATATTTAGGCAAAGCCCCACAGGGACAGTGAGTGCAAAGACCTCAGATGGGAGCAACTCAGGGTTGTTTGAGGAACAGCAAAGAGACCAGGATGGCTGGAGCAGAAAACCTAGGGAGAGAGGACTGGGAGAGGGACTTAGAGCTAATGAGCCTAGAAACATCTGAGGGCCAGGGTAGGAAGGTTGACTTTTTCTCTTGAGTAAGATGGATTTCCCTTGGCAGGGCAGTTGCAGGATTTGAGCAGGGAAGTGATGTCTGATCTCTCTCTCGTTCCGCCTGCTGAGCATGTTAAAATTGACAGTTGATTTCAGGTGGTACCAGTAGAATCAGTTCCTGGAGGAATCACAGTGACAGATGAGGAGACTGAGACCACTTTTCACTTTCGGTCCCCCAGACCTATGGTTCATAACCTACCGTCTCATTGCAGGAAGATGGGAAGGGAAGAACTGTAGGCCTTGGGTCTGTGGGCTTGGTTTCCCGTCCTGCCCCTGCCAGCTTCCACCAGAGAACCCCTTCTGTGTTTTCTGTTAGCCTCACACTCCTCACCTCTAGGATGGAGGTTAAAATGCCTGCCTCACAGGATCATTTCCAAAAGAAAACACGAGGCCACCTATGTCAGGCACACATTAGGCACTAGAAGAAGTTAAATGGAACCTCTGCCTCCATATCTCCCCAAGCACAAGAGATGTCCTAAGATGCTAAACCCACAGCCTGAAAGATCATTTAGACTTACCATCTTTATTTTAAGTTGCTTTGCTTGAGTAATTAGCTCCACATGAAGATTTTATTGGTGCGGTGCCCACGATTTCAGCCACTGAATTTGCTGAACATGAAAGGTCTTTAAGGATGAAAGATAAAATAAAGTCTGTTTAGTTACAACTCACATCTCTGTAGAGCAGATTAGCTCATTCCTGGTTGGTAAATCGGTCAATGACATGAATATAATGAGGACATCACATCGATTCACATGTGATTTTTCCCCCTCAACCCGTTATAGTTTAGCACCTCCAAGTAACAGCAGCCAAGTATGGGGTTCACCACACAGCTGGATGCAGGAGCCCAAGAGAATGCAGTCAGGTCACGGAAGGCCTATCGATTTCTCGCCCTTCCCCTTGGCAGGGGTTCGGCCTTGGAAGTCTTCTTTTCGCCCCTCTCTGAGCTCTTTAAATTTTAACCCATCTATAACCCCACACTTTCATTATTCCCGTAAACGCCTTTCTACCCAACTACCACCACTTCTTTATCTACAAGGTAAAGTCCTTTATTTGCTGTAGCATTCCCGTGTTGTTTAATGAATTTAACAAGTGGTTTTAACTGGACTGGTGTTCTTATTACATTTGTTCTTGTTCCGTTATGTTCTGGACACCTGCTTGCTTAGTGTTGAGGGGGCCTACCCTAACCTAATTTTTTCTATAAGCGCTATGATTTTAATGCAAAGGTTTCGCAAAATGCAAGACTGCTGGAAGAACACACATTGCATGACAGCAGAAACGCACTTGAACTGTACATACCAGAACAAAGCAGGGCTGGAAATAGATGTGGGCGTGAGGATGGACGAGAATCCACAGCCCAAGAGGGCGCCCTGGGTCGGAAGCCTCACGAGCTCCCCTCAAAGCTGCAGCCTACCGATATCTGGGAGTGTGACCTTAGGAAAGCTGTTTAACATGTCAAAGCCTAAAAATTAGCCCATCGTTAAAATGGCACTAATAATACCACCCCCTCTCTGGGCATGTTGCGAGGCTAAGCTACAACAGCACACAGAAAGCACTTACTAAGTGGTCGTTGTTAGAATGTGGCACACACGGAGGCTGTGTATAAGCAAACAGGGGTGTAATGAAGTGGTTTAGAGTAAGCCGTCTTCACAGCAAAATGAGGTCAGGTGGAGGTCTCCAGATCAATGCCTCTAATTGATTTCAGCAGAGCTGTTTCTGTGCGTTTGGAGCCCGCTTTAAGTCTGAGTCACGCACACCCAAGGGATGGGCGAGCCCTCTGGACCAGAGAGGGAAGAATCTTACTCTTTGGCTGGATGATCGGCTCAAACCCAGTTGATTCATTCAAGACGATATTGAGCGTGTGTGTGTGTGTGTGTGTGTTCTTGTGTGTGTGTTTCTTTTCTCTACATGCGAAATATCTATCCAAGAAAGAGATAATGCTCCCACGGCTGGAAAAGCTGAGATCATTTGTAAGTGGCTTGTTAAGGTGCACATCATTTTCCCGATCAGCAGTAGCGAGGCTGCGTCTTCAGGAGCTGATGTGATTCATCATGTTATTATATATTTAGGGGCTTTTTGAAAAATGCTGTTATTTACTCAACTGACTGTGGATATAGACTATTTAAGGCAGATTTTTGACCCAGTAGACTGTACCAGCCCCATCTATTGTCTCAATGAGCATGTGGGGACTCTTAAATATGCAGATCGGTGACACAATAGACTATGAATGCCAGCAATGTGCTCCAGATGGGTACACTCCAGTCACTGGTGGATGATCTCCTCCTCAGCAGTGGTTTTAAGGCAGGCCCATACGTGCAGTAGGCCCTATGGAGATACGCACATCTGTCTACATGGAGGGGACTCTGGCTTTGGAGGAGGGTTTTTGGTGTCTAGAAATAGGGTGTTCTTATTAGCATTGCTTGATGGTCTGCCCATTGGTCTATGACATTTTAAACCACCCTCTACTTAGTGCCTAGCAGGGCCACCAAGAGCTTATGCTTGTTTGATTCTAACGTGCAAAGAAGCCATCCTCTTAGAGTCGGTGCAGTTTCATTCCTTGACTCAAAGTATGTATCGAGCACCAGCTATTAGATAGTGAGGTCTTTGTTTGCAAGCAACAAGCATAATGTCTGGCTAACTTGAGTCAAAAGAAGGAACTGGGTGGAAGGAGTATGGAGTAGCCAGTGTGCCTCCGAGGTCGAGGGGGTGATCTGTTGTCAAGATGAGTTCGTTGGGGAAGCCGGGATGGCTCAGCAGGTTAAGCGCTCACTTTGCAGCCCTGGGGACCAAGGATTGAATCCCAGCCCCGGCCTGTGCGGACCCATGTGCTGAACTGGGGTGTGGCCCCCAGGTTGGTTCTCACTGGGGTGAGCTTCCCATGTGGAAGGATCCCAATTCAGCCCCCAGCTCATGGGGTTTCATGTTAAAAACAGAGAGAAAAGCTTCCAAGGGTCTTCTATCCTCAGCAAGGCTGAGCTTTAGGCCAGACCATTCTCTGTGGTGGGCGCCATTCTGTGCATTGTGGGGTGTTTAGCAGCATCTCTGGCCTCCACCCACTAGATACCAGTGGCATAGCCACCTCCCCTACCCCCCTGTGACAACCAGAACATTTCTAGACATTGTCAAATGTCCCCAGGGGACAAAAATCACCCCAAGCTGAGCCATCAAGAATATGTTTGGTATCAGCTGGGAGCAGAGGTGGGAGCCCACGTGAGCCTCTAATTCAGTGTGCACTTGGGTGGGGCAGGGACCCTTTTTGGGCACACAATGTTTCTGTTGTTGTGTTTAAGCAAGACTCTGAAGGGTTAACGATGTGCAAGATGCTCTGAGAAGTCAGAGGATGCAAAGCAGGCAGAAGAGAGCAAAGCATTTATGGAGTCCTGACTGTATGCCCAGAAGTTGAGGTGCTGGGCCCATGAACACCTTGCTCTTAGAGCGCTTACCATCTGAGAGGTGAGATCAGAATCAAAAGTGCTATGGAAAAAGGGGGAGTCTCTTTGGGGGGGCCTGGGAGAAGGCCTGAGGGAAGAGGTGGCCCATAAAATGGACTCAGAATTTGAAACAGCCAGGGCGTAAGTAGCAACGGATGAGGTGCTGGCGGGGAAATGCCAGTCCCGATTTTTACAGTATTGACCTTCTTATTATGGAAAATATTGGACAGAATAGCAAAAGGAGATGACCTCATACTTTGTCAAACAAAAAAACGGATCGTATTTTTTCATCATAATTGTTAGGAGCTAAAGAAGGTATATACACCAAGGAAGTACATGGCAAGGCTAATGTGCAAATATTGGTTAAAAAAAAAAAAAAGTATCTTATTTGTAAAGTAGCAGCTACATGAAACTGTGAAATATACATAGACTAAGAGACACATCATAAAGCTGCCAGTCACATGTAACCGACCCTAAACTATCTTAAGCCAGGAAGGGGATTATTTGCTCATGAAATTTCACAGTACAAAGACCGGACAATCTTCAGGTGGAATTGGATCAAGGTTCTACCTTCGTTCTGTGGCCATTTTCTTGGCTCTGTGCTCTGTGTACGTCAGCTCAGTCTTTAGGCTGCTTTCCCGCGGGCTCGTCTAATTGCTTCCAGCAATTCATGAGATTTATACGCTCATGTAAGAGAAAAGGAGACACCCTTAGTTTCTTAACCATCAAGTCAGACAGAGAATGGCAATCCCCTATTGTTGTCTGAGGTGAGGCCTGACTCCCCTGACTAAGCCACGATTGCAAGGTTATTGGCTTGGACAAGATGGCAGTGCCAACCCCACCCCCACTTAATAGATGAGGAGCAACTGCCTACTATGGTGTATCCTAGGGCTCTGTTGGTCCTCACTATCGCCCAAGACTCAGCAAACTTCATTTTCAAGTATTTCTAAGTAATACAAATTGACAAGACCTGGAAAGACCACCAATATCGTCTTTGAAACTTCCTCTTTAGGTATAATGCTAATTCCCTTTATGTTTCCTAGGGGTTGTTCAGAGGTGTTAAGAGGCTGCATAGAGGATGCCTTCGGGTATCCTCTGCCTCACTCCCACCTCCAAGTCAGAAAGCGCTGGTCCTTCTTGTTTTTATTTCTCTATTTTGTAGTTCCTCCAGGTAAAGAAAGATATATTTTCCACCCAAAAGCAAATTAATCAATTAACTGAACATAGCCTTTTTGTTGTTAAGAAAAAATACATCCAGTAGACTCTCCATTAACTGGAACTCAAGCAACCAGCATGCTCAAGCAAATGGCAAAATATTTTTTTTTGGAACGTCTACTTACATTTATCCAGCATCTACCAATCCCCATAAATGCATTTTTTTTTAAGGAAAATTCAGCTTTCAAGAGAGTGCTTTGGGAGCTGGCTGAGAACTAACAGATTTGAAAAAGCAAAAGAAATATGTAAAACAGAGTAAAAGGCCCCAAAGGCTACCAGTGACAAGAGAGTGAGTGTATGGTGAGCCATTTCTCGGTGCGCTCTATTGGAAGATGTTAGACCACCAAATAATCTGTCCTCTGCCCCCGCCCACTCTTAGAAGAACAGCCAGTTTGGTACTGTTTGTCCGGGGAGGGCGCTGATGGAGTGGCCTCAAAACTTTTGGCATTTACCCAAGTATTTTCTAGATAGGGATAGAGAAAATATGACAGGCCTTGTAAAGACCATTCTTAAACTAGCCCTAACCTAAAATCAAAGGTTCAAAAACCCCGGAGAACTTTCCATTAGATTATTCAAGTTTTCGATTCTGAAAGATCGAAGACCTCTCTCTTTATCTCCCAGAATCAGGGCCATTTCCAAGAACTGCTGTTCAGTGGGTTTGGCCTCAGATAAGCCTGGCTGCCTATATAAGTTGCCTCATTTAAAAGCTAACCTAGTTAATTAAGAACTAAACTAGGGCAGGATTTATCTGAGTTACTGGAGTTGCTGAGAAATGCTAATCCCTTTCATCAGTAACTTTTGTGTTTATTTGTTTCGTGTAGTATAAAAAACCACTCAATCTGATAAGGGGATTTAAATGAATCCAGGAGGAATTGATTAAGAATAATCTAAGGAGCCTGATAGATTTTTTTTTCCAGACAACAAACACTTAAAAAGAGTAAATGCTAAAAATCCTGAGACATCCAGCCCAATACTATTTCTCTGCGTAACGAGGTCTTTGTTCTTGTGATAATGATGATAAGGGACACATATCAAGGGCTTATTACTACCAGGCATTCTGGGTTCTTGCCAGTGTCTTCAATTCTCCCCATCATCTTTGAGGCAGGTGCTGTTCTCATCTCCAGTTTCTAGAGGAAGAGACTGAGGCCTCCAAAGGTCGTTAGTTAGCTCAAGATGACAACGTAAGACGGGGCAGAGGTGAGATTTGAACCCAGGCAGGCTTGCTCCAGACCACGTGGCTTTTCCATGGCGGAGTGTGCCAGCTGTGCGAGTGGTGTGCGTGCTTTCTCTTCTAGTTCTGCTTTCAGAATCGAGTGTCCTCCTCCATGCAGCGCCCTCTGCATTGACAGTTCCAGAGAGGATGTGTCACCTTCCTCAGTGCTAATTCCCAAAGCTGCCGATGACCTTGACTTTGTAGCATTTCTCAACTATTGACATTTGGGGAGCTAATCATTCTTTGTTGTTGGGGGGAAGAGGGGCGTCCTGTGCCTTGTAGGGTGTTTAGCAGCACTTCTAGCCTCTCTACCCACAAGTTGCCAGTAGCGCCTCTTCCCCAGTCGTGATAGCCAAAGGTGTCTCCAGATGTTGCCGCGTCGCCCCTGGGGCGTGTGCTCCCTCCTTCCTGCTTGGGAACCACTGGCTGAGAGCATCATGGTAGCCCAGATGGCTCCTGGGGCCACGTGTTCTTCTCTAGAAACAAGCTGCCAGGAAAACGTCTAGTGAACTCGTTCACCCTGAAGTGCAAAGGCTTCTTTGTGTAGAGTGTAACAGGTTTTAGGCTTGAGAAGGAAAAAAAGGGGGGTTTCTTTACAAAGCCCCCAAGTCCACATCCCATCTATCCCTGGCTTTCTTGGTTTCCCAAGCTCACTGTGTGGACACCTCAACTAGGAATATCCTATTGAAAAGGCTTTTTGTTGTTGTTTTCTGTGGCTCGAAAGCGGGTTAGGACCAAAGAGTAAAATCTCAGTTCGCCTGCTAGAGAAAACCACACTTTACTGATGCGATCATCACTCCTTCATTTAGCAGTGCGATCACTCATGTATTTCGTCCTATACTCAACAAACATTTGAACAAGTCGGGCCCTGGATGGCACAGGGCTACGGTGGCGAACCAGCTAGTTTCAACCCGCCTCCGGCCGCTTAGAGTCTTTTGGGAGACAAGCAAATCAGGGAATAGGAAAATCGCCATTGAGATAAGGACAATGCTAACTTTGGCAGTTGGGGATTTGGAGGGACTGAGTGGGAGTTACATTGATCAGGGATGACCCTTCTAAGGACAGTCATTTGAGCTGAGATTAACAGGATGAGAGAGAAGTGGACATAGGAAAAGAGGAAACCTTCCACGTAGAATTCCAAAGGCCTTAAAGAAGGAAAGAATTTGGCGCGTTCAGGCCACAGGCACTAGAATTTGGGCTTTAGGGACCTCAGCACAGAGGATAAGGATGGGGTGCAGGTCTGAGATGGGAAAAGAACAGGTCATTTGGGGTGCATAGACCATAGGACAGCAAGACTGGCCTCCAGGCAGGAGGTCACAGCTTCTACCAGAGAGATGACAGCAGGCTGGACCAAGGTGGTGGTGTGGCGATAAGGGATGGCAGTGTGCAGAGTTTAGATTTGTTTTAAAATAGCACTGACATTTCCGACTGATGAGTTAGATACAGAGACTAAGGGAAAGGGAATTCAGCATAGATCCAGAGTCCCAATTCGGCTGTGTGACTCCGGACGTGTAATTAACATTCTCTGCAACTCAATTTCATCGTCTTATGTAAAGATGGGATTTGAAAGGATCACATCATGTAACTCATGTTATAAAGAAATTAGCCCACCGGCTTTTAGTCGTGCATTTGCTCTCTATTGCTGTTAGCTATGCTATTCATACTTAAAAAACTAAAATAAAGAAGAAGCTGCCTCAAACCTGGGAGTTCCTAGTCACTGAAGATTTGAAGGGTATGTAGTGTACATCACAAATGTTTGACCTCAAAGTTCTCTCCAATGCTCGGATCGGATCAGGTTGTGCCATGGCAGAAGCCCTGCACCACTCCTGGGCAGGAGGATGGAAGGGCTTCTGCACCCCAAGGTCCTCATAGCCTGTGATGATGTTGGTGGAGAATCCAACATGCACAAGTGTTGGGAAGTCCGATCCCTGTGCCGCTACTCACAGAACGGAATGAGTTCCAGGGTAAGGAAAGCCTCCCAGGCTGAGGGATGGACCCTGAGACATGAAACCCTGGACTTCTGTGATCCCAGAGACAGCGAAGACAGTTCACCAGCGAAGTAAGAGCCAGGTCGCTTCCTGACAGTGCCAATTTAGCTTCTTGGAGGGAACAGTGGTCTTTTTTTTTTCTTTCTTTCTTTCTTTCTTAATGGGAAGTGGTCACAGCCATGAACTTAGCAAAAGAAGCAGGTTAAAATGTGTCCGTTCTTGGCTAATGCAGTTAGACGTTTTCGAGAACAGGCAATGAGAAGTGGTCATTATCCATTATCTGCATGAAATATTTCAGAGAACGAAGCAGCATTTGCCAAAAAAAGAAAAAAGAAAAGATGTTTGATTTCAAGCCAGGCAAGAAGGAAACAAGATCACCTTCTAGCTCTGTGGGACGGCTGTGCTAATGATGTTATTTCAAGTTCAATAGGAATATACGTCTGAAAAAATACAGATGGTGCATCAGCTTCATATATTTTCTGAAGGTTGTTCTAGACAATGATTCACTGTCCCTTTTCTTAGAAAAAAAAAAAATCTTTCAAACTTCCCAGTCTTGGAAAGAACAGAGAGTGCCAAAAACATGTATACACAATTTAAGAAAAGAAAAAAAAATGTATTAAAATTATAATACTCAATATATACCAGTAACAAAAGATGAATTCAAGTCACATTTGACTTCTGGAATTACAAGAGCTGATCAAAGTGGTGACCATCATTAGTTATGTAATACATAGCTAACTTCTCTTAAAATATGTATCCATATTTTTGGCACCCCAGTATACATTTGCAAGGGTGTTTATATGTCCCTGTTGGAGAAAATGTATAGAAAATCAACATGCATATTTTGCTGAAAATAGTTGCTACCCCTTGAGAACTCAAAGCCTAAAACTCATGATTTGATTGGAAAGTCTCACTCCCGCTGCATAGTTCTTTGTCCCTGTTTCATTTCACATTGTTTTATCCCCTGCTCTTGATTGATGTGTCTCTCGGTGTGAGGATAATATAAGGATAATGATTTCTAAACTGGAACTACCAGAAAGCTTGTGAAGTGGCCTCTTCTCACCCTTCCCCATGAATATTTTCTCACTCTGCTTTTTTAAATTGTCAGCAGGACATTGCCCAATAATAATACACGCCAGGCTGAAATTCTAGGTAACTGAGTAGAAAGCATTTTTCGAGGAGACCTTCTGCTTTGAGCATTAGTCATCTCTCTAGTGCAACGCCCAAGGCCTCCAACAAAGATCCTTTCCCTCGGATGGTGGGTTACTTTATTTCTCGGAGATTGCAGACATTATCGTTATGGGTAATGACCTAATAACTCGCTATTCGGTCTTTGCCCATCACTTCTACGCAAGTTCCCAGCACACATACCGCTGGCTCCTTATATGAATGATTTAATATTAAGTAACAAACCCCAAATTGGAGGAAGCTCTTATCTTATGTATGACACATATCAAGCCAGTGTGTCTCTAATGCAAAGACCATCTAAAAGCTGTTGGCTGGGCAGAGGGTAAGTGGGGAGAGAGGGGCAGTAGAGGAAGGGAGGTCAAATCTATGGTGGTAGAAGGAGAACAGACTCTGGGTGGAGAGCACACAATGCAACTCATAGACGATGACAATAGAATTATACATTTGAAACCTGTATAATGTTACTAACCAATGTCATCCCAACAAATTTAATCATAAAATTTTTATAAAGAAATAAATAAAAGCTGTCGGCTTGGAACAGGATTTTGCAATAACAAAGAATGCCGAAGTCAACTCATTTCAGCCTTCAGAGGCTTCCGGTTGGAGGTCAGCATGTGCGGTGTTTGTAGGACAGACCTGGGGAGTCAGGAGCACTGGCATTTTACACAGCATGTCTGATAGCCCCAACGATCCTATAAAGTCAAGGCTGTTATTGTCATGGCATAAATGAGGAAGCTGCCCCACGGACAATCTCAGTAACTCTCCAGAAACCACACTTCAGCAGTAATTGGCAGATTGGCGCTGGGGCCAGCCTGGTCCCAAGGCCAGTCTGCCATCTTCTCTCCTCATGGATGGACGGGCCCGGATGAGCAGCTTCCTTTCTCTCTGGCTTGGTGTGAGAGCCATTGGTCTAAGCCATAGGCATCCGGTCTTTTCATTCCTGGAAAGGAAGCAAAGTCGGGTTCTCTTTCCAAAGCTGGTCCCCCCTGCACAGGTGAACGTCGGCAGAGAGTAGATTGGAGAAGTACCTTGCTACTGCTAATTACAGTTTTGCAGTTTACAGCAGGGCTTCTCAGACTGTCTTGAGTACATGAATGTCCCGTGGACCTTGTTAAATGATTTCTGTTCCATAGACTTGGGGCGGGGCTGACTGTCCGCATTTCTAATGAGTTCCTAGGTGAGGTTCCAGCTGTTGTCCCAAGGCCCACCTTTTGAGTGGTGAGTGATTACAGTAGACTTTTTCTTTTATTTCCTCCTTTGTTGTGACAGAACTCTGTGAGGTAGCCAGGCTTGAGAGGGTCACTCCCATTTGGGGTTGACAGGGTAAGAATCAAGGTCAAAGAGCTGATGTGAGAAAGTGGCAGAAACACACGCCCAGTGTTCTGACTCTTCGCCTTCCCTGGCTCTCTTGGTTCAGGATTTGCAAATCCATGGATCCCAGACATGCATGGTTTGACCACAGAATAACTGACGACCCCAGACCCCATGGCTGCTCCCTGGGTAGCAGCTGTACCCTTTCCATGTGGCATCAACTTTCCAGTTACTCACAGCACCTCGGCGTCTCTCTAGCTGCGTCAGCCCTACTTACCTTTGCGGCTGAGACTCATCTTTCTCCCGCCTCACCTGCTTTGCCCATTGACGTTACCTGCCTCCCTCCAGGAATGCATGACCTTCCCATGACCTGTTCCCCCCACACCCCAGTGTCCACCTTCTCGCCATAGCTCCTCTCCTCTACCATCCTGGACCTTTGGAGACCCACACTGATGGAAGTCCCAGTGAGGCTTGCCTGAAGTATCTTACACGTGGTAGCTGCTGAGGAAATATTCCTGATTCAATGAACAAACAGATGGACCACAGAGGGATGGCTGCGGACTCGCTTCCCTTTTCTGCTGAGGACCGGCATGTAGAAAGTCACAAAGCAGGATTCGAAGACAACCTTCCAGTCCAAAGAGCTGAGCTGATGGCCCAGGAAAGGGCCTCTGATGAGGGCATGTGAAGGAAATGGACGTTTTGTTTCATACAGACGCTCTCTGTGATGTGTATCCATCGTAGACGCCAAACACACCCATTAACTGAATGGTCTGCAGGAAGTAATAAAAGGGGTGATGGTTTGGGTGGCCTCTGGAAAGCTCTGCATCCGTCTCCACAGAGCACTTACGGGCTCTCTCAGTCCTCGTGTACAAGTCACACTCATGCACATGAGTCCCACGTGGTGTGGCAGGAGAAGCACGCAGGCACCGGGAGTTCTGGTCTTCTTGTTAAAAATGGTCCTGTGTAGAGATGCACATGAGCCTAGATGGTTTTCCAGACTGCGGAGAGGCGGAGCCTTGGTGCCTGGTGCCTGCATCCTCTGTGACGTCTGTCTTCAGGAATGGAGTCCGGGGTCCCCACGGTCTTCTTGCCTCTCACCACCTACAACACAAAGCGCACAGACCCCCTGAGCATGGGGCCCCCCCAGCACGGCCCTCCAAGGGGCCCTCATGCAGGGTCTAGCCACCTCTGCAGTGAAGCTCAGCCTCCTTGAACTAGATGCTCTATCTCGTTACTCAGCCTGCCATCGAGAGTGCCAATTAGTGCCAATAATAATATCCATATTAACAGACGTCTAGACTACCCTCACCAGCACACGAGAGACTTGTGACAGGGAGGCCTTGCTCCGCATCATCATTTAGTGTACCTACTGGGGACATGGCAAGAAATGTTTGCGGTCCCCTCCTTTACGCCTGCCCCGCACACTGGAATCTTCGTGGGATTTTAAACTGTCATTTTAGTGGGGTTGATTGGGGAAAATGATCCTGTCACCACCAAATATGTTTTTCTAAATGAGGCCTTGGTTGAATTCTAGTTTAGGTTTCGAAAACCAGCCTTCTTGACTTTTATGTTCTTCTCAGGTTATAACTGTTTACCTCTACCGCTGTTTTCGAAACGGTCAATATTTTTACTATAAGCACTGTCCTGTGGATTTTCAAGGCAACTACAAAAAGGTATGCCCAGCAAAAATCTGATTTCGAACATCACGCCACCCAGGAATTATTTTGCACAATTTTATTTAAATCATTATGACTACACATTTTTGCGACAATTGAAGGGGTATTTTTTTAATTTCCTCTTTTTTTTAACCTTGGATATAAAAAAATATTTCTAAAATGTAAGGGTTATGTCTGAATTTTATTTATACATGGCAGGGCAAAAAAATGTGGCATATATTGTATCTTTTTCCAATGACATTTCTCCTTTTTTTTTTAAATCAAGAATTCAGGAGACGACCACCCTAATACTTGGGGGGCAAATATATTGGAACAACTAATGAAAGTTATCTATGACAAAATTATTCCATACTTCCACAGTTCCCATGTGCAAACCATTTTTGAATCAAAGTCGCATTAAGAGTGTATTTTCTGATGCTTCTCGGTCCCAATGCTTATGTGCAATCTTTAGACTTAACATTCAAAATGTGCAGCTCCGGGACTTCTAGCAACAAGAGGGTGGATGACTGAGCTGTTCTGAAAAAATGATCTCTGGATCGTTCTGGTTTTATGGTTGAGGAAAGCTGGTCAGGATGGTTGTGATTCACTCCTGCTCTGGGTTGGAGGAGTGGGTTATGACCATCGCAGGTGGCACTTGCATTGCAGAGCAGTGGGGACAGTGTACAGTGGGAATGATCCCCTCGCACTGTATGATCTATTCATTCATTTGCTGAGGTAGTCTGTGGACATCATTCTGTGCCCAGATGTGATCTGAGCCCTGGGAAAAGCCACGTCTCTGTCTTCGTATTTATATTTAGGCAGAGGAGACAATCCATCCAAAGCAAACGAGTTTTCAGAGTGCCGTAAATGCTCCAGGGGGTTCAGGAAGTAGGTTGATGCAATCTGCAGGTGCACAGGTGAGGCCAGACTGGTCAGGCCAGACCATTCTGAGACAGGGCCATCTGAGGTGTGAGACCTGAAGAATGAAAATGAATCAGCAGTGGGAGGCTCCAAAGGCAGAACTTTGCAGGCAAAGAAATCTGTACTTGCAAAGAACCACACACAGTCAAGATAAGGGTTGGCAGGTGCAAGAAGGACTAAGGAGGCCATGTGCGTTGGGCGTGAGGAGCAGGGTGAGAGAGATAAGGTGGAGATGCAAAGGGAGGCCAGCCCCGAGAGCACTCCTCCACCACGCCAAGGGTTTGAATTGTGTTATCAGAGTGGCAGAAAGATACTGCAGGAGTTAACAGTGATGTCGCCACCTAAGACCTTTCACCAGGAATAGTCTAGTAGTTCTCTGAGAAACACACTGGAGTCATTTAGTTGCCCCAGTGAATAATCCTGTGGTCCAGTGAGAGCAGTGGGCCTGGGCTAGATGGGAAGTCGTCTCCAGAGTCAGTCCTTTAGATGCAGAACTGATGGGGTTTGCTCGTGAATTGAGCTGTCCCGGGAATGGGGACACGTCACCTGGCCAGAGCCAGGCAGGGGTAAGGGCTGAAATGAGAAATTCAGGTTGGAAAGGGACATGTTTGATCTTGAACCTGGAATCACCAAGGAGGTTCTACAGAGAGCAGCCTTTTCTTATTGGGTCTTGGGGTCATTATGATCACCTTCCTTTGCTAAATAAGTATTCATAAGAACAAACTTGCCACTCATCCACGTTACCAAGATTTACACATAAAGCGATCTTATTAAACATGAGAGAGAGAGAGAGAGGCTCATTACACAGCCAGATCACCCCGTTACTGGCTGTCTTTCTCTCTAGCTTCAGCTGCCCATGGAAAACAAAATCACTTAAGTGAGCAGTTTTGAATGTATAATATTAAAATGTGTTTTAAAAACTCCTTGGAACCCTCAGCCATTGTTGAAACACACTGACGTTGATGGATGCTTTGGCACTTTTTGTTTTTTATGAGGCTTTTCAATGAGTTATTCTATCGGGTGCCTGAGATTTAGTCTGTTCTGCAGAAGAAAACAGACAAAAAGGGTGTCTCAGCACGAGCTACCCTTCTGTAAAGGTTATAGTAAACATGTCAATGCCTAATTAAGCAGAAAATTTTATCTGTATTGTGGGGGAGGCATTTTCTGTCTCCGACTTTCTTCTGGGGAATCCATTTAGAAGGACTAAGTAGATTATGAAGTTCAGCTGGCCCGGAAAGCTCTGCTTCCAAATGTCAGCAGGAAAAAAGAGCACACCTCTTTTCTCCTTGTGCAAAAATGACAGTGTTGTGTGTGCATGTGTGCGCATGGGCACCCGTGTGTGTGTATGCATGTGCACATATATCTTTCATCGACACACATATAAAACAACGTGAATTACTTCCAGCTTCCTACTAAGTATCCAGCCCAGTGCTAGGCACTGAAAATACTGAGATGAATAATATTCAGCAACACCCTTAACCAACTATGATGACAGAAAGCCTTTTTTTTTTTAATTGAACTTCTTAGGGTGACGTTGGTTAGTAAAGTTATATAGGTTTCAAGTGTATAGTTCTCCAATACATCATTATATACTGTATTGTGTGCTCACCCAGAGTCAGCTCTCCTTCCATCACCACGTATCTGACCTCCACTACCCTCCTCTACCTCTTCCCAACCCCCTTACCCTCTGGTAACTATTAAACTATTGTCCGTGTCTATGAGCTTTTGTTTGTTTGTCTTGCTCATTTGTTGCTTTCAGTTTTATATCCCACAGATGAGTGAAATCATATGGTTCTCGACTTTTTCTCTCTGACTTATTTTGCTTAGTGTGATAAGCTCACGGTCTATCCATGTTGTTGGAGAACCCTCTTTTTTCCCCCCAAATGTTTTCACTTCTGTGTGTCTCCACGTGGGTGTGTGCACCGTTGTCCTGGCTAATGCGTGCTGTCCCAGTGTATGAGTAATAAAGTCCTTCTACTTCTCAGAAGTGGCCCTTTTTGGTTGATAAAATTTGCCTGATTCTTTGAAGTAGTTTCCTTGGCTCTGGAGCAATTCTGTTTATTAATTTTATAACAGATATTCTTTTTGAACCTAACGGTATCGCTCTCTTTGCAAACATAAACATTAGTCCAGGAAAAAGAAAATGTGGTGAGGATGCGGGCAGGTGCTCTGATTTAGCCACTCAGTGATTTTCAACTGGGGCTTTCATGCAAGTAGTGACCACTTATTAATGGTTGTTCGACTACACTGAGTAGCTTTTATTTCTTCAAATCAATTTATGGAACTAGAGACCAGTTACCAGTTTAATGACAAACCCACTTGTCAACCTGCTAGGAAAGCAAAAACGCAACACCAGTAGCAATAAAATAATGAACACAACCATGAAACCGGTGTCTAGACTGAGTTTTTAGCTTTCATCTTCTTTTATGGTGTCATGCCCTTAAAATCGTGGGCTCTGGTCACCAGCCTTCCCACAATTCCCTCCTCCAAGGTGGTTATCCACATAGTGACATTTCAGTGAAATTCCACTGCTTAACCGTTGACCTTTGGCTCTCTGCAGCGTGTTCTTGTTCATTTGGTTGGTAATAAAAAGGGAGTAGCGCCTAGGGGTTAAAACCATGGATTCTCTCATCAAACAAGCTGGGTTCATCCCATGACTCTGCAATACAAGCTGTGTGGTCTTGGGCAAATGTCTTAACCTTAAAGCCTCAGTTTCCCCATCTGTGAAATGAAAATACGGTAATAATAGTTTCTTCCTGGTGTAGCTACTAGATGACACAAAAGAGTGTGTTCGCACACTCTTAGGCCGGGAGATTGCTCGATAATGACTCGTCGTGTGTGGCAGGAGCGGCCTGGGGAGGTCCTAACTCCAGCTGCTTTATCCCTAACAAGCCCTCCTTTCTCCTAACCCCCTGCCTGCCTTGTGGGACAGACACCTCTTTTCTGTCCCCTGGTGACTGGAAGTGAGAGCACTACCCTAGGGTTTCTGCCAAGTACCCACCTGCATGGAGAGAGCAGGGAGAACTTGTAGAGACACCGATGATCATGCGGGCCTGGCAAATCTAAGGCTCACTCTCCCTCACTTCGGTGTTTCTCTAGTCGCATTTTTTCCACAGGGCTCTGAAGAGGCCAGGTAAAGAAAGTGAGTCTGTGGGCATAAATCGCCCCATTCCTCATCTCCGCTGAGGGATAGTTGCCCATTAATTCCCTTTGCACCCACTCTCTCCTGCCTTCATTTTCCCTGTGCAATTACTGGTCCTAAATCCTTTCAGAGAAGGGAAAGCATGCATTCCCAATAGCATTTTGCATCTACAAATCACACATATAATTGGCATCTCATGATGGGTCCCCACAAATCACAGTGCATTTGAAATTACAGGCACAAGATCGAAAGGGAATTTTTAGCCTTGTCTGAGAAGGTTTCAGAAAACTGTTGGAGAATAATAGGATAGCCCCCCAAACCTCCCCCATTCCAACCCCATTTTCTATTATTTTAAAATCATTGTGTTTGCTGAGCTAACATAATTTTTTGGCTATCAATGGAAGATCTGATTTGATACCCCATAATCCCTCTGCCTGCTGTGTGGCCGTACAAATAAAAATGTTGTAACAAGAAGACACTGGCTATCAAAAATGGAATGGCTGTACACCCAAATTACTTTTGATCACTCACAACTGGTTTATTAAGGTGATTGTGTGCCAATATCGCCAAATGTCATAGTACACCTAACTGTGGAGACGCCAAGGGTCAAGTCTTAGTTTTCTTATGAGCCAATGTCCTTCTCCCTAGAGATGTATCTTTAATAGAATTTGCATTTCAGTCCAGCTTTCCTGAAAGTCGTATGCATGAATTTAGTGACTGTCCCATTACAGCAGTATTAGAGTGATATTCCTTAAATGTGAACATTATTAACTTGGGATTCTAGGCATTTGTAAAGAATTATGATTCCTGCCAATTAAAAAAAGGGGGCATTAGATAGCACAAAAGACATCATTTGGCTTTTTCCTGTAACTATGGCTCGCAGTTCATAAAAGTGTAGATTAAATTGCTATTCAGTTTGCTATGGAAAGCACTTAGTCTACGTGGGGAAATCGGGATGGGCTCTGTCACCTGTGATTACTATCTCATCTCTTCTTCTTCTCCTGCAGGCTACGCCCAGGAAGAACAGCTGAAGGAAGCCGAGGAGATAAAAGAAGAAGAGGAGGAGGAAGAAGACAGTGGTTCCGTAGTCCAACTTCAGAGCAGCAATGACCCAGGGACAGACGAGGAGCTAGAAGCGGGCCCGGAGCCGAAAGGCTGCTTCAGCTATCAGAACTCCCCAGGAAGTCACCTGTCCAATCAGGATGCTGAGAACGAGTCCCTGCTGAGCGATGCCAGCGATCCTGTGTCTGACATCAAGAGCGTGTGCGGTCGAGATGCCTCAGACCAGAAAGCGAGCGCCCACGCCAAGCTTCCCAAGGAGGCCCACACCTGCGTGGATAAAATGACGGCCGTCTACGCCAACATCTTGTCTGACTCCTACTGGTCGGGCCTGGGTCTGGGCTTCAAGCTGTCCAACAGTGAGAGACGGAATTGCGACGCCAGGAATGGCAGCAACAAGACTGATTTCGACTGGCACCAGGACGCCCTGTCCAAAAGCCTGCAGCAGAACCTGCCTGCCCGGTCCGTGTCGAAGCCCAGTCTGTTCAGCTCGGTGCAGCTGTACCGGCAGAGCAGCAAGATGTGCGGGACCGTCTTCACCGGGGCCAGCAGGTTCCGGTGCCGGCAGTGCAGCGCTGCCTACGACACCTTGGTCGAGTTGACGGTGCACATGAACGAGACGGGCCACTATCAAGATGACAACCGCAAGAAGGACAAGCTTAGACCCGCGAGCTACTCAAAGCCCCGCAAAAGGGCCTTCCAGGATATGGACAAGGAGGACGCGCAGAAGGTTCTCAAGTGCATGTTTTGTGGCGACTCCTTCGATTCCCTCCAAGATTTGAGCGTCCACATGATAAAAACAAAACATTACCAAAAAGTGCCTTTGAAGGAGCCCGTACCAGCCCTTTCATCCAAAATGGTCACTCCGGCGGCGAAGAAGCGGGTCTTTGATGTCAACCGGCCGTGTTCCCCCGATTCCACCACCGGATCGTTTGCAGATTCGTTTTCTTCTCAGAAGAACGCCAGCTTGCACTTGACCTCCAATAACCGCTACGGCTACCAAAACGGCGCCAGCTACACCTGGCAGTTCGAGGCCTGCAAGTCCCAGATCTTGAAGTGCATGGAGTGTGGCAGCTCCCACGACACCTTGCAGCAGCTCACCACCCACATGATGGTCACAGGTCACTTCCTCAAGGTCACCAGCTCAGCCTCCAAGAAAGGCAAGCAGCTGGTGTTAGACCCCCTGGCCGTGGAGAAAATGCAGTCGTTGTCGGACGCCCCGAATAATGATTCTCTGGCTCCCAAGCCTTCGAGTAACTCAGCTTCTGACGGTACGGCCTCTACGACGGAGTTAAAGAAAGAGAGTAAAAAAGAAAAGCCAGAGGAGACCAACAAGGACGAGAAAGCCGTGAAAAGCGAGGACTACGAAGACCCCCTGCAGAAACCCCTCGACCCGACAATGAAATATCAGTACCTGCGAGAGGAGGATTTGGAAGATGGCTCAAAGGGCGGAGGGGACATTTTGAAGTCATTGGAAAACACTGTCACCACAGCCATCAACAAGGCCCAAAACGGGGCTCCCAGCTGGAGCGCGTACCCCAGCATCCACGCAGCCTACCAGCTGTCGGAGGGCGCCAAGCCTTCCCTGCCTCTGGGGTCCCAGGTACTGCAGGTCCGACCCAACCTCGCCAACAAGCTACGGCCGATTGCCCCGAAGTGGAAAGTAATGCCTCTGGTTTCAATGCCCACGAACCTGGCCCCGTACACGCAAGTGAAGAAGGAGCCGGAAGACAAAGATGAAGTCGTGACCGAGTGTGGCAAAGAAAGTCCCCGCGAGGAGGCATCATCTTTCAGCCACAGTGAGGGCGATCCTTTCTCCAACAGCAACACCCCTTCAGAATCCAAAAAGGCTGAGCCTTGTCCCCTGAAGGAGGAGGACAAGCTGATGAAGGAGAGCGGTGAGAGGGAGAAACCCCAGCCTCTGGAGCCAGCGTCCTCTCTCAGCAACGGCTGCGCACTCGCCGACCACGCTGCGGCCCTGCCCTGCATCAACCCGCTCAGCGCCCTGCAGTCGGTCCTGAACAATCACCTGGGCAAAGCCACGGAGCCCCTGCGCTCGCCGGCCTGTGCCAGCCCGAGCTCCAGCACCATCTCCATGTTCCACAAGGCGAATCTCCACGTCCTGGACAAGCCGGTGCTGAGCCCTGTCCCCACAAGGCCGAGCAGCGTGTCGAGGCGCTACCTGTTCGAGAACAACGATCAGCCCATCGACTTGACCAAGTCCAAGAGCAAGAAGGCCGAGTCGGCGCAAGCACAATCCTGCACGTCCCCACCTCAGAAGCACGCTCTGTCTGACATCGCTGACATGGTCAAAGTCCTCCCCAAAGCCACCACCCCGAAGCCCGCCACGGCCTCCAGGGTCCCCCCCGTGAAACTGGAAATGGACGTCCGGCGCTTTGAGGATGTCTCCAGCGAAGTCTCGACGCTGCATAAACGAAAAGGCCGGCAGTCCAACTGGAACCCTCAGCACCTGCTGATCCTGCAGGCTCAGTTCGCCTCGAGCCTCTTCCAGACCTCAGAGGGTAAATACCTGCTGTCCGACCTGGGCCCCCAGGAGCGAATGCAAATCTCCAAGTTCACGGGACTCTCGATGACCACCATCAGCCACTGGCTGGCCAACGTCAAGTACCAACTTCGGAAAACGGGCGGGACCAAATTCCTGAAAAACATGGACAAGGGACACCCGATCTTTTACTGCAGTGACTGTGCCTCCCAGTTCAGAACCCCTTCTTCCTACATCAGTCACTTAGAGTCTCACCTAGGTTTCCAAATGAAGGACATGACCCGCATGACGGTGGAGCAGCAAAGCAAGGTGGAGCAGGAGGTCTCCCGGGTGTCGTCGGCTCAGAGGTCTCCGGAAACCATAGCTGGCGAAGAGGACACAGACTCTAAATTCAAGTGTAAGTTGTGCTGTCGGACATTTGTGAGCAAACATGCAGTAAAACTCCACCTAAGCAAAACGCACAGCAAGTCACCTGAACACCACTCTCAGTTTGTAACAGACGTGGACGAAGAATAGCTCTGCAGGTATGAGTTTGCTCCCAGGTGGTCGTGACGGTGGCCTTGTCAGGAGCTCCTGGAAGGGAGATGGGTCTGTGGAGAGGCCGCTGATGTCTCCCCATGCCGAGAGGCCAGTCACTTGCTGGAATAGGACTTATTTTTAGGAAGACTGGGACATGATAAGCTAGTCCTAGCCATTCTCTCAGTTTCTCCAGTGTAGAGTCGGGGAAGTAGAGCAGAATGGGTTTAGAGAGATGGCCTTCACAGATCATAGATGACTGCTTCATGACGCGGGAGCCCCTTGGTTACCCACAGCCCAACTGGCGAGCTCCAGCCAAGCCGACACCTCATTTGAATGAATAAGGACTAACTTTTCTCGGGGTCTCATTTCACCACCTCACCTTCCCATAATGATGCTAGTGATATATAAAGTGGTAAGAGAAAGAGAAGAAAGAGAGGGAGAGAGGGAGGGAGGGAGGGAGGAAAGAAGGAAGGAAGGAAGGAAGGAAGGAAGGAAGGAAGGAAAAAGATCAACAGAATAAAGATTGTAGCGTTCGGGAAGCAGCCACTATACAGATTTCTTAATCAGCTTAGGAATAGTTTAAAGTTGTCTTTATCGTTATTACTCATAGTCAGTGCTTTTTGCAGCTTGACTGTCAGCAGTTGCTACCCTCCACTCTCTTCCCTGTGCCTGTTTCCTCCAGTAGGTTTCCTACGAAAGAGCACTTACCCTGTCCCGATGGTAGGAAAGTATTCTCTGGAGAACAGAGAGGAAAAGAGAGGAGGCTTCTCTTCTCTTCTCTTTTGGTTTTCCTTAGGATAGACTAATACCGGAGCCCGCCTTTAACAAAGGGAGAGGCAGTGCATGCCATGCGATCTTACTTGACATAGGAAGCAAAATGCTTTCAGCACACCCACTGCACATGGGGTCTCCCAGCTTCAAGATAATTTGCACCACAAATTACAGAAGTTGGGCACCTTATAAAGTCACCGATGCCCAGACTCTCTGTGTCACCTCCAGGAAAGAGGACGGAGACCAAGGTCAAATATCTCTGTAGACTAAACAAGCACACTGGCCACTTTCAAATGTTTTCAAGGCTGGGTCTTAACAAATCCCTTCTGTCTCCCTTCTTGTATTTTCTCTGCTTCCTTTTCTCTCCCTCCAGCATGAGATGCCCCCATGTGCTAGGGACCCTCACACATATTCAAGTGTCTCCCCAAGATGAGGCCTAAACCCGACTTAAATCTTCCGCACTTGCCAGTTTGTTTATGTCATGCTAGGTTACAGATTAGCTCTTTTGATTAATTCACAGTAAGATATTAACAGCTAATTACAACTTAGTGTAGAAGCCCTCACCACCCCCTGTGGTCAGAGCACTTGTTTTTAAATAGGAGACTTTCAGATCAAGCCACGAAGGTCTGAGCACTAGTCTGGGTACAGGTGGAGTGAGAGAGGGATTTATAAGCGTGGTGTTGGGCTCACTGCCCAATAGTCAGGAAGATCGGCTATGTGTCAGGATGGTCAAAATGAAAGAAAGGGTTAAAACAACTAATCTGGGACTTCCAGGGAAAAGATCTAAGAGCTTCAGATACAGAGGGACACCATCCTATCATTCGAATGGCTGTCTGGGCCCAAATGAAGACTATTGTTTTGTTTGCATGTTTTTATCATGATAATTAAAATGTGTTACTGGCAGATTCGCCTCTCGCGTTCCAAGCATGGTTTGTTCAGCTCACACTCTGGAAAGGAAAGCTCAAATGCGTCTATTAAATCTACACGTGAGCTTGGGGCTCAGCAAATCTGTTTATTTGCTATATCACATTTTCAGTTTTATGTAACTTGCTATTATGCTTTTCTGGTCCTTCAAAAAAAAAAAAGCGGAGGGGGGGGGGGGGGGGGGGTGGAATGGATATACACAGAACACCCAAAGGAAGAGAGGTATTTCCAGTCCCATAGCGGCAGGTCCAGACCATGGTGAAGAGAACAAATAAGTAATGTTCATTTGTGCTACAATAAAGGCCAATTTTCCACCTGTTAGGTTTGTAATCATTTTAAAAAATTAATATCACTGCCAAAACACTGTGAAGTGTAAATAGAGAGAAGGGAGAAAGAGAAAGTCTTAGTCAAAATCTAAACCGTGTTCTCGGGAAAACCTACAGCAAAGGTGCTTCCAAGTCTGTTGGCGGAGCTCTTTCTCTCATCTCTCTGCATTTGTCCTGGAGTCAATATTTCTGATTGGGACCTTTAAGCACCCTATGACAGAGTTATCATTATATGAAACCAAAGCTCCATCCACATACAGACGCTGGGATGCTGTAATTCTGAGAGGACAGCAGGAAAACAGGTTTGCGTATTTGAGACTCATTCAAAGCAACGGGCATGTATGTGCGTGGTATGTGTACAGAAATCAGTGCTGGCGTTTGGTGTTTGCCATGTTCTAAAGGAATTCCAAGCTGCCAGAATGGTTCCCACATGGCCACAAGGTGACCTTCTGATGCTTTGGTCACCTAGGAAAGTATTCCTCCACTCTTGGCTCCTCTTCTAGAACAATATTTATTCAGTACCTTGCTCACTGCTCAGAAATATGCATGTATGTATTTAAATGACAACAAAATTGAGATCACTGTTATCTGGAACTCTAACTTCAGTTGGTATGTGTGATAGCCCAAATTGTACAAAATGGTGTGACATTTTAGAAAGCATGGTCAAGATTTTATGGAAAATTGGGGAGATTTACCATATCTAAGACAGCAAGTTTGACCTGAATTTTCTTTCCTTTCTTGGAAATGTCCTAAGTCCTAAAAAATGCTCTGCCAAATCGTAAATGCAACTTTTCATTAAAACATAATTAGGAAATATTAAATGTGCATTCCTAGTTTAGAAAAGAAGTAGTCTGAAACAATTTCAATGGGTATTTTGTGTATACCTTTAAAAACCACATGCTCTTGAATAATAGAAATTAAACAAAGAGCAAACCGATGAGTCTAAAATGTACAAGGGCTTGCAATGATACTCATTACCGTGTAATATAGTGCACACATTTAGCAGCACGCCTAGCCTTGAAGTTGGTGGCAGGAACGAATTCCAGTCCAGTAAGTTGTCTCCTTTGTTGTGGATAATTTTCTAAAAATCCATGTTCAGGATGAACACGGAAGGTTGCCAGATAAAATACAGGATGTTCAGTTAAATTTGATTTTCAGGTAAATGACAACTAAGTTTTTAGGATGAGTATGTTCCAAATATTGCATGAGCCATATTTATACTTAAAAAAAAATCATTATTTATCTGAGATTCAACTTTAAGTTGGCATTCTGTATTTTTATTGGCTGAATCTGGCAACCTGAATAATGTGCATTATATGGCCACCTAGAAGAACAAAAGGGGTTGAACTAAATTTTTTTTAATTACAATTAATATACAATATTAGCATATTAGTTTCAGGTGTACAACATAGTGATTAGACACATATAACTTACTAAGTGATCACCCTGATAAATCTAGTACCCATCTGACACCATAGACATCGTTATTTCAGTATTATTGACTATACGAGGATTCCTTATGCTGTACTTTACATCCCATGACAGTTTTGTAATTACCAATTTGTGCATCTTAATCCCATCCTCTTTTCACCCATTCTTCCAACCCCTCTTCCATCTGACAACCTTCAAAATGTTCTCTGTATCTTTGAGTGTGTTTCTGGTTCTTTTTGTTCGTTCATCCTGTTCTCTAGATCCCACATATAAGTGAAATCATATGACATTTGTCTTTCTCTGTCTGATACATTCTACTCAGCATAATACCCTCTTGGTCCATCCATGTCATTGCAGATAGCAAGAGTTCGTTCCTTTTTAGGGTTGAGTAATGTTCCCTTGTTATATATGTACTATTTCTTCTTTATCCATTCATCCGTTGAACACCTACGCTGCCTCCACATCTTGGCTATTGTAAACAGTGCTACAATGAGCATGTGGATGCACATGTCCCTTCAAAGTAGCATTTTGGGCTTCTTCAGATAAAAACCCAGAAGTGGATTCGTGGGTCCTTCTTTGGCTCTTGTTCAGCCTTTGTTTTAATGTCTGTTTTGTCTAAGTATTACTGCCCCAGCTATGTATTTTTTTCATTTCCATTTTCATTAAATATCTTTTCCCATCCCTATAATTTCAGTTTATGTGTCTTTAGATCTGGAGTGAGTCTCTTGTAGGCAGCATATGTGAGGGTCTTGTTTTCTTATCCATTCAGTCATCCTGTGTCTTTTGATTGGGGCATTTAATCCACTTAATTCGAGTTATTTAATCCATGTGTATTTATTGCCATTCTGCTATTTATAGTTTTGATTTTTTTTATTATTCATAAAGAAGTCCCTTTAACATTTCTTGTAATACTGGCTTGGAGATGATTCTAAATCAGGGGTCTCCAAACTTTTCAGCCCGCGGGCCGCATTAACTATCAAACAGTAGTTTGGGGGCCAACTACACACTCGAGGTCCAAATAAAAAAGAATCAAAACATAGATGTTGTTTTTAATTATTTATTTAGTATTATTTTATTCAGATAAAAAGGTCTCCACGGGCCGGATGAAAGGGCCTCGCAGGCCGTAGTTTGGAGACCCCTGTTCTAAATGATAGCCTTGCTGAGTAGAGAAATCTTGGTCATAGGCCCTTGCTTATCATCACTTTGTATATTCCCAGCCAATCCCTTCTGTCCTGCAAAGTTTCTGTTGAGAAATCAGCTAACAATCTCATGGGAGCTCCCTTGCAAGTAACTATTAATAACTGCTTTTCTCTTGCTGCTTTTAAGATTCTCTCTTTGTCTCTAACCTTTGGCATTTTAATTATGATGTGTCTTGGTGTGCGCCTCTTTGGGTTCATCTTGTTGGGAACTCTCTGTGCTTCCTGGGCTTGTATATCTTTTTTCTTTGCCAGGTTAGGGAAGTGTTTCATCATTATTTTTTTAAATCGATTTCCATTTCTTGCTTTCTCTTCTCCTTCTGGTATCCCTATAATGCAAATGTTGATAAGCTTGTTGTGCAAGAGACCCAGTAAACTATCCTCATGTTTTTGGATTGCTTTTTCTTTTTGCTGTTCTGGTTGGGTGTTTTCTGCTACCTTATCTTCTAAATTGCTGATTTGATCTTCTGCTTCAGCTAATCTACTATTGATTTCCTCTAATGTGTTCTTCATTTCAGTTATTGTATTCTTCATTTCTGACTGGTTCTTTTTTATGTTTTCTATCTCTATTTTTACCTTTCCTGTCTTTGTGTTGAGGTTCTCCCTGAGGTCATTGAGTATCTTTATAACCAGTGGTTTGAACTCTGCATCTGATAGATTGCTTGTCCCTATTTTGTTTAGTTCTTGGTCGGGAGCTTTGTTCTGTTCCTTTATGTAGGGCATGTTTCTTTGTCTCCCCATTTTGGCTGCCTCCCTGTGTGTGTGTGTGTGTGTGTGTGTGTGTGTGTCTATGTATTAGTTATAGCTGCTATGTCTCCCAATCTTAGGAGAGGGGCCTATGTATTAGGTGTCCTGTGGGACCCAGTGACAAAGTGTCCCTGGTCACCAGGTGCTCCAGGCGTGTCTGTGTGTGGGCTGTGCATGTCCTCCTGTTGTAGTTGAGCTTTGGTTGTTGTTTGCACATTGGGAGGAGCGACTGAACCCCGGGGCTGATGGGTAGTGAGGACTGGCCATGAACTGCTGTACAGGGCTTGACTCCATAAGCAGGATTCGCTTTAGCAGGGCCTTGGTGCCTGTTCATCTGCCCTTTGGGCGTGTCGTTGGTGGAGGCTGCTGGGTGTGCTCTGTGGTGGTCTGAAGCTGGCCCTACTGGGTGTGTTGGTTTTGGGGCCCCTTGAGTGTGGGTTCTGATGCAGGCCAAGGGCAGCCACTGCCTGTGTCCTGCCCGGGCCTACTTGATGTGAGCTACAAAGTGATCTGCAGATAGTTGCCACCTGTGCTGGGCTTGCAGGTGCCCAGGAGAGTCTAAGCTGTGACCTGAGGCTGGCAGCCACTAGTACTGGGCTTGGGGCTGCTCAGTAAGAGGTACAGGATGTGCTGAAGTCAGGTGCTGCTTGTTTAGGGTTTGTGAACCTTTGAGAGATTTTAGGAAAGTCCACAGCATGAGTCAAGACAGGCTGTTTGTATGGAAAAGCCACTGGGAGTGGCGTGGGTGGGCCCGAAAGTTGGGTGGGGCAAGGTCTCAGGACATCACCAGGGCAGAGCCAATGTTCATTCAGCTGTAGTGGCTGCCTATGTGTGCATGCCAGGAGCTAGGAGGACTCAACAAAGGAACATGGATTCTACCAGCACTTCTGTCTGGTAGAAAGCTGCCCCTCCAGCCCTTTGAGCTGCTACCCCAGCGCTGGAGCTCAGAGCAAGCGAGTTCGTCATCAGGTAAGTCTGTGTGTGGGCCCTTTAAGAGGAGCTCCTGGGACCACAGCCACCCTCACCTCACTCAGCCGCGATCTCTGCTGGTTTTCACAGCCAGGAGTTATGGGGACTTCTCTCCCCGGCACTGGAACCCTGGGCTGGGACCCTCACTCCTCAGGGAGGGCCTCAGCAGCTGAGAGTTCCCTCCTGATTTTTAATGGGCACACATGGGTGTGGGACCAGCCTCCGCCTCTCCTACCAGGCTCCAGGTGGCTTCTTCTGTGTGTCTGTAGTTATAGGATTTCTGTTCAGTTAGACTTCAGGTGATTCTCAATGATGGTTCTTCTGTAGGTTAGATGTAGTTTTAATGTGGTCGTGAGAGGAGGTGAGCACAGCGTTTACCTACTCCACCATCTTGACTGGTTCCATGTGACTATTTTATAACCACCAATTTGCACTTCCTAATCCCTTCCTTTTTCACCCAGCTCTCTAACACCGCTTCTACGTGGAAGCCATCACTTTGTTCTGTGTATCTGTGAGTTTGTTTCTGCTTTTATTTTGTTGTTGTAGTTCATTTATTTTTCTTTTGGATACCACATATAAGTGAAATCATATAGTATTTGTCTTTGACTTAGTTCATTTAACATAATACCCTCTAGGTCTATTCATGTTGTCACAAATAGCAAGATTTAATTCTTTTTTTATGGCTGAGTAATATTCTATTGTGTATATATACCACATCTTTATTTATTCATCTATTAATAGATTTTTAGGTTGCTTTTATATCTTGACTGTTAAAATTACTCTGCAGTAAACATAGGAGTACATATATCCTTTTGAGTTAGTGATTTGGATTTCTTCAGATAAGTACTAAGAAGTGGAATTGCTGGGTCATATGGTAGTTCTATTTTTAATTTCTTGAAGAACTTCCACACTGCTTTCCATAGTGGCTGCGCCAATTTGCAATCCCACCAATAGTGCACAAGGGTTCCCACATCCTCACCAATACTTGTTGTTTGTTGATTTATTGTTGATATTGGCTAGACTAATTAATGTCTGTTAGAGGCATCGACTCTTCCTTTGTCCATTACATAAATCTTCCCTTCTTCCCTCTTTTTCCATCCTTCTTTTCCTTCCTTCTTTTCTTCCTTCCTCCCTTTCTGAGTTCCCTCCCTGCATTCCATTCATCTTTACTATGCAGTAGCCTCTAATTAGCAATGAATATATAATGGTAGACGAGCAGCTGTGCTGATTATAATGGCCAAACGCGCCAGGCCTGTGGCAGACACACAGACGGGCAGCTCTGGGGTCAGTGCTGAATGGAGCACGCAGGGTGGTGACATCTGCCCGGGCCTGGCAGAAGTGAGGACAGGAATGGTGGTTCAGGAGGCAACGTGATAGTAGGGGAAGAACTCTGGCTGCCAAGGTCCTCACACCGGGGTTCAAGCCCAACTCATACATGCTTTCTGATGTGTCCTACTTCTGTGTCTATAAAACATGGACGTAGGGAAGTTGTGAGAATTAAGTAAATGTATGCACTTCGTTCCCATAAAGCCTAGCATGCGCTTCACAAGGAATGTTAGTGTAGACCAGGGGTATCCAACCTTTTGGCTTCCCTGGGCCACATTGGAAGAGGGAGAACTATCTTGGGCCACACATAAAATACATTAACACTAATGATAGCTGATGAACTAAAAACAAAAAACAAAAAACTCATAATGTTTTAAGACAGTTTTTTGGGCCGCATCCAAAGCCGTCCTGGACAGCACACAGCCCTTCAGGTGGTGGGCCGGACAAACTTGGTGTAGAGTCACTCTCTACAGATCCCTACCATGTCCTTCAGCTTCTCCTGAAGTACATACAACTTGCAGAATCTTCCCAGGTTGAGCTAAACGATACCTAAGCAGATGCCCCCATGGGAACCTCAACCTGCTATTTAATTCTAATGATGGCAGTGGCAGCGAAGCTACCATACATTGGCCTCTTCCTATGAGACAAGCATGGTTATTCATAAGTATCCTGATTTGTCCAAGAGCTTGCGGTTTGTCCACGAATATGCAATAAATGTAGAGGTGGGATTCAAACCCAGGACTGCCCCACACTCACCAACTTTCTTCAGCCTCTTGGTTTCTCCTCCACCTTGACTGGTGGTTTCCGGGTGCCACTAAGGCTAGGCGTACACGTGCAACAGTGCAGGGAAAAGGTAGTAAAATGAGGACTGAGAGGTGAGCGAGACCCCTCTTTGGCCTCGTGGAGGCTACAGCTGCAAACCAAATATTGCAACTCAGGGGCCTGGGGCTGCCGTGCAGGATGAAGCCACGTGTTCTCACTCTCTTTGCGATCCTTTCCTAGTTCAGTCAGGTAATTGCACATTTACCACATAGTGAGTTCACCAAGAAATGACTCACATTCCGGTGCAAATGCATGTTTAAAGATTCGTTTCAAAAATCCTCATCCTAGCTTTCTGGAATTCGTTTTGGAGCAGGACACAGAATCAGGGCACAGGGTCAGCTACGGGACTGTAGCATTTGTAACGCAGCACGAAACAAATGTCGTCTCCCTTAACAATTTCATTTTACCCAAGCGGTTGGCTGAACTCCCCTTAGCACATCAACGAAGACCTGTCCCTGTGGCACGCCCCCCCACACACACATTTGGACTTCTGAATGCTCAATCCTGACGTGTATAATTTGGTGCTTTAATATAGAGTAACATTATTTTTCATTTACTCCAATCTGCCATCAGTATCATCTTTTCATTTAACCAGATGCAATTCTTTTTTTCTTTCGCTAAATTGAAAATCCATGAGCGACAGGGAGTGCAATGTTTTAATTAGCTCATATTTTTTATATGGATTTATGTCTTTAAAATACATTTGTGCAATTCTTCAGCTAAATTAAAAACGTCTTTCTGTGAAAGTGAGGAGGGGGAACTCAAGAGCTGAATTGTGTCATTAGCTTAGGTAGCTACAGATGGCGAAAGGGTATAGTGGAGGGGCAGCCCTGGCCCCTGGAGCACCTGCCTGGGCTGATTTTGAACTTGCCCTTCATCTAAAGAAGTCTTTCTCTGTAACAATTCCTGGAAAATGGCTTCGGGAGGAATTTTTTTTAACTAAACAGGCAGTTACCTCCAATGAACTAATTTGAAACCAAACCCACCACTGAATAAAACAGATTTCAAAAAAAAAAAAGGTGATAATGATAAACAGTTTTCTCCTGCATTTCTCTGTTTTTTGTTGTTGTTTTTTTCGATTTAACTATCAAGTTTAAAGCTTTCCACGGTGCGTTTACCCTCCATGGTGGGAGACAAGTGACATTCCGTGGTGGATGGGAGGAGGAAGCCCCATGCGGAACTGAAATCTCTCTAATGCGGTGACACTGACTTGCCCTCTATTGTTGGGAACGAGCTGGGCTCTCATGATTGTTCATCAGACGGCTCCTAATGCAGTTAAAGCGTTCAGCTATAATTTCTCCTTGCATTTATAATTACTGTCATAGGCTGCACACCTCGGTGAGCAGATTAAAGCTATAAACTATTTAGCCGCGGCTCTAAGACGAGGAACTTGATTTGTCTGGCAGGAGTTATTTGTTAGGGAGCTTGACACTTCACATAAAAATGACTCAACTTGATGAAGAACAATGCAGTTTTAGCAATGCAGGCATTTTAAATCAGGCCCCGACACCACGCCCTGCACGAATCTCAGGCCGTTTGTTGCGGGCTCTGTAGGCCGCAGAGATAACGGAGCAAATGCAGGAGCCGGGAGGCTTTGCAGCGCAACCTCTCCTGACATCTCCCTCGGAAGGAGCAGGAGTTGGTGCAAAGCAGGTGCATGTCGTGTCCTCCTATTAAATCCCGTGTAAATGTGACAGGAGGCTCGCCTGGCCAGACACGGATGCCAGGAGCCAAAGGCAAACGTCACATTTGGGGGGCAGGTGGGGGAGGGGGGTAGAACGAAGCTTGTGCTGCTATTGAGAACACTCCCCTCCCAAAGCCCAGGAAGCCAGGCCCTGCGGGAAGTGGGGGGGGGGGTCCTCATCACGCTTACCTTTTTGCTTATTTCTAAATGGGATCTGTCGAGGCAGGGAGGGCATTCCTACTGGGCTAATCTTCCAGCGATGCTGTGAAAACAGAAAAAAGAAGGCACGTGTGGTCAGCTGGATCGGGGAGTCTGGTCCGGGCTGAGGGGCAGGAAACACAGCTGCCTCCCTCCCGCCTCAGTCCTTGTGGGGGGTGAAGTACCACCGTGCGTGGGTTGTGCTCAGCCCGGGCCTGCCCGCAGGCAAGTGTGCCACACACCCTCCTCTCCGTTTTCCACCCATTCACCTTCATGCATCCCCTTCTGTGGCATAAATCAGGGGTCTCCAAACTACGGCCCGCGGGCTGAAAAGTTTGGAGACCCCTGGCATAAATCAAGGTGTGAAAAATAATAATAATAATAAAATTTAAAAAATAAATAAATCAAGGTGTGAGGTGGGCTGGCTGTTTTATTTGAAGAAAGGAGAGACTGTGAGTACAGATTTAAGTGAAACGGCTGTGAGGAGAGCGAGGGGAGTACCTGCTGGTGTTGGGGTGCCCCTGAGGAAGGATGGAACACAGTGTTACCCTGTACTTCTCTCCCCCACCCCGACCTCCCCTTCCTCTTTCTGCCTCTGGCTGCAGTCCAAGCCCACCCAGGCTGTGCCCTGCTTAGCAAGGTCTGTAGGGGGGTTTCCATGCAGGTGACGAGGGTGATGGTAATGATGACGATGGAATGTGGGAAGACCCCCACAAAGGGCTTCAAACAGAGCCTGGCACGGTGCCCACCACCCCTACAGTCCTCTCCATCTTTGATATGGACAGAGCACTAACATTCATGGCACAGGTACAGTGTCTTCGCTCTTACGCTAGGCCCTTTATATGTGTATCTAATCTCAATGATTAGATACACAATGAATCTCAATGATTAGATACACAATGAATCTCAACTCTAAACTTCCTATGAAGAAAGCACCGCGATTTCAGCAGCATGCAGATGGAGAGACCCCCCCTCAGACGGCTGAGCTGACCAGCGGGGTCACAGCCAGGAAGCGGCCGGCCTGGACCGCAAACGCGGGCAATGCTTTGCCTCCAGCCAGAATTTTGGCCCAAACTTCTCCCATCATCTTTCTGGTGTCCCCGGGGTCCCCGTCCCCGGGGTGCTTACAGCAACGTGTGAGACGTGAATCCTGTCCACAAGTACTTGCGTGGGACAGAAGATGAATGGGAGAAAGAACCCGTTGAACTCGCCTAGAAGCCCAAATCTTTGACAGACACGACGTTCTACCACGCAGGCCCTGCAGCAAATCGGCCGTCACGGTGTGCATGGCTGTATCTGGGATGGTTGCATCTATAGGGGGAACAAATGATGTTTCAGGTTATGTTGTTTTCAATGCTGCATTACTCGATTTCACACTCAAATAATTCTATTTTTGTTCCAGAGGATTGTTGCCATGTTTAATTGTTCATGGCTGCCTCCTCTCCCTCATATTTGCTGTGGTCTCCACTTCCCCTTTGCTGCCTTCCTGTGGATTCCCGGGGGTGCGGTAACCATGCAGATGGGTCCCTATGCGATCGTGTTTGCTCTGGCTTAGAAGTCCAAGAACCCAGCAGGACCTCGTCATCCCAGAAATGTAAGGGAATGAAAAGCGGGAGCCTTGGGAAGTGGAGGGAAGGTCCGTCATGAAGCCTCAGGAAACCGGGATTTCCTGACACCTGGAAGTCCCGTGAAGGAGATGGCAGCGGAGCCCCGTGAGGGAGAACGTGGGCCCTGGAGCTGAGGAGGCCCGGTCTCAGGGCCAGGTCTCCCGTTCGGAGCTGAGGGACCTAAGGCACATCACCTCTCTCAGCCCCCGCTGCCACTTCTGTCAAGTGACTGCATGAGGCTGGCCTCACACCAGGTAGGAAGGGCAGACTTCGGGAAAACCTGCTGTGTCCCCCTCCTGCAGCGTCAGCCCCATGGAAACCCTGGACAGAAGAGAGCCTCTCATGTGTGTGAAAATGCAGCGCTCCTAGAATTGAGGTCGCACAACCGGGATTCTACTGTGCTGGTGCCAAGTCCACGTCTCTGGCCTCAGGACCCTCCACACGGGACAGGCCAACAGGAAAACGTTCAACAGTCCACGTTACAATGGCTGCTGAGGCTTTGGCTGGTGCAGCTACTACCGTGCCTTCAGGAAGCGGGCTGTTCCTCACAGAAGGGAAACGAACCCGGGCTCGGCACGGTGACAGGGAACGTCCTGGCCCGGCGGGACATGGCAGGGCTCAGGTTTGTCTGAACCAATGAGCAGGAGTCTGTCTGGTCGGAGTCTGGAAGGATGAGAGCAGCTGGGGCGAGGGGGAGGGGGCTGTGGAGAGACGGAAGGGCCACAACGTCTTGCAAGTGAAGCGAGTGACTGGTCCGTTCCAGAAAATGCACGTCATTCAGCGTGATCAGAGCCCTGTTCTGGGCAGAGAAATGAGACGGGGTAGGCAGTGAGGCCGATGGGGTGTATGTACAGTGGCTTCTGCTTGGGTGCATGCACCTCTCTTGAGCCTCGTTGGGACAGATGTTCACCAAAGATGTTCAACTTCCTGTGAAGTTGACCTTGTAGGTCGGCGAGGGGTGGAGCCCTGCTCTCTTACCTGAACCTCAGTTCACTGGATAGGAAGTTGATGCCCACCGCTAAGCTCCAGGAGGGCAGGGGCTAGCTGCCCACACACAGACTCTGTACACACTAGAAGGACGGAAGGGAGGGAGGGAGGAAGAAAAGAAGCCGGTTAAGGAGCTGATCCTAACTTCCTAATGCCTGCATTAGGCAATTAATTATTAATTATTAGTAGATAAAGGGCGGGAAACCCTTAGCACAGCGCCAGCATCTGGAGTAGTCCCTTGGGAAGGAAAGTGCAGGCGTGGCACAGCCCAGAGAAGTATGAGGAAGTGAGACACACACCCAGACCTCCATGAGCACAGTCTGTCCTGTGGACTCACACGACCAGGAGGCTTGTGCGCCTGCACTCAGAACTGCTTATTTCAAGGTGCACCGGCCCGTGGGCATCGTGTCAGGGCAGGCCCTCAGGTGACTGAGCGAGGCCACTCCGCATTCTCTGTGGCAGGCAGATCGGGGACCTCCCTTCAGGCATCCTTTATTTCACGCTCTTGGGGATCTGCTCCATGCCAGGCTCTGATCTGAGTGAAGAGAAGCCCAGACCTTACGTTCTAATACAAGGACGCGTCAACAATAATACGAACGGCTAACATCTCTTGAGCACAACAATAAAAGTGAACTATTTCTAAGAATGAGGGGCTCCCAAGGAAATACAGGATCATGTAAGGGACTATGGCCAAGCCACCTACCTCAAAAGAGGGAGGGGGGACCGAGGGGAGAAGATGAGAAGGTTGAGAAGAAGCCGGTCATGTGACAGATTGGGGGCATTGGTGTGTGAGATTCAAAGAAAGGCCAGAGTGTTGACAGCTGGGGCTGGCTGGAGGTTGGGACAGGAGTCGGGGGACAGGGACAGGGGCACGGGGCATGTCAGGGCTTTGTAGCACATCCTACGAGCTTTGGATCTGTTGCCCCTAAAACCCAGTGAGAAGCCACTGAAGGGGTTTAAACAGGCGAGTGGCAGGCTCTACTGGGTCCTGTAGATCACTCTGGCTACTGCATGTGGAGTGGATGAGAAGGGTCAAGAGCAGAAGCAAGAGGCTGTGGGAAGACAAGGGAGGACAGTGGTCCACCTGCAGTGGAGGCGATGCACTTGGAGTGTCCCCAGGGGATCCCAGGTCCCTCAGAAGCATGCTCGTCAAGGGAGGAGAGGGATGTCCCACAAAGAAGACGTGGAGGGCATTAGGACAAAGCCTACCAACTTCTAGAGTGGGCTCTAGAGACAGCTGCTCTTCCCGCCTGGACCACCCCCGACCCCCCGGCTTGCCATATCTGCAGGTTTCCCAGGAACAATCCATTGTGATGAGAAAGTCAACCACTGTCTTTCTGCTCCTCAGGAAATCCTGAAGCATGCCATCAAAGCTCCCTATACTTCAGGCCTCTACTTTGATGCCTCCCCCCAGTCTGGAACTCGACCCCCCTCCTCTGAGCAGCCGTCCTAGGTGGTCCTGACTTCAGGGGGCAGGGGGGAGAGAGATTTACTGGCAGGATGACACGGAGGAACACAGTGTTTTTTCTCAAGATGATTTAATGACCTTTTTGGCATCCCCGTGACTGCTGAAATCTTTCGTAATTATTCAGTTTGGCGGCAGAGAGTTGTGTTGATCAGAGGAAGGCTGGTGTGGATGTCAAATGTCAATAAATGTGCAATCCATAATTGTAACCACCCGATGCTGGTGCAGGCCAGGTGACGACTTGGTCACAGGGCCACCAGTGGTTGAAGCAGCTCAGGCACCAGAGTAGCTCCAGCGTTACACGTGCAGAAATGTGATTACTCTGTCTTCCCCTCCTGCAGCAGCTCACTTTCTCTTTCCCTGCCTTCCCCATTTATGCCATTGTCACTTTTTCTTCTCTGGAGAGGAGGCATGCTTCATACGCTGTTGTCCAAAGTCTTCTGGGTCCACCTCCACCCAGAGCCAGGGACACTATAAACATAGCCATGCGTGTCCCCTAGAGAACATCCACAAGTTCTTTTTGGTTCTGCTGTTTAGGTCTGTTTGGCCCCTGGTGGGGATCAAGCATTGATTTTGTTCTGCTTTGCTTGCTTTCCGACAGCAGGCTTTATGTTGGATAGGTCTGCATCCCGGCTTAGAGAGTGTTCCTAACAATGGGGAGCAATACCCTTAAAATCAATACACCATTTGTGGGCTCACACTTTGACAAGGGCAGCTGAACTGGAAGATGCTAGAAAGGCTCTGAAATCATGGAAACACGGGACAGGAGCATCGGCTTAATCACACCTCTCTTTCCTTGAGCTCTCAATGTGATCCGGCCCTAACCCCGGAGGCTCCGAGTTCCTGGTTCAGGAATGCAGAGTCTCCTCCATGCCGTGTTCGTTTTTAACTTACATCTCGTGGTAGAGGCCCTGGTGGTGCCAATGATGAGCCATGACTCCTGGTTCTCCAGCTTAGGGTTTATGAGCCCTCGTCTTTCTCTCCTCTCCCACCACTCTGGATTTCATCACTAACTCTGCTGGAGTGGGACTGCCCTGTCATGCTTTCTCACGTGTCCCCTTCCTCTTTTCTGGAAGCCCTATCTCCTATAAGCACTGGTGCAGGGTTCACTTTTAGACTTTCTCATCTCTACTTACTACCCTGCTTCAGTTTGCCCAGCACGAAACTACCAGATTAAAAACCATAATTCAAAGCTCATACCATCATGAGGAGACCTATTCTGGTATGGCTGTTTATTCTACCTCAGGGACTTCACACATAGTTTTTCTGATCCTGCTATTAACCATTCTCATCATTTAAATCTCAACTTAAACATCCTCTTCTTTAAGGACTCTTCTCTAAAAAATCTAAATCAGGAGTCATCAAACATCTATAAAAAGCCACAGGAAATATTTTCAGGGTTGTGACCACACTGTCTTTGGCACAACTATAAAAGGGTCAAAGGTGACAGGTAAATGAATGGGAGTGGCTGTGTTCCAATAAAACTTTATTGACAAACATGGAGATTTGAATTTCATGTCATTTTCACATCATAAAAAATTTTTTAACTTTTTTTCAGCCACTTAAAAACGTAATGTATTAGTTTATAGTCCCTAAAAAAAAAACCCAGCAACAACCACCACCAAACGACAGGTAGATTTAGCCCGTGGGTTGTAGTTGGGCAAGCCCTGGTCTAAAGCTGTTCAGCCCACATGCTTCTTTCTCATCACCTTGCTTTACTTCATTTTTTAGATTTACAGCGGTCTGTTATTATGTTATTAATTTGTGCCTTCATTTGAGTCTGGCACCATGTTGGGCTCCGAGGACATAGCAGTAAAGAGGATGGCATTTTCCTTCCCTTCCCAGATCTTCTAGGAGAAGAAAGACAGGAAACAAGAAAACAAATCAATAAGCATGATTATTTCAGATCCCATGAAGGAAAGGAAGTACTTAGGGCCTCACAGTGGTGCTCCAGAAAGGCCTTCTTGAGAGGTGACATCTGAGACATGAAGGACTGAAAGAGTCAGTTCTGAAATGAATGAGAAAAGGAGTTCAGATAGGACAGCAAGTGCAAAGGCCCTGTGGCAAATAGGAACTGGGAGCGTTGGGGGAAACTAAAAGCAGGCAGGGTGAAATACTTTTGAATGTTTAGCACAAACACACTTGTGCAAGCCATGGTGACAAGTTTAGGTTATTCTGAATTCATTGGTAGGTTTTAAATAGGGAGATGGCATGTCCCAAATGGTATTTCTAAAGACGATTCTGGCTGCTGTGTGCAGAATGGATCCCACATATATGACAGCTGACGGGAAAAACTCCAGCCATAAATGTCTGTTTTTCAGACTTTCTGGACAGCCCTCCTATGTGCATGTGAATCGCCTTTCTTTTTCCCCCAGGAAGTTCCTTGAAGACCTCAGACATGGCCCCTGCACATGTTAAGCCCTCCACAAAAACTTGTGAAATTAATGTATTAATTAACACCATTAACACAGCATATCTTTTTCTTGACCCCGTGACAGTCAGGCTTTTTATAGCCAGGTTCCTGAAACAGGTCAATTTATATCATAAAACTCCAAAATTACAGCTTAGAACATAAAGTGACCTCCTGTTACATAATGTGGCAAAACAAGCAAATTAATACCGGAGGCAATAAATGTCTAGGCACTAATGTGGCTTGGGCATGAAATACGTTCCTATCGCTTTGGGAGTCAGGACTCGAATTACCCAGCACCTTCCAAACGAAGCACCTCATTTCTGCATCCGACTGCGGCGTTGTCCGTTCCCCTCACACTTCAGGCAGCAGCGTTTTGGGGCACGTAGCATGTTCAGGCCCTGGGGATCCAGAGGTGAGCGAGACAGAGCGGTCTCGGCCCCTCGTGGAGCCGGCGTGCTAGTTGGTGACAATGGAGGGACCAGCAGCCAATACACAAAAGCAATGACATCAGCACTGCGAGTGCTCAGAACACAGGGAGATGGAGTAGGAACCGGGAAGGCTACCTTAGATGGTGGGCAGCGAAGGCCTTCCTGTGGAGGCGACATTTTGGCTGAGCTCTGAAAAATGAGAAACAATGGATCCTCCACTGAGTCAAAGCATGGGAGGTCCAGGTAGAAGGAACAGCAAGTGCTAAGTTCCTGAGGTGAGCAAACGCTTGGCAGACGCAAAGCCTTCTCTCTCTAGCCCAGGGGTCAGCAATCTTGCTTTGTCACAGCACCAGAGGCAGTACAGACCAGACGCTTTGCAGGCCATGCAGTGTCTATTGTGACTTACCCCTGACTGTCCTGCGGCACTGCAAACGCAGCCGTAGAGGGTGATACGTGAACGAGCAGGTGGGGCTGAATTCCAATAAAACTCTATGAAAACAGGCCGAGGGCCGGGCTGGGCTCGTGGGTGGTACTCCGTTAGCTCCGGATCTAGTGTCTTAGGCAGGGGTCCCAGAAGCAGACGCTGATGTCTGGATGCCTGGGCAGTGATTTCCTAAGAGTGTGCTCCCTGGGAAACCAGTGAGAGAGTGCAGAAGCAGGGCGGGAGGGGAGAAAGCCAGGCGTGGGGTGAATGTAGACAATGCCCCGCCTCAGCCCGCTCCCATGGGGGGTTCTGGGGGCTTTTATTATGCCCATCTGAGGGAAGGGCTGGGCTCCAGTCCTCCCACCTCCGTCAGCCACTGGCAAGCATAGTTTGGGGGTACTGGGGCACATGCAGGCAAAGCAGCCCAGATGCCATGGGGCATCCATGGAGCAGAGGTGCAAGTGTGCCTGTAAGAAGAAAGAACACGCAGTGGCCGGAAGCGCGTGCAGGGTACAGGATAAGAAATCCAAAGGCATCTCTCTCTTCAGTGACACCCCTTCCCATGGGTGTCACGGTGTCCCGGTTCTGGCCTACTCCCACCTCTATGGAAAAAGGCCTGTTTCCCCAAAGGTAAATTTGTGAATAAAGGTAGGACCTCTCTCTACCTCTCAGAGCTGATGTGAAACTATATCAAATTCTTTTCTCACCAATAAAAAAAAAATAGTGTCAAAACAAGAGGTACCTTTCACCTCATTGTTACTGATTAAAGTAATTAAGTGGTGACTAAAACAGTGTGACATCTACAGGGTCCAGGCTTTTGAGAACAAACAGAGACCCAGGTGAACAGCCTTCCACGCAAAGCAATGAAGCAGAGGGAGCTGGCATTGATTGAGCACCTACTGTGCACACTGTGCTTGGAGTTCCCTTGCCTCTTCCACATTTAACCCTCACCACAGGCTTTTACTGGTGCTATTAACCCCATTTTAGAGACAAGGAAACTGAGGTTTGATGATAAGCCCCTTCAGGGCAGATCAGGGACTGCAAAATAAAATTAAAAGTTCGCAACTCATATTTATGGACTGGATCTCAGAAAGGCTTGTAACCTGCTGAGGTAGACACAAGAAATAAGTGACCGAGCTGGGCCTGAGCCCAGTTCTGTCACCCCAAACCGTGCATTCTCTCAATGCAATTTCCGGTCTGGAGATTAGAAGGAGCAAATGCAAAGTGGCTGACCGGCCGCTGTGCACTGCTCCACACACGTGCAGGTGGCTTTCCTGTGTGAGGCACATGACACGTGTCACTTGTCTGCTGTCATGGTGAAGGACTCATCGCTGCTCCCAGACAGCAGCAGCATCCTGTGGGCCTTTTGCTCCCTGGACAGCCCTCTCCCAGGGCTCTCGCCTCATCGCCATAGTGACCTCACTCACTTGTTCAATCAACAACTTTTATGGAGCACTTGCTATATTCCAGGCACCACGGGAGCCCTGAACACCCAGAATGTCCTAGCACTGAGTGAGCACGCAGGCAGTCTGCTCTCCAAGTCCTTGGAAACAGGCTTCATTGTGGGGCCCTATTTTGTAGAGGAAAAAAGAAAAAGAGAAAAAACGCTGAGCCTGGAGAGATTGCAGAAGTGGCCCCTCATCCTACAGTGAGGAAGCGGCAGAACCGGAGCATAAAGCTTGTCCCGATCCACTGTCCGGGGCAGAGCACACTGTCCCGGTCCCTCAGAAACAAGGGCTTTCTAGTTCCAAGGCGCGCTTTTAAGGTCTTAGTATGTGTCATGCCACTTATCCTTCCCTCTTTCCTACCCAGTGTGTCCTTGGGATCAACCCCGTTTCACAGAAGAGCCCAAAGTTCATAGGCAGTAAGTCACCACACAACCTTGACTTGGTGGAATTTGAATTTAAACCCTAGATCTGCTTGATTCTAGAGCCTGGGAAGTGGATTTGGAAATTTTTTAAATTACAAAAAAAGGCAGAACTAACACAGTGACAGCGAGCGTCTGTATGTTGAGGGCTTGCCCAGCACCAAATGCTAGGCTTAGCACTGGCCTTTTCTCATCACGTGAACTTCAGCACCTGTGGAGCCAGGGCTGTTCTTATGCCCATTTTACAGATGAGGAAATGGAGCTATAGCGAGGGGAAGTCCCTCATGGTCACACAAGCCTCATGGGATGGGGAAACCTTCCCCAAAACAGATGTGATTTGCCCACTTCCCACTCAGAGGTTTTCATGACCTGGGTTCATGAAGAATGAATAGGAGATAACGGTCCCCTTCTCCATATGGAGCAAAAGGGGCATGCGTGTAGGGTGGGATGAGTTTGCAGTGACAAGAAAGTGTCTGGCAGTCACCAGGGCTCTGAGCTAAAGGCCCAAGGCCAGTCCTCTCCTCCTCCTCCTTTTACTTCTTCGTGCATGAGCACTTTGCCGCCTCCAGCCCCGTGAACTGGGGAAACTGGGCTTCTTGAGAACGGAGTGCCTGTTAAGTGCGGCTGCTGGGGTGTTGGACGGCCACCCTCCTCCATCTTAGTCACGCGTGCCCATCTTTTTCAATCTAATGAACTCCAACCATCAGTGCAACTTAAGTTCGGCTGTCTGTTCGTGCATAGTTAATATTAAAAATGTACTAACAGTGTGGCTGAGAAATCAAATTATGCACATAAATATGCTGGCATAGCAGAGGCAGCAGCAGAAGCTGAAGTTAGCAGCACTGATGCCAGTTCACATTTGCAAATCTCCCGTCAATCTGTCATTAAACATGTTATCAAATGATGATAAGTGTATGCTTCTTGCTTGCATTGGTGAGCGGGCTCCCGGGTTGATGCGCATTAATGGGATAATACGCATTAACATAGTTGTGCTTCGATGAACACAAAACATTTTTTTATCTGTCTCAGTTTATGTCCCCCTGTGGCCCCCAAGTAAGTGTTTTGTGTTATCGAATTGCCAAAAAAAATAAAAATAAAAAAAGGGAAAACATATTACTTTTAATTAGGAAACCTTGTTGTTGGTGGGGTTTTTTTTTCCCCTAACCGTTCCCCCCACCCATAATTTCCAAGAGAGAGACAGAGAGAGAGAAAGAGAGAGAGCGAAGCTCCGCTGTCTTCTTTCAGGAAAACGATTAATGTCAGAAATTCAGAGGCTGGCAATTATGCTCTGTCTTAATGCACTGGCCTTTCATCTGGGGCCCGCGCTCTTGACAGGTCTGATCGGCTCCGTTCAGTGATATGAAAGGCAGCGGAGGAAATGATCGCAGACACCTCGGTCGGCCGCCAGGGCTAGTGCTGAGAGGCGGTCCCGCCTCTATCCTGAGGCTGCTGAGCAGAGTCACAGGCAAAGGAGACAGATGGTGGCCCCGGGCGTCGCCCACACGAATGGGCATCACCCTGCTGACTGGAGAAGATGTCGCTGCAAGCGTCTCCCAAACATGGGAACTGAGAAAAGGCGCAAGCCCCCCACAAAGAGAGGCAGGCTCCCTAGGGAGCTAAGGGATGTCCTTTTCCCCGACTCCTGGACATCCACTCGGTCACAGGAGCGAATGCGCGTGTAGACACTGATTTTGTGCATCAGTGTTCAGTTAGAAGTTTGTTATCCCAAAGCTCTAGGACCAGCTTGTCCAACCCGAGGCCCAGGGGGGCTTTGAAGGTGACCCAACACAAATTCGGAAACTTTCTTAAAATATGATGAGATTTTGTTTTCAATTTTATTTATTTTTTTAGCTCATCAGCTTTCGTTAGTGTTTGTGTATTTGATGTGTGGCCCAAGACCATCTCTTCTTCCAGTGTGGCCCAGGGAAGCCAAAAGATTGGACACTCCTGCTCTATGGAAATAACAGTTAGCAGTTCTTAACTGAATGTTCAAACCTTCATAGCCCCGACTCTAGGCGGGTTCAGTATTTGAGAAACGGGAAGGGACCTTCTGAAGAATCCCAATTCTACTTCCCCAGGAGGTCTGCAGGCATGCCTTTGTGATGTCATTCATTCATTTCTGCCACACAAATGAATTGGACACCTACTATGTGCAGAGACCACCACAAACTCAGGGTACCACGTGAAGTATCTAGTGTTTTAGGTAAACATATTTTTTAAAATCATTGCACAATAATAAGTTGACTCCCATTATGGAAAGTGTGAGTGGAGGTCTAGGGGGCGTGGTTGTAGCTCTTCTTTGCACGCCTTGTGGAAAGCGTTCTTTGCCGATAGGAACACCGGAAGGTGATTGTGTTTGGCCTTCCTGGATTCTTGTTTACACGTGTTTTAAAATTAACATTGACTTCTTGCCATTTGTGTTTGTTCCTAAGTGAGGCGAGCGGCTTATTAATGATTAGAATTATTGTTGCTGTGACGAGCACACTAATTAAAAGAAAATTGTGTCACACGGCTTTGTGAGGCAAGCACAAGACTTTGCAGTCAGCCACGTCAGGATGAGAAGAGGGGACAGGAACGTGGGAGGGGATGACAGAGTTCGAGGCACAGGGAAGGGTTCTCAAGGTTGCCACCATCCTCTGTGGTAGATTACTTTTGGGGGCATTTTGCTCCTCAGGACGTGAAGAAAATCACTTTATTATTTGAATGGCAGTGTCACCTCTGTATTTTCTTTGGTCAAAGGGCTGACGCAGCCAGCTCCTCTCAGACGTGTGCCCTGAGCCCCTCTTGTCTTCCACAAGTTTGTTCAGAGATCTGACTCCTCTGAATCGATGATCAGGTGCCAGACCCTAAGCTGGACACTGAGGATGTGACACCTTCCCTCCCTCAGGCGAGCCATGACAGAGGGGACAAAAAGAAGCAGACGCCCAATTTCAGTGCGTGGGCATGAGTGCCATGTGGGAGCCCATACACTCATGGAGGGCCGCTGAGCCTTGTCAGTAGTAAGAACAAATTATTCCTTTACACCATTAATAAGCATTTAGTTAGCACACTCAACGTACTGAGCTGTGTTTGTCAAAGAGACCGATATCGACATAATAATGATAAGAGCACATAGTTATTGAAAAGTGAGGCACTTTTCCCGTTGTTCTTTTTAACTGTCTATTCTCTGTTCGTCTCTTCTCGATCTGTTCTCTATATGGTCTTTCCCACTCGACCTTGAGCTTCATCAGTGCAGAAACTGTTTATCAGAACACAGCTGAGGCTCTAGCCCATGGTGCGTGGGCATTTACATGTGTGCTGACTTATTGCCAAGGATTCTAGTTCAGATGTTGGAGATGAAAGGGTGAGAGAGGACAAGGACAGTGTATTTCCCATGTGTGCCCTAAGAGCCACCACAGATTCAGGAGCACCTCCTCGTGTCTCTCACAGAGTGACCAGATGTCACTTATCTGTTGAGTTTCCTCCCAAGAGAAAGTGTTGTTCAATCATCTAAATTAAAGGGTAGGAAACTTGCTTCTAGACTAAGATTGGCAAGAAGCTTGGAAAATACTAACGAGAGCTTGTTCCAGGGTGGTGGTTGGTTGTATGTTGGATTTCTTTCCCTTCTAGAACGATTTCTAGCTGCTAATGTCACTGTGACAACAAATGCAAGTCAAGGCAGATAAAAGTACAAATCACTGTAGTCAATATTTTTCTTATTTGACATGAATTACTCAACTTGAACCTTTAAAATGCTTAATGACTTCCTTTTCTGTTTTTTTCTCCAAGAGTATTTCAAAATGGAAAACCTTTCTATTTTATGAAAAGATCTTTTCAATCTTCTCCCTTCATTTGTTAGAGCAGTTTTTAATCTTTTATCTTCAAGCTCACTTCTATCTGGTCATCATAAAAGTCTCCTCAGCCATTACCAGGAAACTGTGGTCATGATTTTAAAAGCTGGCTTTAGACAGATCTGTGATTTTTCTCAATGTCAAAAGCACATTATTGGTCAATAAGTTTTAGACTTACACTGATGTTAAGATTTCTGTTAATAGAAACCTGATTTTCGTCTATCCATGTTTTTACCCCCAAAGTCTTAGACAATGAGTAGTCTTGGTGTATCATCCACAGTGACCAATATGAGCATCATTTATTCATTTGACGTTTTTATTATGTGCCTACTATTGCCGAACACTGTAGCAGGCTGGGACTTTAGCATTGAACAAAACACAGACACCATCCCTGCTTTCAAAGAGTTGACATTCTAGTGGGAGGAGACAGATTGTGAACAGTAAAAATTCAACACAGTGGTGCCCCCTTGTCTTGCTTTCTTTGGTTTCAGTTGCCCACCGTTAGCTGCAGTCTGAAAGTACTGAACTTCCTCAAATCCTCAGCATTGTCTGTTCCCGATACCCAAACAACAGCATCCTCCTTGACACCAAGAGCCAGGATCACCTGAGACAGATGATCCTCCTGAAGGCTCGGCAGAAGGTCACCACAGCCTAATGCCACATCACAATGCCCACACGGTCACCTCCCTTCTCATCAGGTAGGCATTGTGTCACCTCACATTACAGGAAGGGAAAGTACAGAATGATACGATATCTTCAGAGAGAGACATACATTCACATAACTTATTACAGTTGAGTCTTAGATATTGTTATAATTGTTTTCTTGTATTCTTGTTGTTGATCATCTCTTTCTGTGCCCAATTTATACATCACACTTGATCGTAGGTATGTATGCATAGGAAAAAATAGTATACATAGGGTTCAGTCTTATCCACAGTTTAGGGTATCCAGTGGGGGTCTTGAAATATATCCCCATGGATAAGGAGGGACTACTATATGTCACATGCTGATGAATGATAAGAAAAGGAAAGAAGAGCAATGGGAAGGGAGGCTATTTTTGACAGAGTGTTTAGGGGAGGGACAGCTGTGGAAGGGCCTTCTGAGCTGGAATCTAAACAAGTTGAAGGAGGAAGCCAGGCAGGTATCCAAGGAGATGAACGTCAGTGTCTAATAATCATCGCAACTCTTTGAGTTAGAAGAGGCATCATATCATGATCACAGAGTCATAGAAAACTGGAATGACTGAAATGATTGAAAACTGAAATGATTGAAAATTTTGCAATGGGTGTCAAAGACCATTAACGACAACCATTAATTAAATAATTAATTAATTGTCAAAGACAATTAATGACAAAAGATGGTGAAATCCAAGCATTTTCTGCATGGCTATCTTTCAATTATAACTTTCATTTGTATCTTCTAAAAGTGACACAAGGAGTTACCAACAGCCTGAGAGTGACATGCAGCACTTTTAGAATTTTGGGGATCAGTTGCCAGTGATTAAAAATCAGAGAAATTTACTTTAAAAACCTAGATTTTCCACTTCTCTTTAAACACTGGGAAAACTGTCAGTGGTGACCCCATATTCCCATATGGGGTCAGCAAAGATGGCCCCTCCCTCAAAGGTTCTTAGCAGGATTCGTGACAGAACGTGGTACCGCGGAGACAGTGTGTCTAGCGGTGTTACAGGCTTCTGTGGAGTGCCGTCATTACTACCTGGCATTCTGTTAGGACGCTCCTAATGCCTTGTGCCTCGATTTCATTGTCTTGCACATCGTGATACAATACCTCCCAGATTCTTTCACAAGATTATTATAAAAGATCAAGTAAAATAATCCATATCAACTGCTTTGCAAAGTTACAAGCTTAGTCTTTTGTTGTTGTTTGTTTGTTTTCTGTTTTAAGTATTTCATGAAAATCAAGTCAAAACCCAGAGAATAAACTTCTCTGGGCAAAGTATATACTCCAACTGAGTCATACTTTCTAGTTCTTCTGTCACCGTTTCTTCCTGAGCTTGCAGGCCCCTCTCAGGTCCTGACACTAATTCCCAGCTAGCAGCCGTTCCATGGAGAGGGGTCTGGAAACTCACTAGCTCAGCATGACACATGGTCTCAAGAGCGTCTTTTTGGTTTAAGTCTGTTTGATCTTTTACCCCTCCATCTTTTAATTCTTTCTGTGAGGACTCTAATAATCCCAAGTTTAGTTCTTATTTGTCATTTTTCCCTTTGAAAAGGAGAATTTGCATCATGTCTTAAAGGTGACAGCAGTATAAAACCTTCCTTCAACGACACTACTCGGGTAGTGTGAAGACAGATCACATCCAATGTGGAGGAACACTCTCTTAGACCCACTAGAGTCTTGGCTCAGCCCTGCCTGTGATCTGAGACTGTGCAATACTGAGCAACGTCTTGGCATTTTCCACTTAGCTCATTCTGCTTCGTCACTGGGTTTTGGTTTTAACTCCATGCCCTCCATTTACAAACAGGAAGGCTTGACTACTTGCTGAGCAAACCCAACTCTGTACGTTGACTTCATGGTCACAGGTCATTTTCTCTCATAGGCCGTCGCCAGTCCTCTGGGTTACAGGCTAGCACAGTGCTTGTGAGCAATCCATCATCCTCCAGTTCAAATATTGCCCATGCAACTTGGGAGAAGTGAATTCTGGGTAAACTACTTAAACTCTCTGAATCTCAGTTTTTCCTATAAGCACACAGATAATAGTAATAATACCTACCTCAAGGGGTAGTTAAGAAAGTTGAATGAGTTAATACATATATAAAGGGTTTAGAATATGTACTGGCTAATACTTAAGAAAATGTAAATGTTAGTTCTGATCATCAGAAAGCAGTGTCTCTAATGTCACTCACGTGAAATTCATGTTTTTTCACATATCTGCATACTGCTTGTGCTATTATTTATTTATCCTAAGCACTTTTAGTAAAGATCGAAAAGGCTAGCAAAAACTAGCCACAATGGAAAACCAGTTACCAAAAAATGGGGGCTAATGGCAAAAGATAGAGAGATGATGATGATGATAGATTATAGAAAGATAGATAGGTTGATAGATAGACAGACAGACAGACAGACAGACAGATGGGAGATAGCTAGACAGACAGACAGGCAGAAACATATGTAAAGTGACAACTAAACCATGTTTTCCATCTGGCTGTACCCAGACGCCTGCCTGAGTCTCGGATTTGTGATCTGCTCTCTTTGTCATGACCAAGGTTAGGAAGCATTAGTGAGGTTAAACCCTGGAACTTGAGACTTGAACTGAGACTTTCTTGGAGGTTAGAAGAAAGTTGAGCACAGAGCCGCCCTTCCCTCGCTGGTTCAATTTCCCCACCAGAGGCTCCTCACTTACACCGAGATGTGCACCCCACACTTTGGCTAAGATGGGGCTGATGGATTCATTACCACCCAGTTCTGTCATGGCTGCACAAACGTCTGCATCCTGTGATAGATATCCTTCTTCAGGACTGTTGCTCCTCGCAGGCTAGTTCTCATTATCCAGATGTCTCTTCTCCAAATGTTTAAAAAACGGTATGCTTTCATTGTCAGTTTTGCAGATCTGGGTCTGGGTTCACGGCTCCTCTGCAGTTTAGAGACTGATGTCTCACTGAGGAATGTGCAGTTTGCTCTGGCCTTCCCCACACTGAACAGCCCACCTCCTGACTCAAGTAAAAGGTCAGCTGTCCATAGCTATTAGCAGGCGACTGTGATCATGCAGTTTAGTTACTGTAAAGAGTTATGATGAAAAGATACAGTCTATTCTATAACGTGTCACCCAACATGCAACATGCCTGTATGCAAGAATTAAAGTCCTTCTAATCAAGCACTGCATTGCTACCCGCCATCTTGATCGGTACCCCAAGATGGGTGAAAGTGCTGTTCAAAACAGCTAGGCAGCTGGCTGGCACCTCCTGGGCTGTCTCATCTTCAGTCCTTTCCCTCCCACATTCTCTTTCCTTTTCTGAAAACACAGACTGTGAAATATGTTTGCCCCTTATCATAACTCAAGTTTGTTCTTTCTTGGTCTGAGGTCAAAGCCATCTTCCTAGAAACTGCTTTATGTTCTTGGTCCAAGGTTAAGGTCAGAGTGATACAAACCCAGAAATACAACTCTTATCTTTTCCTTGTCTAAAGCAATTGAAAGTTTTGCATAGTCACTCAAATTTCTCATGTTAGCTTTGCATCATTTTTCTTCCAAAAAGGGCACTGAGATGAAACCAAGTTTGGGGACTTCTGCAGGTCCAGGGACCACCCCCCACCCCCAATATGTTATAGATGAGGAGAACGAAGCACAAAGCGGGAAATGATTTGCTCAAAGCAAATCCAGGGTTTTCTATTCCCAATCCCTTTACCCCAGACAACTCCAAGACAGAGAAAGGCATGTGACATTTACATCCCCCCATAACAGCCTGTCCTAGTACCCCTAAGGAGTTGGCCACACTGGCTATTTATCTCATGTTATCTCAGTAGTTAACATGTTCTTGTCAACTGTTTTATACTTTAAGCAATAGCAAGAGGTATGATGTCAGAAAATAAATTCACAATTAACGATAAAGACTCAAATTCAAAAACATTAGGGGGAATTAATCCAATGAGAGAAGCCTTAGACTTCCTGATACAATTTCTAACCTGGCGACCACTGTATTACTTGGGTAAGTCATTGCCAAGGGGTAGCAGTTGGAATAACTTAGTTTGAATGTAGGTGCCATCGCTTATTAACTGTGTGACCTTGAGCAACGCTTAACTTGTCTAAGCCCCAGCTTACTCACCTGTCAAACAGAAACAGTAATAGTATCTACTTCCTAGGCTGTTGTGAGGATTAAATGTTATAATTAGATCCATGCCTGACACACTGAAAACACTAAATAAATGCTGTCTGTAATTATCATATGGCCTATTGGAACAGCCCTTGACCTTGGATGGTCTACTAGAGGCAGGCAAGCAAGAAAAACAATGTAGCCATAAAGGGGTCTCTGAAAGGGTGGGGCCCGGGCTCTGTCTCTGTGACCTCTCCCTTAGAGGTGTCTTCACCACCTATAATCTGTAACCTCACCCTTTTTCTTCTAATTAGGAGAGCATGCATACATTTATTTAGACAAATATTTATTGCGAACCCACCATATTCCGGGTACTTCGCTGCGCCTGGGGACATCAATGGTGAACAAGATAAACTCTCCCAGCTCTTACATTCTAGAGGAAGGGGCAGACAACCAACAAATAACAAACACACACAAAGTCCTTTCTAGAGCAGTGCTGTGAAGGATATCGGGGTGATGCTGGAATAGAGAACATACAAGTGGCGTGTGGGCTGTAAGTCAAGCAGGTTGGCTATTTGGATAGGGTCATCAGGGAAGGCCATGCTGAAGAGGAAGCCTTCTTCTAAGACATAAATCATTAGAACTGGCTTTGGCAATCCAGGGGAAGAATGTTCCAGGCAAAGGCAAAACAAAAAACAAAACAAAAAAACAGGACTTTGATACAAGAAAGTGTTTGGCTTGTTTGAGAGACAGAGAATGGGGCTAATGTTGGGGTGGGAAGGATGGGATTGGGGAGCTGGGCAGAGGCCTGAGGGCAGAGAATCGTATAGGCTGCCTGTAGAAGTCCCTGGAGAGGTGTGAGCCCACGAATGATGGCACCTGGTCTACTTTTTGAAAGACTGCACCAAGATGCTGCGGAGTAAGGGAAACAATAGAAAAGGGCAGCTTAGCATCTAGTCTCTTGTTTGTTTTTTTCTTTAAAGTCAAATAAATCCTTAAAAAGAGCTGTTTTCAGATGACTTGCAACACGACCTGATAACTGTCCAAAACTTACTTTTGTCTCATTCTTGAGAATTGCTCTGATAAAACAAAAGTGCCTCTGTCAAGATGTGAGCCTGTCTGTCCCAAAAGGGTTTGTGGGCGTCATTTCCTGGCTTATAGACTCTACGAGTCTCCCAACACCTGCAAATTGCACAATCCCATGAGTCAGGGGTGACATCGTCCCACGGTAGGCGGGGAAGCTTGGAGCCTGGGAATCATCTTATTCCTGGGCAAACCCCCAACTTAAGAGATGATGGATAGCTCGCTATATCCCATCTGTTCTCTAAAAGAGATAAGCTACACCCTGTTTTCTGACAGAACTGGAGTGTTTGAACACAACTTGGGATAGTCACACTAACAAGGTCAAGTAAAAATTGAGGCTGCTAATCAGATAATTAATCAGATAACACAAAACCCACCCCCACGATTTTGTATAACATAACTTGAGCTGCTATTTTCCCTTTAAATGATAATGACTCATCAGCTCCCTACGTAATGTGAGGAGTCCCATATACTTATATTAATAATAAATAAATCCCACATAAAAATATATTCCACAGAACTGACCTGATTCCTTTTAAAAGTATGTTTTTTAATAAAATAGGTTCATAGGTTTTCCCTTTATTTTTCTCATTTAAAAATAGGTACTATTAGGCAAGCCGGGATGGCTCAGTGGGTTAGGCGCTCACTTTGCAGCCCCGGGACCTAGGACCCAATCCCAGCCCCGGCCCGTGTGGACCCATATGCTGAACAGGGGAGTGTCCCCACTTCAGTTCTCACCGGGGCAAGACCCCGGCCCAGTCCCTGCCCTGTGCAGCCCCACTCCCACCTGTGGAATGAAACTATGTGGAAAAACCAATGATGTGCAACTATGGAGACTGTTCTGGGCCCTCCCCCTTCTCTCTGTCTCTGTCTCTGTATCTCTCTCTCTCTGCCAAAAATAATAAATAAATCTTAAAAAAAAAAAATAGGTACTATTTTAATTTTTTTTACCCATACATAACTATGCTAATCTTTTTGTCCTTTTGTTGTCATCTTTTTTGTTTGTTTTTAATTCTAAATCTATCTAATTATTCTCAATCCCACCCTACCCCAATTTTGCTTTCTTAATCCTCCCAATTGCTGATTAGTCAATATGGCTTCACTATATGCTCGGAACCCAACAGAGAAATAGTCATCGGCCTTTGGCACAATTCAGCAAGCAAGCTCTCAACCCCGAAATTTGAATTTTGGCCTCATGTCCTCCATTTGCTGGTAAGCATCTAAGAATTTCACTAGGTGCCTGCAGTTTGGGAGTTTTGACTTGGACAATCCATTTTGCACCATAATTCCCAGATGCCAGAGGACCCAGACTTCTAAACATGACACAGAGTTCATCAGAGGACGACATGTTGCCCGATGTGATGGCCTATTTTTATTCTTGAAAACTTCAGAAGTACATTAAGGGGTGCCAGGACAGCTCATCAGTTGAGCACTTGCCTTGCGATCGTGAGGTCCAGGGTTTGATTCTCGGTCTGAGCCCCTGCAAACCCATATGCTGGACTGTGGTGCAACTGGTAACCGCTGGGATTACTCGGTGGTGAAGGTTCTCACCTCCCATGTGGGAGGCCCCCCGGTGGGTTCCCGCCCCACACAGCCCACATCCACCTGTGTGGAATGAAACCATGTCACAACTAACAATGTACAATGATGGAGACTGCTCTGGGCCCTCCCCCTTCTCTCTCTCTCTCCCTCCCTCTCTCTCTCCCTCCCTCACCTTCTCTCAAACAATAAAATTAATCTTTTCTTTTTTTTTAGGTAGAATAAAATTAAGGAAAGAGAGAAAACTCACACACTTTTTCCTCTCCAGGATGTATCGTTATTCCCCCCATGCTGTTCAGCTAATTCCCTGCCAGGGATGTGTTGCTATAACCAAGCCATTACACAAAGACATGCCAAAGAACCAACACTTGCGAATAAAGTACTTCTTTCTCTCAACAACAGAGCCGGCAATTTTCAGATTTTCGTTAAGTGCAGCCCCCAGCAACCCCTCAACGACCTGTTTTAGTGACTTCACACAGACTTTCGCATCCTGGTAGATTCCGCGGTTTGTTTTGTAATAATCTGTAGTGGGGGGTGGGGGGCAGAGAGCGCAGCAAATGTCAGAACTCAGGATGTATCAAGGGGCCTTCAAGTCAGAACCAATTCAGGACTTGCAGAATCACACCAGCACTTACATCCCCTCGTATGCCTTTTAAGGTCAGGAGCGTCATAAAAACGCCCAGGACATCTTGTTCTGTTCAAGTTCCTTCTCATTTTGCCATTCTAATGGCAGCGGCTCTAACTTCGTGAGAAAGGCAGCTTTGATGTTCACCTGGAAGAGATTTTCTTGACAAGAGAATTGAAGTGTTTGTGTTTTTCTTTTCTTCTTCTTCCCTCTCTTTCTTCATCTGAAACTTGGTATTTTCGATCTTTACTGCACAGGGCACAAATTATTTCCCGACATCTTTTTTCATCTAAAATGATTGGCACCTGCCTGTGTCAATATAGGTTTGGTGACTGAAGACGATTAACCTCTGATCAGCTCAACACATCAGTCAACGTCCGTTAATTGGTCAAACATTCTAATTTCAAGTTTCCTTCTGGGAGTGTCACTGCTGAAACCACTGAGCTTCAGCTAGACCTCTTTGGGGATTTGGAGGGAGACAGGGAGGAGACAATTGGTCAGGATTAGCCATTTGTCTCTCTTTTGCCTCAGGGGAAGATGTACTACGTTTGTTTTGTGGATGAAAAATCTCTTAAGGGTCAGAGGAACTGTAGGCAGTAATTTCCAAAAAGAGAAAAAAGAAAGAAGTATTGGAAACAGTGTGACGCAGCAGAAAGAATATCAAAAGACTGAAGTTCATATTTTGTCTTTTTCTACAACTGTGTGACCTAGGGCAGGCCACTTGCCCTCAGTCTTATTTTCTTCAACTGTAAAATGGAGATGAAAAAAAAATACCTACCCTACTGGTTTGCCAGGAACATTAAAAGTTCGGTAATGATCATCTGAGGGTGCAGTAAATCTCAATAAATGGTAGTCGCTGCCCATCCTCCAAATGAAACCAAACCTTGAATATTTATACATACAGCAACCCTCTCCCAGACGCCGGCAGAAACAAGACAGTAGAAAGGGAAACTGTGCCACCTAAGAGACAACAGATAAGCGTTTACAAAAAAGCTGTGCTCTGTTCAGTGGCTGCCCCTTCCCTTTTCATGGTTACTTAGTTGCTAGGCAACTTGAATCTCGTCGTCCCTAAAAGCACAGTGCCACTTTCAAGCCCCAACTTCCAGATTTTAGAAAAGAAACCTTCCATGAGGAGGCAATTCGCATGTGGCAGTGCCATTTGAGGGAAGAGAAGTATATGTTTTAAAAGGCACCCCAGCCAACATGAACCCATCTCTCATTTAGCACTGGGAGATGAGAATATCATAATATTTAAATCAGTTTTGAGAAGTTTCCTTGAAAAGGAAAAAAGGGGTGGGGGGAAATCCACTAGTTGAATATCCAGGGAGGCCATGGGGAGTTCAGTCACCGTAGAGATTTAGTGCTGGCAAAAGGTTTTGGGGGAGCAGATCGCTGTTAATTTTTTTATTTTGTCATTTGGGTGTGTTGGCTCATTGTGGCAGTTTAGGTTGTCCTGTTTTCTTGCCACTCTGCATGAGGTAAGTGACAAATGACAGTGCCAGGCTTCGGCCGTTTCTTTAATTTTTATACATTAGCGAGGATCAAAAGGACTAGCAGAGATCACAGGGCGAAGTCCCCACACTTGGGTTTTGACAGAGCTTTGGAGGAAATTGTTTGGGAATTGCCGGGTGACCAGCCTTGTAAAATTCTCCCCAAGAATCCAGAAATCACTCAGAGGTCCACTTCGGTCTTAGGAATTCTGGATTCCTAGAACCTTTTTAATGGCTTGGTATTATTCTTCGGTGAATGCACAGGAAAAAGGGAGAGATGGAATTCTTTCTCTTGCCTTCTCACTCTGTGGCCAGCACAGACCTTGAAAAGAAATTATCTTTGTTGCCTCTACTGCTAAGTCATTGTCCTTCCAAACAGCCCCTGGTTGCTGGGTGGCAAAGTGGCTTCTCCTGGTGTTTCCTGAGCCCTTATCACACTTCTCTAGAATTCCGTCACCGGAAAGTGTCAGTCCCTCTGACAATTAAGGGGAGACAGTCCTGTAATCTCAAGAAAGGAGAAAGGAGCTTAATACTTTATAGGTCCCGTGCTTTACTCTCGGGTGAGCTGTGGACTAAGAGAGGCAAGTCTTAGAGGTGGGCTGCAGTGGGTGTCAACGAATAAATACTCATTTCCATAAAATTTAAATGAACCCAGTCAAATCTACCTCTTGCTGTGCAGGAGCCCTCTCTCATTACTCAAAAGAGCAGCAGTGTAATTACTGGAAACCACACCCCCCAGGAGGAAGCGGCTGGTCGTGAAGGCAGGGCTCGTCCACGCGTGGCCACCACAGTCCGGTCGTGGGAGCCAGGAGCTGGGTCTCATCCGGTGCTGGCGGCTGTCCTAGGCCCCATCCCCTTCCAACCACATGCACCTTATAAAATAATCATTTTCAAATGCGGGGCTGCATTTTGATGAGCCCAGAGACCTAGCAAAGGTTTCTTTTTCTCTCAGCACACACAGGCAACAGATCCGATTATGATCCTTAAAGTTACATGTGCAGTTTCAGAAAATTCTAAAGTTTAGGCACCCACATAGACAGACTGGTTTTCCACCCCAGCCGAGCCTGGCCCCGTCTTTGCATTTGAAGTGACCTTTCTGCAATGATGAGGCCTGTCTAGTTGAGACTTAGGGGCTTCATTAGAGAAGCTCTGTTTTTCGGTAGACAAATATTTCCTTTAAAACGCATCTTTTAGTTTTAAAAAGCCTTCATTCGATTTTAGGCAAAATTGGAAGCGATGCTATGTTTTCATCTTCACCAGTGAAACTGGAAAACGGCTTCAACAAACACTGAGAAGAAATCTTTTTCTGTGAAGACTAAGTTGTGTCTCCGGCAGCTATTACATAAGGTGTTCGATGGATTGAAATTTGTCCAGTCATTGGATAGACGTTCAAACTCCCATACCATCTTCACATCCAGAGCACTCTGAAAATTCCTGTGAGTTTCCTGGAAACTTGACTATTTATAGTCACTTCTGGCTATGACAGGGAGGCAAGCTGGGGTCATGATTAAGAACATAGGTCCTTGAATGACACTGCCTAGAATGAACTATTGTGTGACCTTGTTCCTCAGTTTCCCCAAGTATGCAAAAGGGGGAATAACAGGTCCGACTTTATAGGATTGTCATGAGGATTAAATTAATTAAACTTTGAAGCATTTTCTCAGTTGACCTAAGGTGAGCAGAGCACTTTCTCCTTAATTATTAATCACCCCCTACAGTTTATGTAACTGAAACAACATACCTTGTACTAAGGTGCCAACCAATTTGATTAGAGTAACTAAATGAATCGTTTTAGAGTTCCCTAAAATTGTAATGTATAGGGTCCAACAGAAGTAACGCCCCTTTTTTATGAGCTGGGAAACTTTAAAAGGGCATTACTTCAACAGAACCCTGTATATTGTACCCTAATATTATAGAGCTTGTAACATATGTAATATTACAGTATGTCTGAAAAGCCCCTCTAACCTACCACATTGCTCGTCTCTTTCCCTCACCATCTCCCTGCCCCCATGGAAAAGCCAAAACAAGACAAAAACAATTTCCCTCTTAATTCTGCAGACCTATAAAATTTTTTGCCCCCAAACCTAAACTCAGCCCTCCACTGATTTTAGACAGCCCAGATCTGTTCGTGAACTTTCTGAAATGCTGACAACACCTCGAAGATCTTATTCTTTTCTGTTCCCCTTCAATCTGGGTGAGAAACAAGGAGTGGATGGAGCTGTATGGAAATCACGCTACCCTAACAGAAGGCCTCAGTCTGTTCTAGTTTTAAATAAGCACTTGGTTGTTTCTTTCTTTCCCGGGACAATGGTCATTGAGCTTGCTGGGCCAGGGCGGGCCTGTGCTGAGACACTCTGAGCTGTCACAAAAAGAAGACGGGCTGGACGCGTCCCGCCCTGTCCAGTTTTCAGACCATCACCAAGTTGCCTGCCTGTTCCCTGCTCCCACACTTTCTGCTCTGGCTTTCAGTTGGCCAGGGGGAGCTGCCTGGAAGATCTCACCCAGAACGTGTGTTCGTGTCAGGATCTGGTTCCTCTCCGGGCCTCACACTCGTACAGTCGCACATGCAGGTCACAGAGGACCCAGCCCTCGTGGGTCTCTAACGGCAAGCGCTGCCTTTTCTCACCTGCTCGCAGGCAGCCTCCCCTCAGGCTCGGCCGGGCAGCCCGAGGGTCGCTCTTGCTCTGTGAGCAGCACAGCCGTGGGCAAGACGAGACAGGGAGAAGGGCCGCCGTGAAGCTCATCTGCTCTTTTTGCCAGAAAAGCCAACCTTTTCGTGGATGGCCCACCCCCCACCCCCACTTGGAAGAATGTCATTAGCATCTTCTTCACCAGAATGTGGACTTAGCCACACACAGATGAAAGTGAGGCTGAGAAAATGAGTGTTTGGCCCTTCCAGCCGCCGTAGGAGAGGAAACAAGAGCAGAGAGGCGGTGGGGGTGGCGGGGGTGGCGGGGGGTGGCGGGGGTGGCCATGACTTGGGAATCAGCTATCCAATAGGACCAGCCACACCAGGGGGAGGGAAGCTGAGATGTAGAGATTTGAAGTGTCTGATTTCCTACCGCTGAATCTCTCTGCTTATCAGCTATACAATGCCAAGAGTCTGCATGAAGCCTTAGGGAGAGAGAAAAAAAATCAGTTAAATATTTAGATGATTTGCCAACATGGGAAACTTGCCGTTGGCAGCAAAGATTTATTAAGCAAGCTACAAAACAAGATGTCATTAAATGGTTTGAAAGCGTGCCCTGGTAATTAAGGGAGGGGAAGTTCTCCAATTTGGGTAATGAAATCTGTGGCTCAGATGAGCGTTCGTTTTATTAATATTTACTGTGTGCCTACTGTGTGCTGGCCGGGCTGACCCCACGCAACAGAACAAACAAAAGAAGCCCACTTATGCCAAACCTCCCAGTCCTAATGCTATGACAAGCAGTGTGCTAAGCATTCTGTGTAACGGTGGTTTATCCTTACAACAACCCCCAGAAGAAGGCTTTCTTGGCTTCAAGTCACACATGGAAGGAGCCAAGCATCTTGGTTGATCTGGGACAAAGGTACTTCCCAGGATATAGGATGCTCAGTGCTAAACGAGAGACGTCCCAGGCATATCTACTGAGCCATGAGGAAAGTGACACTGATGTGGCCAAATGACCCACCCAGGGTCACACAATTAGCACGCGGTGTTCCTAATCTCAGTGCTGCCTGGCCCTCCCAGGCTACGGCCTGACTCCTACCTCTCTTCTTGAACCCAGAACACTTACCATCATCCCATCTGTCCTTCCGCTTCTCCTTTCAGGCCCAAGCCACCAAGAGCTGACCCTCTCCCTTTTGCAGCAATAGAACTATCCAGAAAAAGCCCCGCCTGCAGTGGATGAACTTGGGTGGTCTTTTCGGGGCCAGCCCCGTGAGCAATGGCAGCTCTGTTTGGAGCCGGTGACACCGAGTTCTCCGGGCCATTAGCATTTAATTGCCTGCAGACCAGCTCTGAGCCCTGGCTGCACATTAGTGTCACCTGGGGAGTTTTTACTGTAGCCGGGACGGTTAAGGCAGGAGCTCTAAGAGCAAGCCAAGAGGTGGGAGTTTTTCACTTTTTAAAAACTTGAGTTTATCTGATCTCCAGTAGAATGCCCAAATAGGAAGGGTCAAGTGCCATAGATGTTACATATAGTCACGCTCATGTCACCACATCCCCCAGGTCAAAATGTGAACCATCCAGCCCCCCGCAGGAGACACGCCCTCTGGGTCCATACGTTTCTAAACCCACATAGGTGATGGCAACGCGCCATCCGATTTGAGCACTACGAGGTTAGGGCCCTTCGTGGCCAGAGGTGATCTGTATTACGGAAGATGGTGGCTGCCGATGCCCTGTGTCAGGAGACAGACAAGGGACAAGAACATTGTCCTTAGCAGCGCGGCCCACTGTGTTTATTGGCATCTGTACTTCTCCCCCATGACAGGGCGAGCGCCTTGCAGGCTAATGCTGCCTCTTGCCAAGAGCCTAGCAATGTGCCCGATGCACCGTAAATACTTATCAGACAGGGGGCGGGGGTGGGGAGAATAAATACACATGTGCGGCCTCCATTTAGAAGGTGGCCTGAGGTTCTCTGAGAAGACACAGAACGCAGCCGTCGGCCCCGCTTTTCTTTTTTTTTGTCATTTTCTGCCTTTTCCTTTGACCCGAGGAGGGTGACTTTGGGAAAACGTGGCTTCTAGGTCTAGTTCTCTCACTTGGTGTGTTTATAGGTGACACTAGGAACTCGCAGTGTAATCCTGCAGTGTTGAAAGCCGATGTCACCTGCTAAATAGGGAAAAGCAGGGCGTCTGGGTAGTGGCATGTGTGCACATGTGAGCAGCCAGGAAATAAGCCGAGGACGCGGGGAAATGGATATGGTGCCAATAAAAGGCCAATGACACGTAGGAACGATCCATGTCGACTGCCCATCTAGCGGCCTTGGGTCACCGAGGGGGCCTTGTGTTTTTTTTTTCAACATATAGAACTTCGGAGTTTGAAAAATATGTATTTTGCCTGGAGGGCAGTTACAAGGACTTTATTGTGTCAGCATCCCCAGATCATTTATATGTTTTTTTCTGCCCACATATTTTATTCATAATGTCTATTTTATTCTCCTTTATCGTGTCAAGGTGGTGTTCGATGTAACTGCTTTTCTCTTAGAAAACAACCCATTATCAGAGCGAGGCCACATGATTGTGGTTAAGTCGAGAGCCCTGGTGGCCAAGGTTAAAAATGAGGACTATGTTGAAGCAGCCGGGAGGACGTCCGGGTTTGGGCTTGAGGTTTATTATTAATATGAGATCATTCCCGAAATCATATGCTGAAGGCAGGAGTGGGCAGGAGAAGGTGGTTTTGACAGGGACAGAACTTAGGGGGTAAAAGACCGACCGAAGGCCATGTCAGTTCTTTGTGTGAAGGGAGGACCAAGGCTCACCCAGCAACAGACAAGACAGAACGGAACACTCACCCCACCCCACCCCACGGAACGGCTAATAGAGCAAAATACACATGACTGGCTTTTCATGAACTCTCCAGGCAGCTCAGGGGGTCTTGGGACATGATTCTCTCACTTGAGGGCTCAAAACCTGATGTTTACTCAAAGAACGGTCATTCTGTTGCTATTAAGCTACTTCAAGAAGCGTTTCTACTGTGCGTTGGGTTCTGGGCTCCAGATGTGAGATGAGAATATTAGTCCCTTCTCTTGCCTCCAACCCTGCTCCCATCCCAGAACAAGGCCTGCGCAGCTCTTTATCAAAAACAAATAGAAGAAAGCTTGTGTCAAAGAGGACAGAGGAGAAGGGAAGAGGAAGGAGAAAGAAAAAGAGGGGGAAGAAGAAAGAAAGAGAGGGAGGAAAGATGAGAAGTGATCACATCATATTAGAAAACTGTTAAGGAGGCAGCTTTTAGTTCATGAGAAGGTGGTTTAGAAATAACACATTTTATTCTCTGGAGCAAGTAACCTGATGCATATCTCTAGTATGTTTCACACGCATCTCTTACATTAGCATGCCACCAGTGGAGTGACATCACCGTGTTATGATTGCTCCTCAGCTCCGTCTGCCTGGCCTTTGCAAGGCCATTAGCCGTGTTCCTATGTTGGATCTGAGTGCACTAACCTTCCTGTCATTCAGAGCCACTTGAAAATGAAAAGAATATGGTTGTCTTTCTTTGGCTTCTTCTTTCTGTCTGGAGGAGAGTTTTGATCATTAGAAGGGAAGCTGTGGACCTTTCTTTAGTGTGTTCAGTGAAGTACTAGTCCCAGGATTCAGGGGACAACTTGGGGAGAGTTCATGATCAAATAAGTTTGGAAAATGCTGTTGGCTCCGTCTCATTATTGGACATTCCCGATGGACAGGAGCAAATTAATAGCTTGGGGAGGTCCCGAAGTAAAGGAACCTGTTAAGAAACATCATATAACTCAGCATCCCCCAACTGTATTTGACCACAGGAAAAACTTTTTAATCCATCTAGAATCCTTGAAAACAACTGTTCTGAAGAACATACTTTGAAACAAGCCAAGGGCTCAGGAGACAGAAAGACCTGAGTCAAGTTTAAATGACGCTCGCAATTCACTTAGACCAACTTTCCCTCTTGTAGGCAGGAAAATGGGGTAACAGAAGTCGCGTGCTCCATGGAGGGTCACAGAGGCAGTATGGGAACCCCATGACCCAGAACAAATGCATTTACCTCTGTGGGCCTCCGATTCCCTGTCAATATTAGATTAGATCAGAGGTTGTCAACTGTTAGGCCTTGGGGTAGCCTCAGATGAGTCACCAAATTCTGATTCATGTGTGTATTCATTGATTCAAAACAGCACATGTGTGTAATTTCAGTTTCTATGCCCCAGGAGTTTGGGCTCAGCTTAGCTGGGTCACAGCGTTGTAATCCAGGTGCGGCAGAGGCTCGACTGTAGGAACAGTTACCTACACGCTTGCTCAGGTTGTTGGCTGAATTCATTTCCCTACAGCTCTAGGACTCGGGGCTTTCATTGCTTGCTGGCTATTGAGGGACAGGTGGCCATCCTCAGCCCCTAGAGGCCAACCACACTGTTCCTTAGGATATGGGGATCCCCAGCTTGACCACTGACTTCATCAAAGAGAGGTCTCTTGCAAGGTGGGAGCCCCAATCCTATGCATCCTAATCATGAAAGTGATGTCCCATCTTCCTTGCCATAGACTACTGATTAAAAGCAAGGCACTGGTCTGCCCCCATTTAAGGGAAGGGAACCCTGCAAGGGCCTGGGCATCAGGACATGGAGACTCTTAAGAGTCTGTCTGCCACGATGTACAAAATTGATTTTTGCTGCAGGTGAGTGTACAATTACAGAGATACCTGGTCAAGTGGAATGCTATGTAGAGATAATCGTCTGAAAGGCTATAAAGCAGGATCTACCTTGCAACAAGCTGAAAGTGAGAGTTATAGCACAGAGAAAAATTGCATCTCACAAGGCGTAAACTTCAAAAAGCAGCTCGTAACAGGAAAATTGCCCATAGTCAAAATTACCATTAAAAATCCCTTAAGCCGTCCATAAAATGCAGTATACTTGTTTTGTGTGTTACTATATTGTGCATTACCCTGCACTGTAATTTTTATGCAAGCTGAAGTTTAAAAATCATGCAGCCAGATTGAAGGAGAGTCTATACTCAGAATCCGGGCATTCAAACCATCTGCCTTAATACAATTTCCGAACAGTAAAGAGAATATGGATGAAAGATAATAAAGCCTTGCTTCTGGCCCCTAGAGATGATTCCATTCTGCGTTAGAAGTCAGATTCAGAAACTTTATGATGGGCTAATAGATTTGTTTTGTTGTTGACAGTTAAATGAGATAATACACGTGAAACAAATCATTCCATGCAGGTGTGCAGACACTGAGTAGACAATCACATACCCGGGCACACACACAGTCGTTTGAAGAGGCGTGGAGAACTTGGCCACAAGCGTCTTGCTTGTCCACGTTGGCATTTCCTCCTGTGCGGCCCATCTTCAAGGGCATTGGGCTCATCTTCGTGGAGTAATGGCTCCTCAGTCGAAGATTTATTGGAGTGAATCTTGTAGACACATTTTACCAGGAATGATGCAACTCCACTCAAAGCCTAGTGAGGAAAGTAGTATGTTTGGGGGAGATGCAATCAGTTTGTGCCATGAGCATGTCAAAGAATTAGGTCAGGGTCATAGGCGTCCCTACTCAGACAAGGAGACCCCCAGCATGTACGTAACGTAATCACAGGGAACACTCGGACAAATCACAGGCAAATGTGGATCTGCTGCAGTGGGGACCACCTCGTCCTAATCACGAACTTACTCAGATTGGGTCAAGTCTGCCATCAGCATGTGTGGCTTTCGCTGGTGACTTTCACACCCCAAACATTGCGAAGCCCTGCCCCTCAGTGAATTCTCCCTGATATATCCTGCCCTAAAAGAACTCAGGTTCGAAGTCTGGTGTCAAGGCTTCAAAAGCCAGGCCCGCAGACTGTTCTGATATTTAGTAGCTTAGGACTTGAGACAAATTAAGTGGGTTTTTTTTTTTAAATAAACCACTACATACACATTATAATAAAGAAAATTTGCAACATAAAAAAAAAAAAAAAAAGCCAGGCCCGAATGGGAGTGAAAAAGCAGGCAGAAGACATGAGGGGGAGGTGGAATTAGTTGGAAGGGCAAGCAACTGCTCCATCTCTGTACAGGAATTCGGATTGGGGTCATTCTCCAAGCTCCGTACGGGTGACACATAACAGGCCTGCAGCTGCATCCCGCCAATGAGCACACTGCTCCACATTCCGACGGGCCTGCAGGTGGCGAAGTCTGTTTATATTGTCCCCCAATCTCTAGGTTTTTTGAAAAAGAAAATAGTGTTACTGGGATGGAAGCAAGATAGTAGATTTTATGTTGGTCTGACCACCCTGAATCATTTCAGATTCCGGTTAATAACGATGTTCACTCCTCAACTTGTAGCCACAAACCTCCAGGCAGGGTGAGGAAGAGGTGAGGTTTTATTTCCATTATTTTTCCTTGAAGGACTGTCTCTCAGTAACTCTCACTACTGTTACCCCATCTGGTTATAAGTGAAATACAGACTTGGAATCTCATTTTTATCTGCACATATTTAAAATGTAATGTCCAAATATTATGCTATTTGAAAAGAGACACCTGTCCAAAAAATTCCCAGGAAGGTTTCAGAGAGTGCACTTAAGCCGAGATTTAGACACAAGTAAAGCTCATTTTTCATTTAGTAGAAACCTTCCGACTCGCCAAGACTTGGAATACATGCTGAACGTTTTGCAAATACAGCAATGCCTCATTCGCCTGACGTGGGCTGTTCCGTGGAAATGCGTTTTTCACATAACTAAAGCTTATCCCCTTGCACATCAGAGCATATATTTATTTTAACCATTTTGCATAGGAATATTTCTGAGAGTGCATTACACACTTCCCTACCTCCTTAAATAGGATATGAGAAACATAATTTAATCTTCACTTTCTGACTCAGGGTCATAGTCATGAATACCAAGTATCAGGCTGCTCTGACTCCAAATAAAGGGGGGATGGAGGGCTCTGGGTCCCTCCGGCATAAGGGGGGCTGTTTGACCTCACTTGCAGGAACTGGAGTTTGTCACATTTTTGAGATTGTACCTACCAGCTTTCCATTTCATCTGTTAATGTCTTCATTGTGTCTAAAAGTCCTTTTGGTCTCTACCCATTTAATGCTGTCTCTTCTATGGAATAGGAAGGTAAAGTGAAGAGAGTATCTTACTCAGACGACCAGAAATCCTGGATTATTTTCCTGTCTTAAACACATTCTCTGCCTTTGTTTTTAATAATTCTCTGACTTTGTTAATGTTGCTCAGCCCCTTCTTGGCCTCTGGTCCACAATGTAAAAGAAAGAGGATCAAACATACTGTTCTCCAAAATCCACTAACTCCATTTCAATTTGCATAACCTTATCCTGATTTTGATTCTGATATGAGATGAACAAACATGGTATCATTGTGCGTAAACACAGAGACTGTGGGTCCTGAGCGAAGGCTTTAACGTCCCCACCAGAAGCAAAGGACGTGGACTGTAGATTACTCGATTCGTTTATCAGTTCTCAGTTATATTCTCCACACTTGAGACAGTCAGAGAAGGGAGCGCTCAGTAACTGAAAGGCAAGTATCATGTTGTTTCAGTATCAGTTGCTGTGTAGCAAATCAACCCCCAGTTTAGCCAATGAAAGAAACAGTGGTTTGCTATTGTTCATGATTCTGTGGTTCAACAATCCAAGCAAGTTTCTGTTAAGCGGTTGTGCTCGGTGTCTAAACCCAGAGAGCTTCCTTGGCTGTATTCACCTGCAACTGGGTCTCACTGAGGGTTAAAAAAGTCCTCACTCACGTGTCTCATGCCTCGATGCTCCTGCCACCTGGTCTCCTCATCCCATAATCTCGTCCTTTATTTACAACAGGGTGCCTGGCTTCCCCAAGGTTTAAACAAGTCACTGTTCAAGGAGATTCAAGGCAAGGGAACTAGACTCTACCAATTGAAGGGTAGAATTGAGTGTGTGCACAGGCAAGGAAGGAATTCATTGCTACACACTCAAATTCATCTTCACTTTACTTTTTAGAAGCCTAAAGGTCTTCTTTCAGTACCAACAGTATTTATTCGTTTTGACGGACCTAATCATTCTCTTAAGTAGTGTGGGTTTGGTAAATAGCACTGACCCTCTGAGAAAGGAATAAAAAGCAAACTCACACTTTTAATTACACATTTCTCTGAATTGGAGTCCCAAGTCTGCATTTTTCTCTTGTCAATATACGGCAAAGTTTCCGAGTTTTGATTCAGTATTTGATGCCTCTAAATCTAATCATGTGAAAGGAAACATTACCTCTTTCTGAACTTTCTATATAGCTGCACTGGTTTCTGATTGTCAAAATTCTGTGAAAGTGTTTGCCCAACAAGTCAAATTACCCACCACAGTATTCTATTTGCTTCCTTATCAAGGGAAGATGGGTTCCTTTCTCCTGGTGGTTTTTGTGGCTTTCCTTTTGTCAGCGCTGAGGATCGTTCATTCCATTAGTTATGCAGATTTGCTCAGCACATTCTAGGTGTCACTCAACGCATAAGGCAGGCATGACCCTGCTCTCACAGAGTGGACATTCTAGCATGGAAAATAGATAATAAATCAATTATAATTTCAATATATGCCCCCAAAAGTATAAAGGGTGGGTGCTGTATCAGAGGGACCTAACTTAATATGAGAAATTGCAGAGGCCTAGAGGAAGTGATGTGTAAGCTGACCTCTGGAGGTGGGTGGGTATCCGTTAGGTGGAGCTGGGCACTCCAGGCAGAGAGAGCAGACGTACAAAGAGCCTTTGGAAAAGAATAGGATATGGTGGTTTCAAGGAACTGAGAAAAATTCAAAGTGTCTGGAATGACAAGAGCCAGGGTGAAGACGTGTGTGTGACATTGAAACTAAAATGGCCCCTTAAAAAGCTCTGAAAACTTGGGAATAATATTCTAACCTTTGAGTTTTAGGGTGAAGAAAAGAAAGAAAAATGGTGGCTCTTCTTTCCCAACCACCCTACCCACAAAGAGGCACATATGGGAATCTCACCTACCATGTGGCTAATCGTTGTTGTTGACATGTGACGTATCAATAACATCTTCTAGATGCCAGGCACTATGTTCCGTGCTAGGAGTACAAACACAAATAATAATAGGTGCCCAGGAAAGGTGAACTAATTGAGAGAAGAAGATAGGGCCGCTAGGAGCCCTCCTCAGCCTCTCTGTTAAGGAGCGAGGGTGGAAGTATTCAGGGGTGCCCTGAAATACAATCAGAGCTATGAGGAGGTCATTCAGGAGGTACCATAGGGTTAGATTTAGATCTGGAGCAGCCCTAAGGACGGAAAATATTACTGTGCCCTCCCTTCCATCGAAATGCATTTCAAAAGAGTATTTTATGTTTAAAAGTGACAAGAAAGGCACATGCACTGAAAGTAAAAGAAATCCTTTCTAGATTTTTTGATGATGTGATTTTGGCTAAGATCGACAAAGCTGAACTTGACTCATTTTGCATTTTATTACGCATAACTTCTGGTGGCCTCATTTCGCCAGCCACCTAAGCACATGTTTGCCCCACCTTCTGAGTAATTTTGTGGTGACTGCAGCATAGGAGATGACAGAGGAGGTAGGGTCATTCTCTTGGGCTGTTGGTGTGGAGAGGGAGCACAGGAAAGGAGGCGCCAATTAAACCTCATCTTAAAAAGTGATGCATTCGTTGGAAACAGATTCCCGTTGCTATTTAAGCTCCTACTATAACAGAGACTTACGTAAGGGAATTTGCTTCTCTGTCACCTTAACCATACAAATAGAAAGCAGTCTCGGGACCAATATGCAGTAGATGCAATGTCCTGGTGCCTGCCACCTTCACCAGATGGCTTCCATTCCAAGGACTAAAATGACTGCTCAGCTCCCCCCCACTATGTCTGCATCTAGTGTGCAAAAAAGAAGAAAGGAGATAAAAGGAAAGCATGCTCATTCCTTCTAAAGAGGCCACCCACTTTTGGTTACATCTCATTGGCCAGACCTGGTCACATGGTTTTATACCTAGCTTCAAGGAAGGCTGGGTATTGTAGTCTTCATCTGGGTGTCCATGTACACTGCTAAAACTCAAGGGGTTCTATTACTAAAAGACAGACAGACTAGATTTTGGAAAACAAGTAACAGCTGTCACCACAGATGACAGGTGGACAAGGCCAGCCAAAGACAGGAGCTTATGAAAATCATCCCAGAGGATTTACAGTGTCCATTTTATAGAAGCAGACTGTAGACACAGGGAGAGGTTAATATAGAGAGAGGGGTGTACCATGGTCATGGTGAGAATTGTCCCACCTTGGGAACAGACAATAGAGAAGCACCTTGTCGGTACAAGAGTAACAAACCCCATGAAAAGCTCTTCTTTTATTCTCACCATGAACTAGTGAGTCTAACATGTCAGTGATCAAACACTCCTCCCCACTGGGGTCAACCATAACTACTGGCTCCGGTTCCCACACCATTAGCAAAGCAGGAAGTTCTAGAAGAGAAGTCTTAAGTTATTGGAAGCCTAAACCAACAGTGGGAAGGAGAAGGGGCAGACCTCCTCCCTAACACACACGCACATGCACACACTTACACATGTGTGCGCTTCTCTTTGTCTCAGCTGGCTTCTTTGCTGTCAATGAAATAAACCTTCTCCTTGAATCCACTATGTGCTGGTATTTAAGGTCCAGTGCAGATCCTTGTTTGAATCTTGGCTCTGTCATTTCCAAAGTCTGTGACATCGAACAAGACTGTCCAGACCAGGGATTCTTAGACTTGAGTCCGTGTGACTCAGTCTCCTGGGGAGAATGTCTTGCACAGGCACCTGGGCCCCCCGCACCCCAGAGTTTCTGATCCACTGGGTCTGAAGTGATACTGGAGAGTTCGAATTTCTAGCAAATTCGCAACGGATGATGATGATGGTCCAGAGACCACACTTTGAGAACCACTGGTCTAAGAGGAGGGCAACATGTTTCACCTTTTGTTTTAGTGACTGTAAATGGCTCATAAATGAACCTGATGCCATGGGAAGCCGTGGAAGTTTTAACTATTTTTGAAAACCAAAAATACATAGTAACAACACACTGTGTTGTCTCGCGGTTTACAATTTTCACTTCTCTTTCACAAAGCTGAGGCATTATTGACAATAATCATAGTTTACAGTTATCAGCCCCACTAGAGTATAAGCTCAACAAGACAAAGGACCGCCAGCTCAATGTACCACCTGCCCCATAATAATTGCTCAATAAACATTTGTTGAGTACATGAATTTATTAAGTTCTTACTGTGTTCCAGGCATTATACTACGTACTTTATGGGCATTATTTTTATTAATCCTCAAAATAGCCATGACATAGATCCTATCATTAGTCCCATTTAACAGGTGGGGAAATCAAGGCTCATAGAAGTTAAGCATCTTGGCAAAAGTCACTTACCAAGAGATAGCCAAGCCAATACTGGACCCCAAGGCCTGCTCCTATCATAATTCTATCATCATTGCCAAGGTCAGCAAACTGAGTCCTGCTGCCGAATCCTGCTTACTACCTCTTCTGCAGAACCTCACCTGTGAGTTAAGAATGGTTGTATGTGTTTAAATGGCTAAATCAAAAATTTTTTAAATAATCCAAATAGAAGAAGACTATTGAATGACATGAAAATTGAAATTCACATTTTCATGTCCCTGGGTCAAGTTTGGCTGGGATCCAGCCATACCCACAGGTTTACAAGTGATCTGTGGCAGTTTTGTCTTGTTATTACAGAGTTAGGGGGTTGCCACAGAACCTCTATGGCTCACAAAGCCAAACTAGTTCTATCTGCCCTTTAAAGAAAAAGTTTGCCAATCCTTAGTCCTGGGATTTATAGGAGCTTATCCTTTCTGTAATATTAAATTCCAGGAGAAATGGCTCCAAGGTGAAAGCCATCACAATGAATCATTACTTTTCCTGTTTCTTTTTTTTGAATCACACCCTGTTTCAGTGAGCTGCCTCAGTGCCACCATGACAGCATCGGTGTTTGGCTTAAGGCTGGCTTCCAGGAGTGTCTTTCGGGAGGAAATGCCCTTGAGAGGGGTAGCTCGTTATTGGGTTAATAATGGTGAAAGCAGTGTGGTGTTTTACAAAAGGCCATGCCCCATGAAAAAGACCACCAGGATCCCCAAATGCGGCCTTGTCTAGTGTTCCAGTCCGATTTCCAAACAAATTCACAAAGCCCACGCCGTGGTATTCAGAGGTTCCAGCCAGGCCAGAATTCCTGGTCTCCGGCAAGATAGGCCGGAGACTCAGCCTGTTTGCTGGATCCAGAGGATCAAAGGCACGGATTAGAATGGTCAAGTGCGCACAGAAAATTGTTGATTGTGTTATCCTTGTAAATATGTGCAAGTCGTAGGAAGCTCTACAGTCAAAAATATTGACGGCATTGATCCCTGCCAACCCCACAAGCAGCCCAAGTGGGCTGCAGGGGGAAGGCTACAGACGTATTTAAAATAAAGATGTTGTTCGCTGGAAAATGCATCGCCTCGCCTTCTCCCCCTCCCCCACACCAAAAGCAGGTTTTGAGGATACAACTCACAGATGCCAGTCAGCAAAAGGAAAAAGTCTTCTTGCAGCCCCGCGCTGACATCAGCCCACAGGCGTCCCATGCCCAGCAGGAGAATAGATTTCTGCAGCGTACATAGACTTTACAAGGAGTGTGTCGGAGCGAATCGCATTACAAGGCCTGAGGAGTGGTGTTGGTTTTCTGGCAGAGAGCGGCACCTACACCATTCAAGGAGGAGAAGAGACACTGCCGAGCAGGAGCCTTCCTTTGGCACAACCTGCAGGGCGTGTCCCAGCGCAAACTAAATTCGGGTCCTTCCCTTACTTGGTCCGTCAGCCCCTCGTTCAGCAAGGTCGAGCGCCTACTCAGGCCAGCCCTTCTGCTGAATGTTGGGGACACACCATAGCCCTGGCCAAGTCTAACGGGAGAGACAAGCAATGGAAATCAATTTCAAGGCTCCTTGGGGGCAGAGATTTTCATCTTGTTTGTCTTTCTAACAACACAGGGCTTGGCACTGCCGTATGGGCTCAGCCAGTCTCTATGAAACAGATGACTCGCTGGCTGAGCGGACTGTCAGCAGTGGGAATCCTAGAGAAAGAACGCATTCAGCCAGGCTGCCCAGGAGAGGTGAATTTGGTCTGGGCCTTGAAGGATGCACAGGAGGTCGGGTGGTGGAGAGAGAGGACAGGACACCTTAGAATAGGGGATGGAGGGCAGATCTCTCTTCAGAAGACCCTTCTAGAAATGAGCACCAAATAAAACAATATAGCTAAGCTTCTCCATAAAGGCACCCAGACCTTCTAGAATTCAGCACGTAAACATCACTGCAAAGATAGTCGGACACACCAGAGCTTCCTTCTGCTGCCTTTGATGGCATCGCTCGAGGCCTGGCAAATGGGACAGTTGGTTTGTCCTGTGTAATGATCTGAAGAGGATCCCATGAGTGGTGACAAGGGAGTCCTGAGGGCAGGACGAGGGGCCCCGGCACAGGGCACCCAGGGTTTTTCAGGGGAAAGGGAGAAAAGAGAGGGTTGGCCTCCTGGGCAGACATGCTGTCATGCCTCCCTGGGAAGAGAAGAGCCCCCGGGCTCAGTTTTACTCATCCTCCCCTGGGCCCTCCGCCCACACCCAGGGCTGGGCGCCATGTTTGGCACAGGGTGTAAAACAATGGCATTAGCAGGACAGGTGGCTCAGCACAACTGGTGAGAACCTAGACTTTGGGGTTAAATGTTCATCTATGCACATGCTCATTCATTCATCTAATATTTCTTGAGCACCTACTATGTTCTAGGCACTGGGGACAGCTGTGAAAGACCAAATAAAGTGTTGCTCTGGTAGAATTTAGGTTCCAGTAGAAAAAGACAGTAAATAAATATGCATATGTGCTGAACGTTGACTATGTGCCAGGCATTGTTTTAAATACTTTATATATACATTCAAAACAGCATTTAAAACTCGCAAGACACCTGCAAGTTATACAATTACACTCCCATTTTACAGATGAGAAAACTGAGTCACAGAGTTTTAAACAAGAGTTAGAAATGGAGCCCAGAGCCTGGAAGTCTGACGCCAGAGTATGCTCTGACTGCCACATTGGGAAAGGGACAGCTGCATTTGCTAATGTCATCCGGGAAGGCCACTCAGCAATGAAATGGGAAGGAGCCAAGGCCCCAAGAAGAGACGAAGTTAGTTTGCCGCAGATCACAGGCAGTGGCTGGGGTATCATGACTGAGGCAGCCCGGGGCCTGGGAACAAGGCAGAGGTGGGCTGGCCAGGGCTCCTGTGGGCTGTCACTTACTTATGCTTAGGAAGGATGCGTTCAGCTACTTCACGTGGGAGAATGCTTTCACCCATGCAAATGGTTCTAGAGGTTGCAAATTCAGGTTCTGGGGCAGCGGTCTATGAGTGGCAGGGGGCTGCTCATGCCTCGGAAGCACATCAGAAAGCAGACCACCCCCTTCGCTGCACACAGGACTCACTGGTCCAACAGCAGCCGGCCCAGTGCCAAAGTTCTGGGTGGGGAAAGGGAGAGAGAAGCAGACTGCTCTTCATCCGCTAAGCCTCTGACCAGATGCCACCTCCTCTGGGGAGCCCTCCCGGACCTTCTTGAGCACAACTGGAGGCTCCTTGCCTGCTGGCCCTGTGGTATTGGGAGTGTCCCTGTGCTACAGTGTCTCAGTGCATCACAAAATGCACTTTATTTTCATTCTCCTCTACCAGATTGAGGGCCCCTGGGCGCAGGGACAGTGTGACCAAGGCTCAGCCCTGTGTCAGGCAGCCAGCTTTGCGCTGCCTGGTTGAATTTGTCAATCAACAAATGACCAAATTACTAAATGGAGTGGCAACAGTCAATGCAGGGCCAACCACAGCACAACGCATAGATCTGGTCGTTTCTGAAGACAAACTATTGGGGAAAAGACGTCCCGAGGGACACAGACACATCCAGAAGCAGGGTTTGGTCTTGGTTCAACTTCATTATGAACAGGGGGGCTGTGAAAACAGAGGTGTGTGTTTTTGTGCCTGAAGCATTTTGTTTTCCCAGGTTTTGTTTGGGGTTTTCACACTTGGCCTCATTATCATTTAGCCGAGCTGCGATCGTAGGCAGCTCGTTAATTGTGCTGGCGCTGCTCGCTGCAATTTCACCTGGCCTACTTACATCTCAGAGGTGAGGGCTCGTTAGAACTGGGGTGTTTTAACGACTCTCCCTGAAAATCTAGATCTAAAAAAAAGGACAAGAAAGAACCATCATCATTAGTAAAGGAAAAGGTGGGAATGCAGCGCCGGGTGGGGGGGTCCTGGGCAGGAAGCTGGGTGTGGACACACCAGCAGGCCCAGGGACAGCAAGTGGCCGCTGTGTGTGGACAGCACTGCCCTCCAGTGGAAGAAATGGCAGGTCCCCTTGGGAGGGCCGCTGCTTCACGCAGGAGGGCGAGGGCCAAGGCCAGGAACATCCGCACCTGCGTTCTGGCCAGCTCTCCCAAAGGACCACATGTCACCTACCTCGGGCCAGCAGCGGCGTGGGGGAGGATGGACTGCTTTGTTTGTTTGCTTGTTTGCTCTTGACTGTGTGACTGCTCCGTGACAATAGAAATAGGAGAAAAAGGCAAATGAGGGACGAGCCAGTCCTACAAATGGCAGCCTTGGGACGTTGGAGGAAGTGCCCTGCGTGTGTGTCACACTCCGGCTTCCTCGTTCTCGGCTTGCTTCTTTGTGGATAAAAAAGGAGAGGACAGGGCTTAACAAGGAAAAGCATGGCTCCTGGTGGGATTTCAGGTATTAGCAGGAGGATAATGGGGAGCAGGATTCGATCATCCCAGTCAGCAAATGTGCAGTGACTGCCTCCTACGTGTTGAGGATTAAGGAAAGAAAGACGACTAAGACAGACACTTCTATCCTGGATGAGTTCATAGTTCAGTGAGATGCACAGACCTACAAACAGGTAACCCAATTCAGTGTGTAGGTAGTTCGGATCGTGGCATTTGTGGACTTCCTTATAATTTTGGCTGTTTGTTCCTCCACCCCCCACCCCCCTTGATAAAGATGTAGTAGCTTCTCTTTTTGCCGTGGTAGAAATTTCATCTGTGTTTCGACGTTAGTGAGAGGGAGCAAGTCAATTGTCCAGTCAGTGCCCCAGGTCAATCACCCAGGATCTACCTCTCAGGACAGCTTTGAGCGCCTTCACTCATCATTGTGTGTGTCATCCTGCTGATGAGGTGACAACATCACTGTGTTTCACTGTGGAAAAGTGCCATCAAGCTGAAGAAGGGAACTCTATTAGGAAGAGGGCACCTATCTTGTTGTATAAAGGTATTCACGAAAAATATGTGACTCGGGGAAAAATAAGAATTGGGAGAATGCCAGGAACCTAGATCAGTGAGGCCGTGCTCACAGATCTGGGGATCTGGGTGTTCTTATGCCACCTGCCTTGCAAACTGGCAAGAGCTGACAGGTCTACAATGATTCTGATCAGATTTTCCAGGTGAAAATTAGCTCCTGGGTCTATGAGTTCAGCTGTCCATGGAGGGGCCGAAGGGGGTGCTATTTGAAACAGCACGTCCTGGCGAATATCTGAAATCCACAAGGTCACGGCAACTCGAGGCCACATGCATTGCACGTGCAGCAGGGATGTCTGTACAGGATGATAAGGTTACAAAGGCGTGTGCCTGTGAGCGCTGCTCTCTAGTCATACCTGGGACAAAGCCCCTGGATGCTGAGACCACCCCAGGTGACATGCATTTGTTCAGTCTGTTGGGTAGATTGTAACAACCCAGAACACATAGGTCACAGGTTGCTCCTTAGACAGGAGCAGCCCTGTCGTCTGAGCACTGGCTGTGGGACGTCAAAGTTTCTCAGGTTCCTGGGTACAGATTGATGCCCAGTCACTGGCTCTATTATCCATTAGAAACAACAAAAGCATTGGTCCAAAATCTGGAGCTCCAGCCATACCAGGAAGACCCTCCGACTGGTGGACCAAGCATCGTCTGTAAGAGATGCAACTCTAGCTCTGCGCTCGCCTGCGGCCTCATTGTTGGATGCAGTAAATACTGAGTGCTTGCTATGTGCCAAGCACTGTACGAAGGCAGTGAGCAATCAGAGAACCCTCCTGCTCACAGCTGGACCAGCTTAGAACCTAGTGCACAGACAGAAGACACACAGGACTCTTTGAAGGCGCCCAAGGACCTGGGATGACGGTGAAACGAGTATACATGGGATGGTCAAGTGGGAAAGCTTAGCCATGAGCAGTGACCAGCCAAGCGAAGGACAGTGGCCAAGACAAGAGTGAACTGTGCATTTGAAGGACAGAAAGGCCTTGAGGCTGCAGCCTTGTGAACTTGAAAACAAGTGAGAGGAAGTGAATTCAAAGGCACAGGTAGGGGCCAGATCATTCAGGGACCGGAAGTCCATCCCTAAGAATACGAAAAGGGAAGGCAGCGGAGTGTTTTGAAGGGATGTGAGTTGGTGGCATAGTAGGGGAAGGTAGAACTGACAGTGTTGCTCACCCATGGAGTTGAAACCTACTATTGTATCGTGACCCATAAGAGAAAATGTGCGCTGATTAGTTCAGTTTTCAGGAATTGCATATGCCTAGCAGCATGCTTTACCTATGCTGCACCATATAAGAACATCTACATGAACAAGTACTCCAGTGCTGTTGATAAGTAGCATGGATCTCAGCTTTCTAGACATAATCTATAATTTAGGCTACTTATTCCGGAGCAGCTCACAATAGAGACATCGAAACTTGAACTTTCTGAAATGTTGATGAGGAAGAATGATGACCATGGGACTGTGTCAAATGAAGTAATCTTTCTCTGACAATTTATTATTGAGAATCCACTGATAATTGACTGTGTTCCACTTAGAATCTGTGGTGAGACATTTCCATTTTTAATTTAGTGAAGAATTGGCATTCTCTTTCTGTTCGGACCATAAGATCAAAGGTTGTATTGTCGTCTTTTTTGCATTGGTTGCTGGGAAACTCCTATCCAAATCGGATGGTTAATCCCAGGAACTATTTCAATTCTTATTGAGATATTTGCTTTCTCCTCCTTTTCTTAGTTTTATTATTTATTTCTTTTATATGTCACCTTAAGTCTTTTTGTGGCTAGGGGTAGAATATCAATAAAGAAAATGACATGCTTCAAGGCCATAACTCTGTAGTCTGCTTGATATATACTTCAGAAATTTTATATCCACCCGTGGCAGGATTTGAATAATTCGTTGAATCCACCATTAAGTACGCTATTATTGATAATTTCTTTAAAATGTTCAGCTTCAGAACTTTGGCCAAGAATTAACACCCAAGCAAGCATCATTTCTCCTAGAAAGTCAGGTTCCACCATAAATTCAAGATTTGACAGCTGCCGTCAGAAAGGTTTTAAGCTTAATATAAAACGGGAGTGTTTCTCATCACCGGAATGTGTTTGCCAAAGAACTTCAACTTCTGTCTCCTTTCCTGTTGAACTTTTAAAACTGAAGAGACAACGTCTATGGAGACTGTTTTGTCTAGAGCCTGGCATTAGGCAGAGACCCAGCATGATAAGTTTCTGTTCTTGGTCTCCAACGTGAAGCTTCAGGAAACACCTTGATTGTGCCTTATTAATTGCAAAATTAACTTAAAATAAACATAAAAGAATAAAAGAGCCCCCTTCTCTTTTATTTCCTACAAAACAGGAAGCATGGGGGCGGTGGTTACACATAGACCCGAGGCCTGTGTTTTTCTGTGATCTGGAGCTGAAAACTATTTATGACCGAACAGAGCTCTGGGAAGCCTCACTTTCTCTCTCCCTCCGATCATCCATGTCAATGTCAGTCTCATAACGTTGGCATATTGGCACAGCTGACCACACCCACACTGGAGTTATCAACCAGATAATCCCACATGTGAGACTTGAATAAATCCGGTCCTGCATTGAACTGATTATATGGATAAGGGTTTCCAGGAGAAAAGAGAAAATGGTGCCAAATTCCATAAGCTGGTCTAGGTCATTTTCTCCATATTTGCTAAAAACAAATCAACAAATCATCAAAACCAGTCAGATCCTTATTTTTTCATAATATCGGTAATTGATGTCCACTGAAGAGAAATTAAAGCATACAAGTAGACACATGGGCGGAGGGGGAGAGAGATGTTAGTGCATATTACTAATATTTTCTTAAGTACTAATGTCGATTATAGATCAAGGATTGACAAACTGAGCCCCCTCAGGCTAAATCTAGCCCCTTCCCTGTTTTTATTAATAAAGTTTTACTGAACACAACCATGCCCATTTGTTTACACATGATCTTTGGCTAATTGTATGATTCAATGGCCGAGGTAAGTAGTGGGAACACAAAGCTGAAAATAGGTTGTTGCTTTTTTTTTTTAAGAGTAAAACCTCATCTTTATTATATGGTCAATTTCCAAATATATGGGTCTATTATCTTGATTTTTTTAAAACTAGTTCTTATTTATTATCTGGCGCTTTACCGAATAAGTCTGCCAGCCCCTGATCTATACTTTTTGTCTCTACGTGTTTGTGTTTATACATAGTCATATAGACAATTATTGTTCTTCTTTTTTAAACTTTTTAGTTTGAAATAATTCTAAGTCCATAGCAAGTTGCAAAGGCACATAAGGAGAAGCCCTGTGTAGTCTCCCCCAGTTTCCCCATGGTCGTGTTGTGTAATTATAGTACAACGTCCAAAACAACGCAACGTCAGGCCCTACCAGTCTACACTCATCCACCTGGCATGATCCACACATGTGCCAAATAGGAAAGTGATACAAAACACCATTCTTAAGGGTGACAATGGTGAAAAGTCCCCACTGACAGAGTCAAGGGAAAGAACAAGAACGTCGTTAGTGTTTCCTGGGCACCATTGAGAGTCAAAGGTGACCCATTCGTCTTGAGAAAACCATGACTGTTTCCAGGAGTCACTTCGAAGTCACAGTGACCAGGACTTCAGGTGAAGTTAGGTATCTCGTTTTCACTTAAACTTATAATCCTTTCCGCTTTCTCCCTCCTGCATCCTCGTCATCTTGACACTAAAACAAAAAAAACAAAAGTGCATGAAATACACCTGGGAAATCCAATGACAACACATGAGTCAGGTCCAGAAAGACTCAGCCCCGCCAAAGCCAGACATTAAAGAGAAAAGTGGCTTTCAGCTTATTCCAGTATGTTTGTCTGACATCTGCCTGGGATTCATCTGAAGGATGGAGGGTGGCTGCCCTGTGTTTTTCACACAGCGTGCCTGGCCTCAGGACATCACACTTTGCAAAGGAAGGAGTCCTCAAGTCTCCACCGCGAAGAAGAGAAGGCGTCTGGCAAACTGTGTGACAAGGAGAAACACCTCTGCTCAGTGTGTTATGAACATACTGCAGCTCATTGCCCACTGGGCCAAGGGGTCAAGTGTCCACACAGATCCCGGTGACATTAGTGTTTGTGTTGAGTGGGACTAGGCTAATAAACCTAGGTGATAGGCCTTGAGGAAACATCGGAATATAGTTGGTAGGGAAGAGTAATCAAGTTGTTTCGTGTTCACAAACACTACTTAAGGAGCAGTGTGATTGCGATCATTTAAGAGAGCAGTTTGCGTGGAAGATAGTAACCGAGCAGAGGGAAGCCAACCACTGGTGTGCGTCCTCGCCGGGACCCCAGGGAGGACTGTGTTGGAGAAGCAGACAGCACTGAGGCCCTTGGTTCTCTTTCTGGGGACCTGGTGGGAGCCAGGGGGTTGGCTGAGATCAGAACCGGGATCCTGATGGGAACATAAGCTCTTAAGTGGCTGAGGGTAAACACCTTGGAGCCAGTTAGGAGGCTGTTGCAATAATCCAGGTAAGAGATGACAGTCGCTTGGACCAGTTCTCAAAGTGCGATCCCCAAACCAGCACCCGCAGCATCACCTGGAAGGTTGATTAAAAGTAAACTCTTAGGGGAAGCTGGGATGGCTTAATGGGTTGGGCGCTCACTTTGCAGCGCCGGGGACCAGGGATTGAATCCCGGCCCCGGCCCGTGCGGAACCATATGCTGAACTGGGAGCTCCCCCAGTTCAGTTCTCTCTCTGTCTCTGTCTCTGTGTCTCTCTCTCTCCCTGTCAATAAATAAATAAATAAATAATATATAAAAAAAAAAAAAGTAAACTCTTAGCTTCCCCAGAGACCTCATAAATCCGAAACCCCGAGGTGGGGCCCAGCAAATTGTACTGTAGTAAGCACTTGATGTGATTCTGCCCCACACTGGAGATTGAGACCCCCCCTCTGTCCGGGACTAAGATATTAGCCATGTAGGTGGGGAGGAGGGTCGACTCTGGAAATGGTCTAGATACAAAGCTCGGGCAGCAGGCGAAGGCTCATTCGGGTTGCTTCCTTAAGACAGGACCAGGGTGCTTCTTCAAGTTTGCCGCAGTCCCCACCCAGCCCTTTAGGTTCTGTCTCTGGACTCTGTAGATGTTTGGCTTTGTCCCCTGCCCTAGGCTTATGGGTAAAGAGGGTGGAAATTTCAGTGATGGGAATCCCAGAAACTTCTGTTAGAAATATCATGTTGGGTCATTTTCTTATGCGTGGGAGAACCATCTCAGACATCCTCTTTGGAGGTGTGGGAGGAGGAAAGAAGAATGTCTGTACTGAGGTTGGGAAGAAGGGTATTGAAAAGGGGAGTGAATGAGCCCCATGGTTCGCTTTTTCCGATCTGGCTTCACGTCTCCAGAGACAACGCGCAGGGTACCTGCTGTTACTTCCAACAAGCGTGAAAGAGGAACTTCGCTTTAGCCTCCTTTGCCAGGTGGCAAAAGTTTTTCTGGCAAACTGCAGTTCCTGAAATGCAGCTACTGTTCAACGCCACTATTTCAGGTGACCCGTTCTGTCACCTGAAAGAATCCACAATTATCACAGGGACTCTACTCAGGATACTAATGGGTTCAGTTTTTAATCCCTATGATATTTTCATCAGTTAAAAAAATAAACTAGAACAAACTCATTTCAACCTGCATGAAGTTTGGAAAGTGGATTCTGTGGGGTGAGCAGTGACAGGATTTGGGAAAGGTTTTATTTTCTCATCAGGTAAAACGCGCACACACCTGAAGGATTCAGTTTGGTTTCATAGAAGCCTTCACTAAGAAATCGAAGGTTGAGCCCAAGACCCCTTTGTTCCATGGTGGCTGAACTTCAGGAGAAACGACAAGGGTGTCTGGAGGAGCCAGGCTTTTGTGCACGGCTGCTAAGTGCTGATGTTTCCCAGCGTCTTTCTGGGGCTGCTTAGGCCATAGCTCAGCCCAAGCAGATAAGGCTCTCACGTGTTGGACACTCCAAAATATACAACAGCTTCAACCGAGCCAATTCTTGGTTTGCGGTTACCATCATTTATTAAGTCTAAGATACCGGTGATGGGAAGGCATGCCATTATTTAGGAAGCTCCTAAGGGAAAACAATAACAACCCCACCAATGAATGGTAAGATTTCATCGCTTGCGAGACGCATTCTGGTTTCAGATATATTCAGATGCCCCCAGGTAGGCTGTCCACGCTGGTAGGTGAACACAGGCAATCAAGGACCCATCTCCCTTCCAACTCTTTCCGCTCCGTCAGGCTTAATATCAGCGCCTCCTTCCCCTTCTTGTCAGTCACGGGGCAGCAAGATCGCAGGTGCGTCTTTCTGCCTGGTATCCCCTTGGCAAACGGAAGGAAGAAGAATGTGTCAGTCAGGATTCTACCAGAGACACCAAAAAACCCTGGGATCTGATTACCAATGGAATTTTAATTTGTTTATTCATTTACTTACTTGTTCATTTGTTGCAAGGAATTGCTTAGGCCGTTGTGGGTCTAGCTAGCCACATCTGCAATCTGTAGGGCAAGCCAGCGTGCAGGAAATAAGCCAGTCGGAGCTGACCAGAACTAGGATTTCTGCTGCTCTGGCCTCCTCAGATGTGCCCTTGAGGTCTTCAACGGATTGGACAAGGCCCACCCATGTTATCCTTTACTTAAAATCCACTGATTACGAACTTCGGTCACTTCTCCAAACTCCCTCCACAGCATCACCGAGATGAGTGTTTGGATAACTCGGTGCGAGCGCCGAGCCAAGTGGGCAGGTAAAACGAGCCACCTCAGAAAGGGAAGTGTCCCTTAGGATTTGTGTGAGGACTCAAAGAGAGACCACAGGGCACCTGCCCAGGGCTCCTTAAACCCATGAAGGTCATCAGAGAGAAGGAAACCCTGAGGAACCTGTCAAGACCAGAGGACACACGTGTCCCCGGAGCCCTGCAGTCTTAGCACAGAACACAGTTCCTGCTCCATGATAAAGGTTCAGAGATATTTGTTGGGTCAGGGAAGAATTTTATACCCTGGTTTGTTCTTCCTTAAGGAGGTAGCTATGTGCTCAGAGCTTCTCACAGTTTCCCTCATTCACCTGCCCTCACCAACCTTCCAGCATACTCGCTGAGCTGACCGCCAGGGCGTGAATGCAATGCGAGCCTTCTTTGGACCCCTGAGCCGCGCCAGGTTTTTATGCTAAAGGGTTAACTGAGGGGTTTCTGGGGACATGGGATTTGCAGCCTTAAAACTGGGATGGTCCCAGGAGAATGGGGACAAGTTGATCACCTTAGTGAGGACTTCTTGTGTGTTCTCTCTTATTTCTAAATACGCTTTTTTAAAGAACAATTCTAGATTTACAGAAAAATACAAAGACGCTATTATAATAAGGAGAGTTACCACTCTTCTTAACGTCTGACATCAGTATGGTTCGTTTATCCCAAGTAATAAACCAGGGTTGATCGGTGCAGTATTTAATACATTATTAATTAAAATCTATACTTTTTTCAAATGTCCTTATGTCCCTACTGTCTTTTTTTGCACCACAACCCACGCAGAACATCACCTCCCACGTGTGTCCTCTGGTCTATGGCGGCTCCTCAGGGTTTCCTTCTCTCTGATGACCTTCACGGGTTTAAGGAGCACTGGGCAGGCGCCCTGTGGTCTCTTTTAGTCCTCACACAAATCCTAAGGGACAGATACTATTGTTCCATTTCACAGATGCAGCTGCCGAAGTTGACGCCCAATGGGATAACCAGGAAAGAACTGACTGAGCACGTGAATCTCCACTGGGGACCGAGGATTGCTTCCTACCATCAGCAACAATAAGACCAAGTAGTCACTTTTGTTATGTCCCAAGTACCTTCTAAGAAGCCCATTCAGAAGGTTTCATTTAATCCTCATAATCGCCCTGTGTTACAGAGACGAACATTTTACAGATAAGGATACTGAGGCCGGAGGAGTTTTCAATCCCCGGCCCCAGTCACACAACTGACCAGTGGCAGAGTGGGGACCCCAGCCCAGGCCTCTGCTCTGGAAGTCCTTTAGGCTTCTAGTACACGCTTTCTCTCTGGGGGAGACGGCAGCTCTAAGGAACAAGTCCTGTCTCCTGTGGGAAGTCTACACCAGGGTCTTAAAGTGACTGCCTTGTTCAAAATGCAGGTTCCCGTTCCTTGGCCGGCGGTGAGGCCTGAGAGCCACGCTGATCACAGGGCGGTGGCCGGGGGAGTCCACAGGGAGTAGGCAGGCGGAGGACTGCCTCCTACCCACAACTCGCCTTCCTTTCTGGGACAAAGAGGATAACAGCCCTGTGCCCACACGAGGAAGTAGCCCGAGTCCCTCGGGTCCCGTTCTGGCCCTCTGGAGTGCCACATGGCAGCCGCTAGAAAGAAATCTCAGCGCTGAGACACCCCAGACGCTAACATGCTGGACGACCAATTGCCAACTCCCGCCTCTCCGGCAGGGTTTGTAAAAAGTGTCATTAGCCCAGGTGAGGCTCATTAGAGCCAGCCTGGAGTTCTGCCAGGGCTACCAGGCGCTGGATGCCAACCCCTTGATGTTCATATCAATAGCAGCGCTGACAAGGAAGCGAGGAGGCAGGAGGGCTGGGCGGCCTTTGTACCTGGCCAGCCCTCACCCTCCACCCCGCCTCTAGCTCCTGCTGCCAGGGCAGGCAGTGGGCCTCCTGAGTGATTTGCACGCCCCACCCCTTCGCTAACGGGCTGGACCTCAGGTGATCCTAAAAACTAAGTGGAGCTCAGAAAACGAGACCGTTTGCCGAGCCAGACACGACGAGCTCGTCCCAGGCCCCAGAAGGGCCCCTGGCTGCGCCCTTTGTCAGTGTCTTTGGGATTCCGTTGGGCTTTCGGCACATGGCAGAGTTTCCCTTCAGAACCTGGTGGCTCTGGGGGGCTTCTGCCAGAGGGTCCCCGTCCATCCCCTGCATGTTCCCTTGTTCTCCTGCAAAATGTAAGATGGGCAATGGCCACCACTGCTGTCTCTTCTGCCTGTGAATGGAGATATTAATGCTGATGCACTATTTTCAGTACAGGACTCTAGGCTGCCTCCCAAGCATCTGGGGGCTACACAACTCCCCCTTCTTACGGTCACCATCATTATCCTACTGCCCGTTATCGTCGTCATCATTTATCGGGGGGTTCTCATGGGCTAGGTACCCGGCTGCGCGTTCTGCCTGTATCCTCTCAATGAATGCAGTCAGTGAGAACGGTTGTTCTCACATGGCCCAGGAGAAAACGAGCTTCCCCAAAGCCCTCCTACCACTCCATGGTTCACCCTGTCTGCTTGGCCATTATACTCATGGGGACGAAGGTTATTTTCCACTGTGCAAATCCCAGAAAGCATTTGAACAAAAAGTGCTTGCTTTATAGGTTTGGTCTGAAGCCAGGATCTGATCGTTGAGTTTTTAGAGAGAGTAAGAAAATGAGAATGAGTGAAGGAAAGAAAGAAGGGAAAGAGGAAAAATGAGAGGAAAAAATCAGGTAAATTGACAGAATAATGCCCTAGTTGAGTATGAGTGAGAAAAATGGCAACAGTGACGTGTTTACCCTAAGTATTAGAGAAAATGAATTCCAATGGACTATGTTAGAAATAGATAGACGAGGGCTGCCCCAGAAAATCTCCAGCCATGTACCCATTCTCGTTATATTGGCAATGGCTTGACTGGTTCCAACAGTCCTTATATGCTGATAGGTATGTGTTACTTCAGTCTAAGGAAAAATAACCATATTGAGAAAGGCTAGAAATAAGTGCATATTATAACTTTTGTTTTCTCTCCTGCCCCTAAAAAATAAAACCTATATCATGGTAAAATTCTATAACCTAGGAATGCATATATTTAAGATAGATTTGTTGAGTACCTTCTATGTGCCAGGAAATAGAATTTAAATTAAACACACACACACACAATAAAATCTAGAACTCAATACCTAGCACATACGTGGACAATTCAATTATAATAACAACTGAAATACACTGTGAGAAGTACAACAGTGTGAGTGTACGTTAGAGCTATTTGGGTGCAAGCAACAGAAACCAACTCTGGTAAATTCACACAAGTCCAGGGTCCCATGAGAACAAAAAAGGCATCAGACAGACATGGATCTAAGGGTGGTGGTCAGGGAGACGTTCTTGTGGAAGCCATGTTTCCATTGAAACTTGAGGAGGCAGCAAAGCAGTCATGTAGCAAAGTGTGGATGTGTGTTTTTGTGAGTGTTAAGGAGCGAGGAGCAGGACGGATGGGTGGAAGTGAGGGTCCCCTGAAGACATTTCCCACTGCTGTTGGACACCTGGAAATAGCTCTTGCTGGGGTGAGGAAAGAGAGGACTGATGGGAAAAGATCATCCAGGGGATGAGCCACACAGCAGGCTGGTCCTGTCCCATCCCCTGTGTAGGGAGACACAGAAAGAAGAACGAGGCAGCACAAATTAAAACTCCTACTACTGTAAGCATCTAACAAGTAGTCTCCGAAGCTGCCGCACCAGGAACTACTTCACTCCAGCAAAAAGCCTCCTGGTTCCCGTGACTCAGAGAGTGATCTGCAAAATAATTCACCAAATTAGAGTTTGCCAAGTGTAAGTTTATAGATCCCACCCCCCACACACCCAGCTCCCATTACGTTGATTATATCTTTCATCCCCAAGAATGAGGCCAAGAGCCTCCTCCCTGCCTGCCCCCTCCCCTCCCTCTGTAATCCTCACCCCTCATTTCCCTCCTCTCCATCTCAGCTTCCTGCCACCCCTAAGGCGGTGGCTTGATCCCCGAGAAGCTTCCAGGGAGTTCATTAAAAACTGCCACCCTCTCCATTGCCCACCGGGCACTCCCAGCAGCCCCTGGGGCCATGGCAATGGCAGAGAAAGCCAGTCACTCAGGAGGGGCCAGCCCACTCTGAAGACCGGGACCCCCGCACAAATGAGAGGAGCCAGCAAACAGTTAACGGTTTAATCCTATACAGAAAAAGTCAAGGCAGACTTGTGATTCTTGATGTTAATGAAGGTGTCACACATTGTCTAGAGAAAGTTGTGCCTGGCAATCTTCCCTTTTTCGGATGCCTACCCCAGTGACATTTCATCTCACATCCACCTTAATGAAATGCATAATTAACATATTCTAATTGTGCTGAGCGCTGCGATGATTTTGACAGAACTCGCTTTCCATGTCTAATTTGATGCTAATTTAATCTGTTCCTCTCCCGCTGACATGACCTTTCTTGATTGAGTTTCACTGAGGAAATTTTTTGATGGATTGATTTATCAGCATTACAGAGACAACAAAGGCTCAGGGTGCGAGGCAGAAAATGGGAAGGGACCGGCCCTGGAAGCCCGCGTGCTCTGAACTTGCCGGCTGGAATGTCCTCTTCCCGGAGACGGCTTGTCTGATCTACTGATGGAATTTGAGAAATGTGACATCTGTGTGTGGGTTTGATCTCCCCGATAAAGACAGTAAATACCTTATTGTGGTTGTGAAGCTTGGCGTGGAGAAGTCCTCCAGGGCTTGTCCAAGGAAGTGTAGGGTTTGTCCTGGTGACAAAAAGCGGAGCCTGCCAGGCTGGTTGCACAGGTTGATGGCCGCCTCCTGCCTGAGTTCTGGGGGAGAATGCTTGATCAGGGGGCTCCAGTCAGCAGAAGGTCTGGGGAGGCAGAAAAGGACCCATCTTCGGTTCAAATGGAGAAAATTGCATCGACGTAAGCCACTGAGTATGGATTTCATAGTTTCAGATCTTTTGTAAGCAGCTAAAAGGGACGTGCTTGTAGCATTGTCCCCAGTGCCCCCACCCCCCAATGCACAGGGTCTAAAATCTATTACTATACATATGTTTGCCCAGTTCTAGGCCCTTGTAGAAGTGTGTGTTCAGGACACGCACAGTGTTGGAGTTGAGCTAAGACACACAGAGTCCAGTGGCTGAGGGAGTGTTAGTCGCGCTCATGCTGTAGAACCAGGTCAAAACCAGAAGGGCAGGGAGCGTGGCCCCTCACCCTGTGGTATACAAAAGTGGCTTCTTTCCAACAGCTGCTAAGGTTCAGAGGCGAAGGGGCTGGACCAGAACTTCTCGTCCTTGGCACTGTAGTGATGCGGGGCTGGGCCATCCACAAGGCTGTCCTGTGAGTTGTAGGATGTCTAGCAGCATCCCAGCCTCTACCCACCAGAAGCCAGTAGCAGACCCCCGTCCCAAGTCCTGACAAGTAAAAATGTCTACAGACTTTGCCAAAGGTCCCCTGGTGAGTGAAGTCACCCCATCTGAGTACCACAGGGACAGAGAACCAGATCATAAAGCCTGCGACCCCCACACGTGTGCACTATCTGCTCCGCCCCTCTCTTCTTCTGCTCTGTCACCTCCCAAGCTGGCCCTGGCTTGACCCCTAATCCTCTTACTCAACTTCTTTTTCTCGAAGTCCATATAACTACACCCTATTAACTACTGATTTATATATTGTTCATCTCCACTCACTAAGCAATAAGGCTGGGACCATGTTGGTCTTTCTTGTTGATTGTGACAAGATACCCACCACATACACTTCACCATCCTCATTGTTGCAAAGTGTACAATCCAGTATCTTTTAATACTTAGACAATGTACAGCCATCGCCACTATTTAGTTCCAGAACATTTCATCACCGCAAAACGAAATTCTGTACTCATTAAACAGTCACGCACCACCCCCCAGAGCAACCACGGATCTGCTTTTTGGTCTTTGGATTTGTCTATTCTGGGCACTTCATAGAAGTGAAATTGTACAATAGGCACCTTTTGTATCTGACACTTCCCGAGTTAATATGCCACCCAGCAATTCCACTTCCAGTAGAGAGCCAGAGGAATTGAACACAGGTGTTCCAACAAACACTTGAACATGGACATGCATAGAAGCGCTCTTCACAATGTCAAAATGTTCATCAACACTAGCGTCCAATGCCTAATGAAAGAGTAACAAAATGTGGGCTACCCATACAGTGAAACCACCTTGAAAGGCAATGAAGTACTGATACAGCTGCAGTATGGGTAAACCCTGCCTGTCTTATCAGGAGTGCATCTTTCGTGACCCAGTGTCTGGTGCATAGTAGGTGCTCAGCAAATTCATGGTAAATAAGCGAAAGGCACCCTAAACTAAATGAACCAGCAATAGCCAAGAACTGGGAGTAGTTACAAGTGGGAAGAGGCCCAGTAGGAAGGTCAAGATATAAGAATCCTAAAAACTCCTTGTTTTCTTCTTCCTTGTCTTCCTTTCTTTCTTGTTTTCACAAATAGCTCTCTGAGAAGAAGATGTACTTAGGGTGTCCATAGTAAATAGATTTTTTTCCTTTAAAGTAGTCTCCGAAGGGGATGAAACACTTACTCCAACATGGTTGCCGTGGCTGCAAAGACTTTTTTTTTTTTTTTGCAAAATGTCTTCAGGAGCTGCCTGATGAGCCCCACAAGGATAGCAAGCTAACGAGATTATAATCATCATAATTCATCATAGATCAAAAGCAGTTTAACTCAGCAAAATGACCTGGCCTGCTGCACTACCTTGATTCTAAGTGCCTTCTGGCTTTGCTCAAAGATGAAATCTCTCTG